>JAFEMH010002649.1:0-20000 GCA_022495995.1 Adenophora triphylla var. japonica | reverse complement strand
ATAAACAGATAGTGTATATATATGGTATAACAGATAGTGGTATGTGGTATAGTGTATGTGGTATGGGTATGTGGTATGTGGTATAGGATATATCAGATATAGTATAGTGGCATAGGATATAGAATATAGTGTATAGTGGTATAGGTATAGGGTATATGGTATATGGTATAGTGTATAGGGTATAGTGTATAGTGGTATAGTGATATAGGTATAGTGTATATATAGGGTATTAGGTTTAGTGGTTTAGAATTTATTTATTTTTTCAAAAATAATATTTATTGACTCATATTTATTTTTTTGAGAGTAATTTAAAATAACTTTCATATTTTATATAAATAAAAATAATGATATTTATTAAATTAAAATTAATAAATATTTATTATTTATTTATTTTTTCAAAAATATAATAAAAACAATTATATTTATTAATAATAGCGGCGGAAATTTCCGTCACTGAATTTAAAATCAGCGGCGGAAATTTCCGTCGGTGAGCGTGCCATGTCATCGATCCATGTGAACGTACGTATAGGTTAGCGTCGGATTTATCAGCGACGGAATATTCCGCCGCTAAATATTAATTATAGCGTCGGAATTTAAATTCCGCCGCTATAATTAATATTTAGCGGCGGAATATTCCGTCGCTGGGGGAAATTATAAATACTGGTTTTATCATTCTGAAATCAATTACGCCATATTTCCCTCTCTCTCTCTCTTCCCGCTTTCTCTCTCTTCCCTCTATCTCTCTGCGACCTAGAAAGAAGAAGAAGAAGAAGAAGCTCTCACGCCGCCGTTCGTCCACCTCTCCACCGTCTCCGTTCGAGCTGCTGCCGCCGTCTTCGTCCGTCCACCTCTCCACCTCTCCACCGTCCGTCTCGAGCTCTCACGCCGTCGTCTCCGTCCGTCCGTTCGCCTCCTTCCACCGTGTTTCTCTCTTCTCTCGTACTCACAACGGGTATTTCGATTCCCCTCTTAATCGATTTATAGATCTTGTTTTTAATCGATTTCAAGAAATTTAAGCTAAGTATCTGAAATCTTGTCTTTGGTCCTGATGAAGAGTGATTTTGGCCTTAAGATTTCAGTCTGTCAAGAAATTTTAGTCTGTCAAAGCAAATTGTTTGGATTGAGAAAATTCAATGTACAGATTTTTATTGGCAATGAAATAGTGCAAATATTTGTTCAATTTATTTTACTAGCTCTCTCTCTCTCTCTCTCTCTCTCTCTCTCTCTCTCCCATCGACTATTCCAGCTTCTTGTCCCTCTCGTTGACAGTATCATCGAATTAATTTATACTCCCTTCCTTCCGTCTCATCATATATATACTCAAATTCTTGCTCAAATTCTTGCTCAGTAAGTGGATTTTACTCTATTTGAACTTATAATGTGCTCAATTTTTTTTTTTTTTGAAGTTGTCTGTGAACTTATAATGTGCTCAAATTCTTACATATTTTTAGGTTAAAATTAGATCTGAGTTGGATTTTGTTTATTAATTAAGAGGGAATTTATGCTAAAGATGATTACAACCATCTGTTTATTTGATTAATTGAGTTAAAATTAGACATTGGATTTGGTTCAGTTAATAATGACCTGTTCTTTAGAGTATATGACCCCCTCTTTGAGTGCTTAGCATGAATACTTGATGATCTTGTGGTTACTCACGTTTTTCGTGACCTAATTGAATCCTAGAAGTCGAAAGACGTTCAAGTGTTCAGGATTTGGTTTCTGTGCTCCATTTTTCTTTTTTTGATTTTGTTGTAAGCTAGTTTTAATCTGTAAAACTCTTGTTTTCGTTTGGGCTATTGTTGTTTGATGTTATAAAGTTATACTCCATTGGATCTAATAGAAGATGTGGGTATTCTTTTAACGTCTGTCCCATATCTAACATTTACTTTATGGATTATCTTTTTTTTTTTACAACCAATTGTGTATGCCAACATCTGTCCTGCATAGTTTGAAATGAAATGTTTTAGGTGCAATTAAGATTATTAGGCAATTTCGAACCATTTGCTTCTTAGACAATTGTTACTTTGTTTTTGGGACATAGATTGTTCTAGAAATGATTTTAGGATATTTGGGTTTCAAACCTAATAGTTGTTCTCTGTAGCTTTAGGCGATGTGATTTAAACTGCACTAGTCAAAGAGAAAAGGTTGATGTGGCGTAGTTACGAGTTATGCGTTAGCTGAAATTTGATATAAGTTGGTTCCTTTTTGTTTTATATATAATTCATTATTTAAGTTAAAATGTTATTGTATAAATATACTTGGCAGGTTTGTAGGTGGATACCCCACCACAGGGACTAAGATCAGGCAATACTGGCGGTCTCGGAAAATGACCGAGTATTGGCCCAACTGAAAAACATTGCCACCGAGGTAGAAGGAGGATGCGTGGGAGGAGTTTAAGGTAATGTGTTAATGGTTTTTATTTAAAACTTAAATGTTAGTTTGTTATTAAAATGTTATAATTAATAATGATTATACTCTTTTTGTTTTGTAATGTTATCATTATATGTTGTAGGATAAATATTATTGGGCGCCGGAAATCGACGAGGCGATGGCTAGATATGTTTTCGATATACAGGCTCACAAGCTATTTAGGGATTTTATTGGTAACATATTTATCTATCCTTAATTAGTTTAATTAACAATGATTATACTCTTTTAATTTTATAATGTCATCATTATATGTTTACGAGATATTCATATTTTTTATAGGTACCACGAAGAGAAATTATTATATTAATCGGCTCGCGGCGGGACAACAGCCCTCGACACCTACTTGGATGATCGAGGAGGTGTTTCGTCAATTTTGCGAATATTGGGGGTAGGATGCGGCGAAGGCTATATCCGAACAGGCTAAGGCCAATAGAGCAGGCTCCTCGGCGGGACAACAACCCTCTACCGTGTATGATTGACTTCGTCTCTATCTTTTTTATCAATAACTATATAATGGCTGAAGTTTTTTAGCACAGTTACTTAATCTGGAAATTTGGCGCCAAAATGCAAGCTCTGAAAATGGAAAGTTTTTCGGCCGCTCCATCTTCTTCTCTCTCTCTCTCCGAAGACTCCCTCTCTTTTCTCAAGGCTATCACTTCCTCTTCCCAAAAACATCCCCGTCTCAAGCATCGCTCCCTACTCCTCTTCTCTCGCTCATTTAACCCACAAACGTAGATCGCCATTTCCAAGCTAAACCCTAGATCTCCCTGCAATGGCGAAACGATTGATCCCACTGTAGAAATAGGTCTAATCCGCTGTAATTTCGTCATCCCTAATCACTTATCTCGTAAGTAATTTTTCCGATTAGCTTCTTCTTGGGTCGAAATTTCCGATTAGTCTACTTAATTTGACTTTTAATTTTTTTTATTTCTTTCCCAAATGTTCAGATAGAGAGGGGAATTGGAAAGTCGTAAGTTACCAAGTTATTTACTCGCTAATTGATATCTATAAGTTTAAATTCAATAGATCGCTCAATTGGCCGGTGACTAAGTTTTTTGCATGTGAAGTTGTTTGATTTGAATTAAATGTTTGTTGGATTGATCCGAGGTTTTGAATTTTGTATTTTTTGTTGCTTTGGCGTACTTTGAATCGCCCCGATTTAAGCTTATACGTAGTTGGGGAATTGAGAGCTATCTTGGCATTTAATAGTTGGGCTATTTTTCCAAATTTCGATTGGATACCATGGCGTTTCGACTTAATGCCTATACCGGGAAAGATGAATATTTTGTCATCTCGAGTACTCTTCTATCGTATCAATGAACTTATTTGTTGCGCTTCTCTCAAGCCAGTATCGTGATCGGGCATCTATTGGAGGAGAATCGATGGATGAATGAGTCTATTATCGCTCTTGTCATTGTGAGTATTGATATCTTGATTAGATATCTCATACTATCTCGTTTTGATTGTTTTGTTGGAGTTAATATGAATGTGGATTTGAGAATTTTTTAATTCTATTTTGGACGGGTTTGTGTACGGTGGTTTGTGATTTTGTTAACAAGTGGAGGAAAAAGCTCTCATCTCGTTGGTTTTCGGTGAAAATCGTTTTATTTATCTTCTTCCGCCGATCATATTTAATGTCGGGTATGATTTGCAACCATTTAGTTTATGGGTGAAAATTTATTTCCATTTTGTTTGACTATCTTTAGAACCATCACATGTGTTTTCTACTTTAACTCGCGAGGCTTGTGGTTTTTGGCTTGTGCCGTTTTCATTTTAGGTTAGGGTTAGGAACTTGGGATTCTTTATTAATGCTTACATGTGAATTTTGCTTTAAATTGAGATGTGTATGCGTGCTAATATTTCGTAAATTTCCACCAAAAAAGAAAAAGTTAATAGTAATATATTTTGGCATTGATTGGTTGACTGTGTAAGAGCTTCACCGTTTTGAACTTTTAACTTTTGCCTCACTCGGCGTTCTTTTTGTGCTTGGGTGGAGTAAAGATCTCGTAATTATTAGTCCTTTCAATCGGAGTGCAGACATAATTTGAAATAGGTACAGAACCAACAAGTATACCTATTATAGCATCCATTTTACTTGCAAACTTGCTTATTTAATAAAGGATCTTAGAGTATATGATGGGAAATAAAAGAAGGAGCATATTATTGCTACAAAAGCTTTATTCAACCATGCTTACATGTGGATTTAGAAGAAGTTATGAACAAGTTGTGTAAGCGACTTAAGGCCTCAGTTGAGAAAGATAACTTTCTATTTTTTTAACTTGCCCTCTCTATACACGTGTGTTCCTTTGTAAATATTTGAATTTCATTTACTTCACAAACCAGAAAGAGTAATACTTTCTCATTTTTGGGGACTTAATATTATTATTTTTATCTCGATACCAAGCATACCGAAGATTACGATAAATGTGTGACTTCGTTGTACTTCACGTACTTATCTTATCGACAATTTACCGATTTTGCAGCTTTGTGTGAGTCGGGTTTCTTGGAAAAATATTGTACTCTTCACAGAGACAATAATCTGTAGTATTCTTAATTTTGACATACGCATCCCGCCCATATTGTATTATGTATTTGTTCAAAGTTAGTATTAGATTTCGGGAAATGCCGGGACCCCAAGAGATTCTTACCATTGCGATTGTTTACTGGGGCAACTTGGGCCGCATGTTAAGGGATCCAATGATGATCAATCAACGCATTGGTTGGGATGAAATATTTGGATGCATAAGTTTGGCCCCTAGCTTTACTCCACAATAAAGATGTTCTCCTTCCATCCCTAAATGAATTTTCATTTTTTTATCATAGGGAAATTTTAAAATGTGGTATTTAAACATTTTTTGTAGCATATATAATACCCTTGATGAGCTCACTATTTAACATCATGAAGTTTAAGTGTAAACTAGAACATGATGATTTTTCTAGGATGATCAAGTAACTTCACAAAAACATTCATTTAGGGACAATTTTGTTGCAAAATGGACTTTTTATGGGGAAGGAGGAGTACTTTTAGCAGGCCTCGCTAATGGGTGTCATATGGGAACTTAATAAGAATCGTGACTGCAGCCTATTTAGTTTTGCTCTTCCCTATGGGATAAGCAAGCCTTAAAATAAGCATCACACTTCTCGTTTCCGCCGCCCGAAACCCACCATTTTTGTACCGGTGCTTTCATGTTTAAGAAGCATAAAGAGTTAGGTACCACCTAGAAACAAGATAATTTTTGGGACCGAGCAATGAGCACGCCATACGTTACCGCACCTTCCGGAATTTCTTTGCTGCTAGCTCAATGCCGGCTTTTACTTTTCCTTGGGTCGTGTTTTAATGCAACATTAATATATTATGGCCGTTTCTGAGTATATTTTGGACAATTTTTTTCCCCGAATCGGTCATTATTATCACGCATCGCAATTGGTCGGGCCGTTCGCTTTTCTCATTATTGGCACAAGTAGTAAGCATATCTTAAGGAAGTCTATTGAATGTTGCTTGGATGAAGTTACATCTGTTGTAGATTATTCTACATTCTTCAAGTTTGAAAGAGCTTGGCAATATCTTTCGATGCTCTTTTGTTTTTACTCATTGTGCCTAGAGTAGTTGATTTATTTTCATTTAAACTACTTACAAAAAGAATTGGGTGCTATGATATCGAGTTAGCTTCAAGAGTGTTTCGTGATCCGGATGAACACCGCTAATTTGACGGATGCCGGCTTTTGTTTATTCTTGACATTTTGTTTTCGTGATGATTCGTGCAACATTAGGGCGATGCTTTATCAAAAGAGAAGACTGTTGTTGTGTGTAATCTTGGAGATAAGCAAGCCAATTTACTTGTGTTCGTTGTTTCCAAGAACAATGGAGACTTGCCCTCTAAATGTGGGAGTTTTTGTCAAAAAATGCCACACTTTCCTTTTTAATTTGTCCCTAAATAAATATTACTCCCATCGTTCCTAAATGAATGTCCATTTTCATGAAGTTTGCCAAAAAATGAGTAGTCATTTTTGGAAGAAAAAAACTGTCCCTAAATGTTTTTTTACCAATTTTTTTCACTTATCACTTTACACTTGCAAACCTAAATGTTTGGAAAATGCCACCAACGAAATGATAAATTGTCTATAAGGAAATATTTCAAAACTTGTAATATTATTTAGTATTTTGTGTATTTATATAAGTATTTCTTTGATTAATGTCATCTGTTTTTTTTTTTTTTTACATTAATCATCATTAAAAAATGAACTTTCTTGATTGATTTCTCTCTTTTTCTTCCGTGCGTTTAACGCACGGGTGGCATACTAGTTTTAATAATTAATAACCAGCTTCACCATTAACAAGTCTAGCATCATGAATAATATTTCAAAAATTTCAGGCAAAATGGGCCAAGAATAGTTGTCAACGTTTACCTCCAAAATATTTTTATTGGAATAAAAGCATTAATGGCTAGCTCTAAAGGATCTCTGTCTTCTGCGCTATCACTGACAACTACGTATCTGTGTATGGTTGTTATTGTGGTGGCCATTATTTTTTGTTTTATTACGTGGTTTGGTTTGTCTAGATTTTACATTTCAGCATGTATTAGATATTTTTAAAAAAAAAACTCTCTCTTTTTTCAAAATTTGTACAAGCGTTTGTTTAGATTTTACATTTCAGCATGTATTATAATCATTCACCCATATAACCTTATTTATCATCCCAATTAACTGAAAACGTTCGTCGATTTCTTGGATGAACAAATCTAATGTCATTGTTGTAACGAAAGCGAATTGATAACATTTTGATATAACAGAGCAGAAAAGATAAATATATAACAAACACAAACTAACAAACGTACATAATACTTGATAGAATTATAGAGAGAGAGTCGAAGTCAAACAAACAAGGAAGAGAGAAATTGAATTGAAAGACTTGATTTTATTATGAAACATAAGTTACATATTTATAGGGTTAGGGTTACAAGGATAGAATCAAATAATATCTCTAAGAATCAAATAATATCTCTAAGTTGATATACACAATATCTCTAAATATATAACAATATCTACTGAATATAATATAAATATATTATATTTCTAATATGCACCCGCAAGATGAACGTTCCTTGGATAAGTCCAATCTTGAAGAGAGATGAGATGAGCCAGGTTGAAAATGTCCCGGTTAATTGTGAACATGTTTGTTGGTTGCTGTCTTCAGTTTGGCACAGTCGCGCGCCTGTTATTGCACAAGTCGGAGACAGTGGGGTTGTTAAGAGGGGTTTCGGAAGTTTAAGGGTTTGTGCCGAGTGGTTTGAAGGGGGAGTAAAAGTTTTTGGCTTGGTGGGGTTTCGCCGAAGGTTCAAGTGAGCGGTTGGCGCCGAAGGTGAAAGTAGGTGGCATGGTTTTAGTGGTTGATGGGGAAATAGTTTCGGCTAAGAGGGTTGCCGAGGGTGTTTTGAGGTTTCGACATTGTGGTTTTCGCCGAGGGTGTTTGAGGGAGGCGAAGTGGGAGAGGGCCGGAGCTGAGGAGGTGGGCACGACCGTGCAAGAAAGTGGACACGACCGTGCATGAAAGTGGACACGGTCGTGCATTTTTTTTTTTGAAATGGGCCGTTAGGTGTTTTGGTGGTTTCGGCTGGTGGGTGTTTTGCCGAGGAGAATAGGGTTTTGTTGATAGCAGAAGGTTTTGCCAAGAGTGAAGGAGCAGGCAATGGGTTTTGCCAAGGTTTAGGGGTGGTTTTAGGGTTTTGGCATAAGAAGGGGGTTTCAACCGAGGGCTCAAGGAGGGGAGACGGCTGTTTTAGAGTATAGCCGAGGGTTGAAGGAAAAATAGAGAAAGGGAAAAGATTAGGATTTCGGCTTTAAGGGTCTAAGCCGAAGGTGATTTAGGGATGGAGGAGAGTGGTCAGTCGAACAAGAAAGGGTGTGTGTGTGTTTCGGTTGAAGGTGGGTGAAAGGGGGGAGGGTTTCGGCTTTGGGTTTTGCCGAGGGTTGTGGTGATATAGAAGGGTGACAGAAGTAATGGTGAAGAGGGGAGGGTGTGGCGACAGAAGGTTTTGCCAAGGTGGAGAGGGTTTTGATGTTTGTGGCGAAAGCAATGGTGGGAGCTGGGGGTTTGGCGGCTTAGGGTTTTGCCGCTAGGATTTTGGCGAAGAGGTCCTAGAATGGATCATTTTGCTCTGATACCATGATAGAATTATAGAGAGAGAGTCGAAGTCAAACAAACAAGGAAGAGAGAAATTGAATTGAAAGACTTGATTTTATTATGAAACGTAAGTTACATATTTATAAGGTTAGGTTACAAGCGATAGAATCAAATAATATCTCTAAGTTGATATACACATTATCTCTAAATATATAACAATTCTACTGAATATAATATAAAGATATTGTATTCCTAATAATACTAACTAGATTACGTGCTACGAGATTCAGATGTTTTTTTTTTACCAACGTCATTAAAGTATTAAACACAATATTGAACACAAGACTATTACTGGATTGCTATTGCTAGCATAAATTGATAGACTTCTGCTATCCGAGACTCATATTGAACAACTTTGCATCTGACCAGTGTTTTACATTGTTACTGGATCACCAATAAATACATATTAGACTCAATAAATAGATAGACAAAATTATCTCCATCATCTTGTATAATTAGACTATAAGGGGATAATAGAGATTTTATGCTCTCTAACCCTAATACAATAGAGTTTAGTCACTCTGATGTCAAAGCAACCACATAGATGCTGATTTCCTCGTATAGCCAAAAAAGTCAAAAACTTCAACAAACATGTTTTGGTCAGATTTCAACAATTAGATTTGTATGATGGGAAAAGTGACTAAAGTGATTTGAATCTAGGTACAATGACTATCAAGTTGAATAGAAATGGACACAAGACATTTGTTGACTAGGGAAAGCCCTTGAACAACTTGTTCGCCGGCATAAAACCCCGGGAGGATGTGGCTCCTGCCTTGACCGAAAGTTTACTATGAATTTTCTTGAGATTACAATGCTAAGAGCGTATGAAAAGGGAGCTTAGGCTAGTGTAGTGCGTGTGTGTGAATTTACAGTGTATGTTCCCTTTTATACCTCAAGAATAAAACTAAATAACAATGAGGGCCTACAAACTCGGAGCTGAGGTTTATCCTTGGAGATTTATCCGCACTCATCCGTTGGGAAAGAGATAATCGTTGGCTTGCTGAAGAATCGTGGTTGAACTGGTCTTTGGCACGTTCCCTATAAAATAGGAAAAGCGTTATGCGTCCCAACCTGTAAAAACCAAGTTGTAAATAGAACAACCCAAGTTGTTAGTACCAAGTTGTTTAGGCGTAAGTTGCAAACATGTTGATTGAAAATGTAGGGCCCAACAATTGCCCCCAAACTTTTTGAATTAAAAAAGAAGAATAGAAAGAGACAAAAAGAATTCAAAAGGTTTGCCAAAATAAGAAAGGAACGACGGTTTTAAAAAAGAAACGCGATGGGACGGTTTTCAGGTAGTTTCTCGAGGCAAAAAGGTGTATTTGTTTAAAAAGGTCTCAACCACCTTCAAACCCTTATTTAATAAGAAGACTCCTGTTCCAACTCTCCCTTTCAAAAACGTAGCTTTCAAAAAGATTGCGGGAAGAAGAAGGAGAACCAGGAAAAGACGGTTTTGGAGAGGAGAATCAAGTAGAAATTGCCGGTGAGTTTCTTGTTTCCTTTCTTGTTCCATCTTTGAATCTTTGTTTCAAGTTTGAAAAATGGGGAAGAGAAAGGTGGTAACTTTAATTGAGAGTGGAGAGGGTTTGCTCAAGGTTTTCTCACCCAAAACATGTTAAAGAACCCCGAAAAAGAAAAGTGTACCATTCCCGCCGTTAATTTAGAAATTATCAAGAGGAATCACGCCATGGCTTTTGAAACCGAACTTACCCATCCCGACCTAACTCCAGAGTGTTTTTCCCCTAATGGGTATGTTTCCGAATATCCGTTCACTATTGGCCTAAAATTCCCCGTTTCCAATTTTAATCACCCAGCTCTTCAGATCTTCCAAGCTTAACTATGCCCAACTCATGCCTCAAGGTTGGAGAAGCCTTCAAACCCTAGTAAGGCTAAATGCAAAATGTGAGTTAGCAATTGGTCTAGAGGAGTTTGCTTTTACGCATGAATTTAGGAGCTGGGTTTGTGGAGATACGGTTTTAGGGTTAGGGTTGGTAGGACGCCTTTCTTAATCGACAATGTTGATCCCGCCGATAGAGGGTGGAAGAACAAGTTCTTTTTGCAAAGAAGAGCACCCCGGTGAAGGATGTGGGTGCCAACTTCAAATGGAGGTCCCAAGGTAGTAGGCAATTTTTCTTATTCTAATGATGGTTTTCAAAGAATGTACTAACTATTTCTCCAAATTTTTCTTTGGCCTAGTTGCGAAATCGATGTGCTTTTTCCTTTAAAGACAACATAGAGGAAAGAGTGAGCGAGATCTATAACTTGGAACCCTTAGTGAGAACTTTAAGGCACTACCAGCTCTATTTGTTGCATTCTAACAAGGAAGTTGGTCCCAAAGAAGCCCGAGAGGCAAACCTTGAAGAAACCTTTTCTCGAGCCTATCCCAATGTCTACAAAAGCTAATCAAATACTTTAAATCTTTGCCTATCTCCAAGTTGTTCTAACCCTCTAATCTGTTCTAACTCTTCATTCTAATTCTGCGTACCACTCGCTCCAAGGAAACTGTTATCACGCCGACCTTTCTTGCCGCAAGAACAAGAGCAAAAAGCTTCTCGGGGCAAAGAAGGATGGAAAACCCCCTACCCCCGCGTTGGGCCTATTGTGGCTAGCTCCCATGCGCGGCCGCATCCAAGAAGAAGGGGGGATGCAAAGAAAGAAAGCCGGTGGAAGCCGAGGCCACGTATGCAAACAATGATAATGGACATGGAGTAAGTTAGGAGAAAAATTTAGTGGTCATTGTTGAGAAGGTAAAGATGAAGGAATCTTTAAATTTTATCAAAGAGCTTGATAAAGTACTAACATCTTTTTTGGTGCAGGAACTCATGACCCCGATTGTGGCCTACATTGATGCATTGAAGATCAAAGCGGCGAGGCTTGGTCACGAAGCCGCAGAATCAAAAAAGGAGGCTACCAAAAAGTGCCAAGTGAAGTGGAGAAATCAAGAGGGAGGCGTACAAGCATGCAGTGTGAGGTGGAAGGTTTGAAGAAGGATTTTGAACGCTTGGGAGAAGAAGTGAAAGCCATTCGTGCCGAGAATAAGGCTCATATGGAAAGAGCTTGAAGTTGCAGAGGGGAACTTCAAATTCAATGCCACCAAGACTTTGTTGGAGACCCGTATTCAAATGATTGAAGAATATGAAAATGGACAGCCATAGCTTGGAACTTGGAAGATGAGAGAAAAGTTTCTTGGAGGACCATATTGGGTGAGCCACGGATGCGGAAGAAGTGAATTCGCGGCCCTAGGAGGCTCTAGTTGATGATGCTAACAAGGATTTAAGCACCATAGTGGCTACTCTAAATGATCAAGTGGAAGACGCAACACCGGCGGCAATGTGGTCGGGAAGTTTGAAGAATGTTTTTAAAACTTTTGGTATTTTGAAAAACAATTTTTTGCTTTATTGGTGTACCTTTATCGTACAACAAATGGGGGAGGTCCCTTTAAAACAATGTTTTTTGGTTTGTAATGGTTCATAAGAACCGAGACAATTTCTCTTGGGGGTACTAGGTTGGTCTAGTACTCCAAGATTTTTAGGTTTTTTGGGGACTTGTTTGGCTTAACCAACTTGTCCTTTAATTATGAAAAGATCTTTTGGAAAACACTTAACTGTTTTTAGCAAAGTAGGCTATGTCTCCAAGAGACGCTTGTTTGTTCTTTAGATAACATGTAAATGTTATAAACCAAAATAGGTAACATGAAAATGTTACAACCAAAAGTTCACAACTTGGAAAAAGTGTGAAAACGTGCGCCCAGGCGAAGGTGTCAAAACCTTAATTCGTAAGAAAAGATGAAAATCTTTTAACCATGAGTACCTTGATCAGAGGTAAATCGTTTGAAGGGATAGAACAAGTATCGCCCGTCCCGGCGTGTCAACAAGTTCTATACCTCTCCAGCCTAGAATTCCAACATGTATCGCTGCATCGGGCGTGTCAACATGTTGAAATTTTCTTCTTCGGGTTCAAACATGTATCAACCGTACTGCGTGTCAACATGCTTGACCTTTGCCCTCCTCGTGCTCAAACATGTATCGCCCGTACCGGCGCTGTCAACATGTTTGTCCCTGCTTCCGCCTTAGGTCTCAACAAGTATCACCCGCATCGGCGTGTCAACATGTTGAGCCTACTCCGTTTGCCCAAGCTACACCTTGCAAAACAAATTTACGTTAGGGTTGGGCGTTAGCGTAGCTAACGCCCCTCCGACGCTCAAGTCGCAAGGATTCGATAAGCAGTAAAAATTAAAACGTGTAATTGAACTTCTGACATAAATTCTAAACCGTGACTCGAGGGGTCTAGTTATAAACAACTAGACTCACATGAAATAGAGTTTCAAGTGGATTGCGTTCCAACTTCTAGGGATTCTCGTCTCCACTTGGGGTCGACAACCAAGCATGCACCTTCGCGCCTTCAAAGATCGATGAGATACGGGCCTTCCCACTGGGAGCTAGTTTACCCGCATTTAGTTCTCTTGTATTTTGAAAACTTTTCTCAAAACTAAATCACCAACCCGGAACCTTCTTATTCTCGACATTCTTGTTGTAAGACCCGGCGATTCGCCGCCGATAAGCCGCCATCCTTATCTTGGCTAAATCCCCGATCTCATCAATTGTATCTAAATCTTGAAAGTTAGCAAGAGGTTATTTTCATCTCTGAGTCAATAAGCCATACCTTGTGCCGTGGGATTGTCACTAACCGGAATTACCTACTCCGTACACTAAAGAATAGGGGTTCTACCCGTTGCCTCCTTTAGAAGTGGTTCTATCTCGCCCAAAGCACAAGTGGTAGTTCTTCAACCCACTTGCCCTTCTTTTCGATCCAGACGCTTCTTCAAGTTGTTGATAATCAACTTGTTACTAGATTCACTTGGCCATTAGCTTCGAGGATGGACAGTGTTGACATGATTAACTTGATGCCCCAACAAAGCACAAAAATCTCTAGTCTTCTTACTTATGAATTGTGACCCGTTGTCACATATAATTTCCGACGGCACACCAAACCCGCTAATGATATTTTTCTTTAAAAACGATATTACCTCTTTGTCTCGACTTGTACATAAGCTTCGCCTCGGTCCACTTTGAGAAATAATCTGCTAGAGCCAACATGAACACTTTGCCTCCGGAGCTGGGCAACTTGCCTACAATATCCATGCCCCACCGCATGAAAGGCCAAGATGAGACTATAGGATGTAGAGGTTCAAAGCAGTTGGTGCAAGATGTTGCCGTGTCTTTGGCGTGCATCACACTTCGTACATAATCCATTGCATCTCGACGCATGGTTGGCCAATAATATCCCGTCTCGAGAGCCTTTGATGCTAACGCCTTTCCCCCGTAATGATTCCCACATACTCCTTCATGGATTTCTTTGAGCACAAGTTCAACTTGCTCACCGTCTACACATCTCGTAATGCCCCGCAAAAGATTTCTTGAACAAAGACATTATCTATTAACACGAAAGTTGAAGTTCGAATTTTAAATGATCTAACATTTTTAACATCGGGAGGAATAGTTCCAAGTCAAGGAACTCGATGATGTGTTGGGTCCAAGAAGGCTTAGCATCTTGTGCTCCCAAGAGGTGGAAGAACCACTGAGTTTCTTCAACTTGGTCTATCACGGGTACTTAACATAAATAATGGGGATATTAGTATGTAACATTGATTTGCAAGTTGAACCCAAGTTGGCCAAGGCGTTCGCCTCCGCATTCTCTTCTAGGGATCCGTTCCAAAGAGAATGATAAAAATTTCGAAGCTAGTGCTTTACACATGTTGGAGGTACAAGAGTCATCTTGGAATGCTTTGCCATATAACCGCCATTAAACTCGGTTAGCTAGTAATCGAGAGTCGACAAATACATTTAAATGTGTTATATTCAAACTTAAAGTCGTAGTTAAACCCATGATTAGTGGCTTCATACTCGCCTTCATTATTCGTTGCATTAAATTCACAAGATACAAATTTGTGGTAATGATATCACTGAGGGGATTTTAGGACTATTCCCAAGCCAATTCCCTGAATTTGAGGCTCCATCTCGTAAATAGTGTCCAAAATCTAGGAACGCTTTTACCTTCAAGTTGCCGCACTTCCACTTCTACCTCAGCCGCAAACTTGGACCGAAGTCGCACGAAATCGCCAGTGGCCTCGCGATTGTGATGGTCGTTTCGCTCGTATGATATGTCATACGTGCTCAACTTGACGGACCACTTGGCCAATCTACCCGACATCTCTCGGAGTTCTCAACACATTTCTCATAGGATAGTTAGTCCTAATGCTTATGGAACGTGTTTCAAAATAATGACGCAATTTGGTAGCAGCAGTAGTTAAGGCTAATATTAATTTTTCTAGATGAGAGTACCTTGTTTCGGCATCTAACAAAGACTTACTTACATAGTAACAGTGATGTTGTTCTCCTTGGATCTCTTTCACCAATACCGCACTAACAATGCTTTCAGATACATGTGCCTAAATATAAATAAAGATGCTCACCATGTTCGGGCTTAGCAAGTAGGGGTGACGTCATCAAATATTCTTTAAGTTGTTTGAAAGCCGCCTCATGTTGATCGGTCCATTGAAAGAGCTTATTTTTTCTTAACACTTCATAGAATAACCTCGCACTTATCGATGATTTGGATATAAATCTATTCAAAGCAACTACTCTACCTCGTTAACCTTTGCACGTCCCGATGTTTTTGGGGGACTCCAAGTTGAGAATCGCTTCGATTTGCTCTGGGACTTGCTTCGATTCCCCTTCGTTACCATATATCCCAAGAATTTACTCGCTTCGACACCAAAGTTGCACTTTGCCGGATTGAGCTTCATGTCAAGGCTTTCAAGATGTCAACGCCTCAAGAAGGTGCTCAACATGATCCTCAATGTGTCTGATTTGACCACCATGTCGTCTATGTAGACCTCCATCGTCTTGCCAAGTTGATCTTTCAACATCTTGTTCACCAATCTCGGTAGGTTGCCCCCGCATTTTTAAGACCAAATGGCATTGCAATATAACAATATATACTCTTCGGAGTCATGAATGCCGTATCCTCGGGTCCGAAGGCTCCATTTGAATCTCCAGCTGATATCCGAAGATGCATCCATGAATGTCAAGATGTCGTGGCCACTGCCTCATCAACAAGAGAATCAATATGAGGGAGAGGGAATGGATCCTTTCGACAGCCTTGTTCAAGCTCGGTGAAATCCACGCATACTCGCCACTTGCCATTCTTCTTCTCCACCACTACAACGTTAGCCAACCACTGATACCGAACTTCTCCGATCATCTTGGACTTCAGCAGCCTTTCAACTTCATCCTTAATGATCTCGATTCCGTTCTTGGGCAAACTTCCTCCTTTTCGACGGGACAGTGACTGATGGTTGGATCGATGTTCAATTTGTGAGTAATAATATCCTCGCTATCCCCGTCACGTCTTCATGCTTCCAAGCAAAGCAAGATTTCGACTTTTCAGAACTCAATCAGCCTCCTCCTCAATCTCGGAGGGTAGGTCTACCCCAACTTGTACTTGGGCCTCAGATTCGAAGCATCAGAACGCCTCTTCGTATCATGCTCCACCGCTTCAAGAACATCCAGGGCCTTTTTCTTTAATTGCTATGCTTGCCGAGGGACTCGAACTCGCTTTCATGTTGACCTTGTAACATTCCTTAGAGACTTGCCGGTTCCCTTCAACTTGGCAACACCCCAAGGTGTTGGAAACTTGACGCATTGATGGTAAGTTGATGGTACAGCCTTCATGTCATGGATCCAAGGTCTTCCCAATATAACGTTGTACGAGGAAAGACATTCAATCACACAAAACCTTTCCACGGAATTCATACCCTCTAGATAGATGGGCAACTTGATCTCTCCCACCGTCCTGCTTCACCTCACCACCGAACCCTACTCAAGCACGGGATGAGTTTTTCACAACTTCTGGGACAAAGGAATACCCATATCTTCAAGAGCACGAGTAAAGATAATGTTGACCGAGCTACCACCGTCGATCGTAGATTCGCTTGACTACACAAACTTGGCAATCCGCATTCGAACAACTAGACCATCATGACGAGGGTCCAAGGTGTTATCTTTATCTTCATCTTCAAATGAGATGATGTGACCATCCGTGAAGTCACTGCCTCGCAGCAATTCGATTGGTCTTCTTTAGAGCTCTTGGCATGACGCTGCGCAGAGTAAGTCGTGCCACAAATATGGGACCCACCGTAAATGACATTCACCACTCAGAATGGAGGGGTGCAACTTTTCGGGCCTAGGCCGCTCTTCCGAACTGTTCTCTGACTCACTCGACCCTCTTCTTGCCCAACAAATCCTTGAGAAGACCCTTGGACAACAAATGAGCAATCTCCTTCCTTAAAGCGAAACAGCTTCTCGCGTGGTATGCCCGAAATCTTCATGAAATGCGCACCACTTGGACTTATCCTTCCAAGTTGTTGACCGGACTGTCATTCTTCTTGGGCCATCTCGCTTTATCTCCAAGATTTCCCATGGCGCATAAGATTCCCGCAATGTCCAGCGTAAAAGCAATATTCAAATCGTGGATAATCATTATCATCTCCTTCTTGATCATCATCTACAACATGAATTCTAGAAGGTTCGCTTTAACAGGGGTTTGCCTCGCTGACTTAAAGTGATAGAGTCCGATCGTCCGTCGAAGGTTCAAATAGAGGAGTAGGAGTCCTCCCGCTGATTTCCCTATTGCCAAGCTATCTTCCTCCAATCGGATGTAAGGCAAGGCCCCGGTTCTCGATTTCTTCAAGTTGTTTCCAGCCAGGTCATCACCAACTCGTTGTAAACAATGAGCTCTTCTTCAAGCCTCCATGCGGAATGCCTCCGTTGCCGTGGACACGTCCAAGTTGGGTATGGGTCACCGCCTCCTTATTGAACCCGTGCAAATACTCTTTCGAGACTTTCATTAGCCAAGGTTGCACAGATTCTATAAAGATCACTAGTCAACTTGTCAAATGCCCCGTTGCATGAAAACCGATTAATGAACATATTGACAAGTCGAGCATAAGATGAAATAGAGTTGAGAGGAAGCCCCGTTAGCCATTTTAAGGCCGGTCCCGACAAGGCCGAGCCAAAGCCCCCGCAAAAAACATGCTTCTTTAAACATGTGAGGATACTTACGTATATCCATCGACTCTCGATATGAAGCAACACGTGCTCGCTCGGGATCGGTACTTCCGTCATACTTCTTCATATTGCAGGGACCGATGGAACTTTCTCTTCTGGGATCTCCACACCGGGCTGATCGTCGGCACAAAACGGAGACCTCGTCAGAGCAAGTCGGGAGAGACTTGGTGATATGGGCAAATTGACTCCAGCACACTTCGGAAAGTAACTTCCTTAATGGTCTGCATTTCCTTAACAAGTCAGGGGTTTTCTCGCGAAAAGAGGGAGCATTATTAACTTCGAGGTGCAAAAGTATCGAAAGCATTAAAGAAACTTCCCGTTTCGCCAGGCTCCCACCGGAGGCGTGTAGCATATGTAGCAAGATGATAGGGCCGTGGATTGGGCTAGCCGCTCATAGGCCGAATCTTGGTTGCTCAATTGGAACGGATGTCACAATCGTAAGCTTCACGCGCTGGGGCAAGGTGTTGGGACATCGGGATATCCTCCAACACGGCTCTCGGGTCCCGTACTCCGCACTGCCAAACAAAGTATCTAGTGAAGTAAAGGTGAAAACGGAGCCGGATACTTGAGGCTCAACTTGTTTCCCTTTACGCAGCACTATCACCTGCATTGAAGATCATTGTATTCAGTACGCTCCCCGATCATCCAACCGATCGCGCTAGGCCGCTTTTCCTCATCATGTCCGCCACGTTGGACATTATCCTCCAAGTTGGACAGCCTTCGCAGATTTCGAGGAGGGTTGCGCTCTCGGGCATCGGGAGACAAAAAGAAGCGGCCGACTCGATCTGGCCTGGAAGATGGATTTTCACAACCATTTCTACTTAGATAATCAAAGTTTCCTACACGGACGGCGCCATAAATTGTTTTGGTCAGATTTCAACAATTAGATTCGTATGATGGGAAAAGTGGTGCTTACTCAAAGTGATATGAATCTAGGTATTAGCAATGACTATCAAGTTCGAATAGAAATGACACAAGACATTTGTCGATTAGTGGAAAGCTCCTTGAACAACTCGTTCGGCCGGCATAAAACCCCGGAGTGACGTGGCTCCCGCCTCTGACCGAAAGTTTACTATGAATTTTCTTGAGATTACAATGCTAAGAGCGTATGAAAAGTGAGCTTAGGCTAGTGTAGTGCGGTGTAAGGTGTGTGAATCTCTTACAAATGTGTATGTTCCCTTTTTATACCTTCAAGAAATAAAACTAAATAACAATGGAGAGGGGCCTACAAACTCTGAGCCGAGGTTTATCCTTCCTGAGATTTATCCGCGCACTCATCCGGCTGGGAAAGAGATAATCGCCAAGGGGCTTCTTCAAGAATCGCCAGGCCGAACCTGGGCTCTCGCACGCTCTCTCTATAAAATAGGAAAAAGCGTTATGCCATGTCTCCAACCCGTAAAAACTGCAAGTTAAAATAGAACAAACCCAAGTTCAGTTACAATGCAGTAAGTCGCTTAGGCGTAAGTTGCGAAAACAGTGCTAGATTGAAAATGTAAAGTGCTTCCAACAAAACACTATGACCTATGCGATCGCATCACGCGTATCGCAGATAGCCTTATCTCTAGCTTTGCGCATTTTTGACTCAAATTCAAAAAGATATATCTCTATGGTCAGTCGTAGTTGTACAAATGTGCTATTGATTCAAAAATTGATACTCAACACATCATCTTGCCCAAAAGGAAAAAATGCCATTTCTTATCATTTCTCGGTCAAAAACTAAAGTTGTGTTCGATTTATGTACTCTATAAAACCGAATACATGGTTCACATAGTTGATTTGTATGATCGAGCATGAAAAATTTTGATCCACTATACACACACCATACATTAACCATTGGGCACAAATATTTTTGAGTTCACTTGGCTCCACATGCTCATCCTCCCTAAGTTCATGGATTATTTTAGTACTTGCAGTTGTGACTAGATGATTATCTATCACAATCAAATTTCACATAATTTTGATCTACATATATTCGATATGGGCACAGACTAGGGATATCACAATTTTTTTTCAAATACTTCACGTCCTCAACACGGCCAATAAAATACCGAGACCGCATCTTCTTTGGTGACCTCGCAAGTCTTATGGCCTGGGTTCAACTCTATCATCTTGGGTTCATTTGGTTCTTACACTTAGCCCAACCAAAATTCCATGATGACCAATGGTAAAGCCAGGATCCTAGGATACAGTGGGGTCATTTATTTATATAGTGAAAAATAATTTTGCATCAAAGGGGTCAAACTGTACAAAAATTACATTTT
>JAFEMH010002648.1:0-323520 GCA_022495995.1 Adenophora triphylla var. japonica | reverse complement strand
TTGGCTAATACTAATTAAATTAGTTACAAGTCCATTAACATGCAAAACATTTTTCAAAGCAGGAAATCCAGGTACATTTAAGATCCCTTTTCCTACTATATTACTCTTGCCACCACCACCATACGTTACACTACCACCTTAAATAGGTTCATATTCTTTTAAAAACATTTTTGTTCCTGTCATGTGACGTGAACAACCACTATCAAAATATCATGAACCTTCAACATTAGTTTTTAAGGCAGTGCACACAACATCACATATTAGGTTAGACTTAGGTTTCCACACTTTCCTACTTTGATAATTTTTCTTGTTTGCCGGTGATATCGACGTGCTAGGTAGCACTTCGGGTATCACACGAGAAACTAATTTGTTTCTTTAAAAGTGTTTTACAATCATTTTTCAAATGTCCAGTCGAGTAACAGTAGTTACATATTTTTACCTTGTCAGAAGGCTTATCAGAAGATATTAGTTCGATATGGTCTCTTTCTTTAACAAAAACTAACTTATCTTCCTTATTAGCCAAAGTAAATGTAATAGCATTTAAAGACTTTTGAAAACCCATACCTGCCTTGAGTGGTTTGCTCAACCCAAGAATTACATCTAACTTGGAAGAACTCGTGTTGAGTTTCTTAAATGTTGCCTTGACAAGAGTAAGCTTGGCCTTGACTTTGTCCAGCTCCACATCCTTTTTTATGAGTTGAACTTCCAATCTAGTCAAGCCATTAATCAGGTCTTGAACCTCTTTAGACAGAGAAATCACCTTCTTGTTCTCTTTCTTCTATTTGTCCACCAATTTTTTGCAAAGGTTCTTAAGACCACAAATGAGTTGATCCTTGCTGAACTCCTTACTTTGTTCACCCTATTGTGAACTACCTGCATCCATGTTAACAGAACCCACAAAACAAACAACATTTATCAAATTAAAATTTGTATACCTGTTGGATGATATCTCAGGTGCTATCCCACTTTGGATATCACATGGGGTATCACTGACAGAATCCGAGTCACAATTTGTGACCACCATTGCTGTTTGATCGAGGAATCTTGATTGATTGGTCTCCTCATCCTCATTGTCACCGAGTGAAACCCATAGGTTCTTTCCCATCTTCCTTAAAGTGTTATCACAATCGTTTGAGTAATGACCCCATTCAGAGCAAGCATGACATTGGATTGATTCAAGGTATTTCAGATCAGATCTGGATTGATCTGATGATGCTCTCCTTATGGGACCACCTTTTTGAGTAGATGGAAATGTCCTCTTTGGCATTGAATTGTACACCTTGGTTTGTTGCTCTTTAGCCTTCACCTGCACATTTTCTTTGTTAAATTTTCGTAACATAGAGTTATATTTCCTAGCAAGCAAGGCAACAATGGCATCTTCACCTAATTTCTCAAAAATTTCGTCATCCTCATTAGTTGAACCACTAGAGGATTGAACTTTTAAAGCAACACTCTTGCCTTTAGAAGCTTCACTTTGCTCAGCAAGGTTTTACTCAAAATTTTTTAAAATGCTCATTAAGAAATTGATGTCCATAGTAAAAAGGTTGTGAGCCTCTTCTATAGATGAAACCTTGATATTAAAACGCTCAGGGAGAGTTCTAATAGCCTTTGAAACCAATTTTTTATTGGTAAAAGGTTCACCTAAAAGTTGACACTCATTAGCAATGTCAAACAATTTTTCAAAATAAGAGGAAATGGTATCATTTTCACCCATTCTCAATCTTTCAAATTTGCCAGTAAGACCTCTAAGTTTGTTTTCACGCACACACCTTCACAAAACCTTTGTAAAATATCCCAAGCTCTTGAGCTGTGAAACTATTTTGAATAAGTTTAAAAATATGCATGTCAACCCACTCAAAGATAGCATTAAGAGCTTTCTCATTATAGTTAGCTAGGGTGATCTCTTCATTAGTCCACTCGCCTTCAGGTTTAACCTGAATATCACCATCCTCATCAGGAGGTAACAGTGGAAGAGGGTACACATTAACTATAGATCGCCACGCTCGAAGATCAATTGATTTGATATGCGAGCGAAGACGAATTTTCCAATATGCATAATTCGAACCATCTAAAACAGGAAGACGTTTTTGGTTTGGATTTGCAGGATCAAAAGCCATGACACCTAGACCATGCACTTAGTATCGTCAAGTGACCTGCTCTGATACCAATTGAAATTGTCACGGCCAAAATCACAAGTGATATTCAAGGTGATAACAACACCAACGATAGCACTTGGGATAGCACACACACACTTCGAAAAATAAAACAATTTTGTAAAAGAGTTTGCAGCGGAATAAAAACACCAAAATTGTTTTTCTCAAGTTATATAAATATAACTTGAGAGTGCCTCTTAGGCAAGACTTTATAATCACTATAATGAATTTATAAAGCCGAAAATGTACCCTATGGCTATAACAATTTGAGCTCTATGGAACAAGAGATAAAGAACGGAATTCTATCCTAGCCTTCACACAACTTGATACCAATGTAATCAAGTGCGAAATTACAAGGAAGGAAGGATTAAAAGAACCAAACAAAGAACTCTATCTCTAAGCTTTCGAAGGTGTGAATGTGTTGGTGTAAATTGGCATATCTTCAAATGAAACCTTACAAGCTTATTTATAGTCTTCAAATACTTGAAGGCTACTCAATTAACAGCCTTGGGGCTGTATTTGCACGTTGAGGAAGAGTAGGGAGAGTGGTTGAGATTGTTCCTCAATTCTAGCTCCCACTTCCTAAATTGTAGCAACCAAGTTGATTAATCCTCAAGTCCAAGCTTCCACGCCTTGTACTCCCAAGCTTTATCAACTTTGTACTCTTCTTTTATTCAGCAACAACTCCTTGACCAAGTCTCCACACGTTTTTAATTGTTGTTGCCAAAGTAACGAATTTATGCATAAAATGCATAAATTGTTTCCTTCCAAATTTCACACGTGTCTAGCTCTTTCTTTGATGCTATTGCACTCTGAAATATAAACATAAATCATAGAGTATACAGATTATATTAGCACATTAGTCCATTAAATAATAAACAAGAAATATACAACTATATAAATTCCAGTTCAGGAAATCATTTGCGATATCACCTGAAATTTGGAAAATCATCTACGATATCACCTGCAGTTTACACTAACATACAGCTATTTGTTGTATACAATAAAAGGCTTCTTTTATAAAACTAATTAGGAGATAGTTTACACGAATACTAATAATAAGAGAATAACAAACGAACTAAAAAATCAAACAATCTCTCACACTAAAACTCTCTTTTATTATTTGAGAATTCAAATATTTCAAGCACAAAAATCGTCCCTTTGAATGACCCGTGCGATCTGAATATATAGGAAATGAGGTTCTTGTTTGTAGAAGGAGTAAGTTTTGGGAGAAATCAGTTTCTTCATAAATTATAAAAAGTCCAATTTTTTTCAACTTGCAAATATTTGACGAATATAAGAGCAGTTTAAAAAGACAGGACTTTTTATAACTTAGGAAAAAACTAGTTTCCCCCAAAATATTGTGTTGTAGAAGATGATTTGCTTGAAAAGATATTCCATAATTATACTTATATCTTCCTTAGTCAACCAATCCAATCATTCCTTATTATGGACTCTTTAATTGTGTGATAGATATATAAAAAATAATTAAAGTATATAGTAAAAGATATTGAAAATTTGATTAGTAGGTTAGTTAATAAAATACACCTAAACTATAATATATATAATATTACCTATTTTAACTAATAATAAAGAACTTTTACATTTGTGTGTGTGGCGCGTGATAAGGATTAAAGATTATAACTTGTAATGTGTGTCCAGTATTAATTTGACGCAGCGTTATAAAATTACTCTTGTAATGTGTGCAGTATTAATTTGGCCAGCGCATTCTGAAAATCTTTAATCGCTATCGTGTCTTGTATGCACAAAATAGAAAAGTCCTATTATAAAAGTAGCAAATCTAATTTAAGGCAATTTTTAACTTGTTAATGTGTGTGACATCGAACACTTTCATTCACAAAGAAAACGAAAAAGAAAAATTTATTTAATGATGTGCGTGATATGAGGCTTCCCATTTCGGCTGTTGATCTTATAAAACAGCAATTTCAGTGTTCTAGTCTCCACCGCAACGTTAATTTGAACTCACTCTCCTCTCCTCTCCTCTCCTCTCCTCTCCAAATACAGTACTCTGCCATTTCTCATTTCTTCTCTCATAGAACTTTTCTTAATAAGTCTATAACTTTCCCAGGAAAATCTCTGAGGAAAGAAAACATTGGATTCGGACTTCCCGAATCTGCCATACTTACCAACTTTCCTTCTTTGAACTTTCCTTTTTCCTCCCACCATAGTTATTCACTTTCCTTCTTCTTCCACCATTGAATACTTTCCATTTTTACACCAACAAATTCACCTTTATAACTTCATAGAGTCCTTTCTTTACCAAAAGTCCTCCCTTTATTCTTGTCTATTATCAAAGGCAGTCAGATTTTTATTTTCTTTTGTGTGATTGAAGCTTCTCTCTTGTACTAATTTGTCTCTCTTTTATGTTTAAATCTGTAATTTATTTTCAATTGAGCAGTGAGAGTTATGAACAATTTCAACCTTTGTCCGGTCAAATACACCGAGCACAAAACCGTTACAAAAATGGTTTCCAAATCCAAGTCAACCGGAAGGTCTAGGAAATCTGTTAACAGCAGATATTCCGACGGTTTTAACCCCAAAATCGTACGGATATCGGTGACTGATCCTGACGCAACAGACTCATCAAGCGATGAAGAAAACTATCTTTTTGGCCGACACCGGGTCAAGAAGTATATTAATGAGATTTATTTCGAACCCGCCTGCAAAAACGCTGTGAAGGCGGAGAAGGCGGCCGGCAACGGAGAAGCGGCGGCTATTTTGCAGCCTAAGCAGAAGCCAATGAAAGCTACCGCGGCGGGTTCAGCTAGGAAGTTCAGAGGTGTCCGACAGCGGCCTTGGGGCAAGTGGGCGGCGGAAATCCGGGACCCGGCTCGACGTGTCAGGCTGTGGTTGGGCACTTTTAACACGGCGGAGGAAGCCGCCATGATGTACGACAAGGCTGCAATTAAGCTTCGTGGGCCTGACGCATTGACAAACTTTGTCATACCGACGGCGATAGAGAAGATGCCAGAGGTCAATGTGGCTTCAGTTTCCGGCTACGAGTCCGGTGAAGAGTCCCACAGTTTGTGTTCTCCAACTTCAGTTCTACGTTTCAGGACTCAATCTAGTGAGGAAGGCGAGCTGGTTAAAGAAGCTGAAGAGTGCCATTCAGTAAGTGAACCGACCCAAGAACCATTCGAGTCCGAAACGGTTCATGAATCCAAACCGTACTTAACAACACAAGAACCGGTTCACATTCTCGATATCATGGACGAGTGTAACGGAGAAATAAATTTCCCCGTCTACACAAGTCAAATGGAGCCAACGCCGCCGCCACCGATAGATTATCTTTTCAATTTTCCACCGGTTGACCCCATCATTTTCAAAGAAGATCACCGGAGTTTTCCGATTGCCGAACCATTTGATCCTATTATTGAGTTCAATGGGTCCGACGAATCAAATTTCTCAAATAAAAACATGATCTTGGCTGAAAATACATCAAATGCATCATTTTCGGACGATTTGTTTGATGATTTTTCATTGCCTTTTGACGATGCTCTTATTTGGGATAACAAAGAATTCTGGGAAGATGATTTCCCGGTAAACAATGATAAGATTCAAGACTTTGGATCGGAAGCAATGTTGGAAGTTGATAGTTATTTCAAAGATATTCCCGGCGATTTTTTCAATTTTGAATCGCTAAACACAAGTAATGTTTAATGAAAACAATGTTGATGTTATTGGTGTCCGGGTTGCTGATTTTCCGGCAAATTTTGTACCGGAACCAATGCTGAGTTCTAGTAGCTAATTAAATTATATAATTCCTCCTTTCCAAATAAGTGTGTTATTTGTATTTATATCACTAGTAAAAAAATGCAATAGTAATATTTACTTATTTATAAATGCATCGGAAATTTAGACTTTTAGAAAAGAAACAAAATAATCAGGACAATTATTATTAATTGTTAATATTATTTATTTATTTAAATATTTTTGAAAAATATATTTTTGAAAATCACACCCGATTGAATAAATGGAGTAGGTCTTGTGAAAAACTAGTTTTCTCAAAATGTTATGGAAAAATTAGTTTTTAGCATTGTCTATCTATCTTATTAATTAGGCTTAGTGTTAAAAAAATAAGTATTTTCTTAAGTTAAGTTACGAAAAAACTAGTTTTTCACGAGATTTCGACGAATAAATAATAAATAAGAGAATTGCTATTTTAAAAGTATTTTTTCTAGTAATGAAGATATTAAAAAATAGATGATGCAGGTGATGAAGTAGGTGTTGACGTGGCATTCCGTTTGCTTCCCCATCCACCCTAGTGAAGCGCAAATTGCGGTGCGTTAACGGTGGAGATCTTTTGACCAAGTCAACTGTCTCAGAAAATCTTTAATAGAGTGATTTGGTTAACGCCCGATTTTAACCCACGCGGATGGGCGCTTAAAGCCCTGTCTTAGTCCTCGTGCGGAAAATGAGAGGAAAGGCAAAAAGTAGTGAGAAGTGAGAACCTCCATGACAAATAATGGACTAAATTCATATGCCAATAACAAAAATTTAAAAAATTGCAGTAATTGATACTCGATTTTTAATTTCCTACTAAAACTGCTTCTTAAAATCGTTAGAAATAATTAATACAATATGCTACGTTGCAGGTAATACTCGATTTTAATTCACGCGGTGGTGATATTTTTTGTTGTTGCATCGATTGTGAATCCATCATACTCTAATTAAAAATATTAACACGGTTATAACACATTATTTTGTAAATCAAATTTTACGACTTCATTTTATAACTTTAATATTACCCTTATGTTTACCTTATATTGGTAGAGATAAATTCATGTTTTTTAATGAAAGCATATACGTATTTATTTATGTTGTTAGATTCAACTTTCTCTTTGAAATGCTTATTAAAGTGACATAATTATTGATGCCTACCGATACAGTATAACCTTCATTGTAATCACATGAAATAACAATATGTTAAAATGTCATAATAGTAAGTTTTTTATATAAAATTCTCAACTTTATAATAAGAAATTAGTTTTTTTTTTTTTTTACTATGTCCCAACAAGGAGGTAAAGAGGGGATTGAATCGTAGACATCAGTAATACTTGGCTCTATTAAAACATTTCGAAATTTAAACTGTTTCAAATTTATCTCTATCATAATAAATGTTCATTAATGTTCGGTCAAAGTTTCGTCAACTTAATAAAAAAGTTGAGGTGCGACATTTATAATGAGTCAAATGAAATACTACGTATAAATCAAGAGCTTTTTTTTATTTTTTTATTTTTTTATCAAAAACATTCTCTTAATTTCCCACAATATAAGTCAATGGGATATACCACGAAAAGGATGAGATTATTAGCCTTTAATCCAAAGAGCTTGACATTCGAAAAAGGTTATTATTAAGATGCACTTTATTTCTCAATGATAGGAAAAACAAATTGTTAATTGCAGAAATATTAGCTTTAGGGGTCCATCATTTTTTATTTTTTTTGTCAACTAGTAACACCCAACACCCCCGTGCGATGCACGGATCGTTACTAATACTCAAAATAAGAAAATAAAAATACAACAAACATAAAATTGAGTTATTTTTATATATTGCGAAAAACTTGCTTGAATACTATATTGTCAGTACAAACATCAGAGTGGTCAGTATGGAATTGAACGCATATTTTTTATTTAAAACATATTTATTGTGTATTGAGCGTGATATGTGAGTAATTTGCCCACAGTATCACTTAGTTTCGGCAACGATTGGGAAAGCGTAATAAATCTAGTTATAAGTCTCCACATCTTTCTCTTCAACTGCAGTTCGGAACTCTGGACTCTAGTGATTCTCCAAACAAACAAATTACATGAAATTAAATTTTCAAGTATCATCAGTTTTTATTTTTGAGAAGTTATTTTTTTCTTGAACCGTATTCAACTTCAACATTCCCATTTGATTTTTACATATTTCTTTAATTTTAGTGTTATATAATCATTTGTTTTTACATCGCAAGGAATTAAATTTAACATTACGAAAAATTATTTCACTATCAAATAAATAAATGCTCCCTTAGTCCCATTTTAAACTTCTTTTTTTTTAATAAAAGGTGGCCCATTTAAAGTTTAAAAAAAGTACAATGATTTTTTTTAATATTTTTATATTCAATGGTCTTATAAGTCATACTCACAACAACTATTCACTAATTACTTTGTACCCAACTTTTTATACTTTATAATAAAACCATTCATCTATTTAATATCCTAAACAATTTTTTAACGTTTAAAATAGAACAAAAGTTGAAGAAAAAAATATTAATATTTCAATTATACAATAATATTTTTCCCTTTATTTTCTTATAAATGTAGAGATTAATAATATGACATAGAAAAATAAGAAAATACAATAAACTATAAAGAAATAAGTATATAATAATATACAAATATTATCAATATTTAAAATTTATTCTAAAAAATGATGAATACTATGCGGGTTCGGGTTAAATGGGACGGTTAGAGCTACTCTCAAATCCACCCCTATCCCACCCGATTTAAAAGAAAACATTTCCAAACTTTTTTTCATTCGACGGATCAATGCGGGTTTAGGAGGGATTCAAAAATTTAATCAACCCATTTTTTACTTTCAAAATTCTTTAAATAGGGCATTATCAAGTTAAAGCACATACTAAAAATGTTTTCCTAGAATTGGGTCAAAAAAGTAATTTGATGTCGCTACTTCAAAAATTTTAGTTACATGAGACGGAAAATATAATTTTCCCTTCTAGTTAAAGCACATAATAATGAATTTTTTTGGCAAAAAAGTAGTATTATTTTTTGGTGATTTATTTTGAGTTGAAAGTAATATTCATTTTTGAAATGAAGAAAATAATTTTTTTGTATAATGACATTTTTTAAAGTTGACTTGAGCCGGGAAATATAATATTCCCTTCTTGCCTCAATGAATTTTAGTTTTCATTATTAAGACTTAATTTTTATTTTGCTAGTAATTAAATTTAAAATTAGGATGAATTATTTCACTATCGAATAAATAAATGCTCCCTTCGTCCGATTTTAAACTTCCTTTTTTTAATAAAAGGTGTCCCATTTTGAATATAAAAAAATTACAATGAAAAAATTATAAGTCATACGCACAACAACTATTCACTAATTACTTTGTACCCAACTTTTTATATTTTATAATAAAACCATTCATCTCTTTAATATGCGAACCCATTTTTTACGTTTAAAATATGACAAAATTTGAAGAAAAATTATTCATAAATATTATATATAAAAAGGAACAAATAAATGAAACCAAGATTAATAATACATCAAATTTTGATAAAAAAAAATTAAAACATAAATAGTTCTAATAATTATATTTGTAGACAATAATAAGATTTTTAATTTCACTAATATACTTCAACTAATCTTTAAATTACAAAATGTTATATCAAAAATGTTACTTCAATTCAAAAATGTTAAAAAATTCTATTTTGTACGGAAAAAAAATTACGTCAATTAAAAAATGAATATTACGTTCGTCCAATAATTAATACAACTTTCTATATCAAAATAGAATTGCTTCCTTTGCCTCAAGAAATTTACTTGTCTCAAAAAATAATAATCATTTTTTGACACACGAAGACACAAACATTATAAAGATTAATTTTTAAAAATTAATACTACTTTGGCTAAAAAAATAAAATACCATCTTCATCCCAATGAATATTTTATAAAATATTACTTAATTTGTTTAAAAAAGTAATGTCATATTTTGAAACGAAGGCACTAATATTACAATATTTCAAAAATGAATATTACTTTCGATTCGAAATGATTAACACAAAAATAAAACTACATTTTTTTTCCAAAAAAATGAGCATTAGTTCCTTCATCCCAATGAATATTTAAAAAAATTATACTACTTCATTCGCCTCTGCAATTAATGTTAGTGTCTTAATCTCAAAATATTACATTAATTTTTTTAGACGAATAAAGTAGTATTATTTTTTAAAATGTTCATTTAGAAGTAAAGAAGAAATGTTCATTTTTTTTGAAATATAAAAAAATTATAATTTTTAAGAAAAAAAATTACTTCAATTTTCAATTCAAAAATGAATATTACTTTCATCCCATAATTAATACTACTTTCTATATATAAAAAAAAAATTCCTTCCTTTGCCTCAATGAATTTACTTGTCTTAAAAATTAATACTCCCTCCGTCCCGCTAATATTAGCACACTTTCCTTTTTGGGCGTCCCGCTAATATCCGCACACTCCCAAAAAGAAAACTTTATATTAATAAAATATTCACTCAACCCCACTCATTCTCTCTCCTACATTATTTTAATACTCACAACACCATTATAATTTATTACACCCTCACCCTCCACTCATTCTCTCTCCACTCATTCTTTTACACTCACAACATTTTATTAAAATATCATATTCCTTAATTCCCGCGTAAACAGTGTTTGTGCTAATATTAGCGGGACGGAGGGAGTATTTATTTTTCGACACGAAAACACGAACATTATAAAAATTAATTTGTACAAAATAATACTACTTCGGGAAAAAAAATAAATACTACTTCGGGAAATAAAATAAATTAATATATTCGTCCCAAGGAATATTTTATACAATATTAGTTAATATGTTTAAAAAATAAATGTCAAATTTTGAAAAGAAGGAACTAACATTACAAACAATAATTTATATTTCAAAAGTGAAATTATGATTATTATTATCATCATTTATAATAAAAAAATATACTTAACACTTAATTAATTTTCCAAAAAAAGATATTGAAAAATTAAAAAGAAAAATAAAGAAAGGATAAATAAGAAATTTATATTAAGAAAGAGTTTTTTTTTTGTGTCCAAATTAAATGAAATTAGTCTCTAATTAAAGAGGAAAAAAAATTATGAATTTTGGTGTAAAAATTTAAAAAAAAAATTTTTTTTTTTATAAAAAAATTGAGGTCGAAAAAGGGGATGAAAAATAAAAATACGAAAATAAACCATCCAATCGAGTTCAACACGTGTCACCATTTTTTTAAAAAAAAAAAACCCTTGCGCGTAAACGCGCCTGTGTCGGTGCGTGTGAAGCACGCGCCCTATCCACGCGTGCCAAGTGTCTCTCCGCCTTGTTAATTACAGCTTTACCACCGCGTGAAATTACCAAATTACCCCTGGTTTGGGCGGGCTTTTTCTCACTATCCTGTTGTTATATATATATAGAGATTAAACATTTTATGACTAAGAAAACTAATCTTCTTTATGAAAAATAGGATTCACATTGCTTTTGTTAAAATTGATGTTTCCCAATATCTTGAATGATTGGGAAATATTAGGTACCTAGTTCTCGAATAAAAAATAATATTTTTATTTTACTATTAAACATTTGAGTTGGTCTTATAAAAAAATTAGTTTTTTCTTAAGATAAGGAAAAACGTGTTTTCAAAACAAACGGTGGCATTTTTGTAATTACTGGCAACCATGATAAATGCCGGTGTTAATATTACAAATTCGCGCCATCCCAAGCTCCGATCATCTTCTCTGGCCATCCCAAGCTCCGATCGTTCCTCAGGCGTTCACTCGCTCGGTTTGAGTATTTTGTAACCTACAATTCATGCCCTAGTTCCGCCATTAATGTCCATTGTCAATTCTGCTTCGTTACATAATTGATTGGTACTTTATTGATTGGTACATAATTATTTGGAGATATTTGTGTGATTTGATTCCATAGCTCTTCGTTTTTTCGTTGGATAAACAGAATGTCCTTCAATGGTGTGGATAAAGGGTTTAATTTGCTGAAGTTAAAAGCTCTCTTTGTCCAGAAACTTAGTGCCAGTGCATGTGTAACAAAGTGCCGGTGCCAGTGTAAAAAAGTGCCAGTGTTAGTGTAATAAAGTGCCGGTGTTAGTGTATCGAAGTCTTTGGTGTTAGTGTAAAACAAGTGCCGGTGTTAGTTTAACAAAGTGCCAATGTTAGTGTAACAAAGTGCCGGTGTTAGTGTAACCCAGTGCCGATGTTAGTGTAACGAGTGCCGGTGTTAGTTTATAAAGTCACTTAATATACATGCACTAGCACTTTTTTACACTGGCATTCAAAAACACATGGTGGCATTTGAAAACACAAATGCGGCACTCAAAAACACATACACTGTTTGGCACTCAAAAAAACTGATAATTATTTTTGTTGGCTCTCAAAATCACAAGCACTAGCATTTAAAAACACATGGTGGCATTTGAAAACACACATGGGTGGCACTTCAAAACACGTGGATGGCATCTGAAATTGGAATTAAAATTGGAACTAGCGGCATTCAAAAACACATGGATCGGCATTTGAAAACACATGGATCTGGCACTTCAAAACACATGGGTGGTTCACGAAACAAGTTTAAGCAGTTAGGAGCAGGGTAAATAATTCATCCATAACAAGGAGAATCACATTTTGAATAGAGGGGAATATCCAAGAACACAAGTAGGAAGTAATTAACGAACCAAAAATCTTACAAATCTTAAGTAGGAAGTAATTAATGAACCATTCTTGGTATCAATACAGAGAACAATTCTTCAGCAACAATTAAGTAGGAAGTAATTAACGAACCAATTACAATTTCATACACTACTATCCCCAAATCAAAAACCCTAAATTAAGTGAGATTAATTGGATTTTTATGTTCAGATTTGATCTGATTTTGGTGTCCAGATTAGAGAAAACAATGAAGAAGACGATTGAGGGAGCCGGCAATGGTGAGGAACTCTGTTTGCGTTTAGAGAGAGAGTAGAGAGAGAGTCCGAGCGCGACGGGTGAAAAACACGTTTTTTGTTAAGGTTAAAAAAAATGCGTTTTTTATAAGTTTTGGCTAAACATTTCAATAAAATAATTTTATTTTCATTAGGGAAAATTGCATTTTGAACCCCAAAATTTAGGGGGTGCTTCTAATTTAGTCCCTATTCTATCACTATTTATAATTTAGGACCCAAAGTTGTCATCATATTAGCATTTTAGGATTTTTAACTAGTTTTGTTAGAAAAATCTGTTAAATGATCAAGTGCAGATCACGTGTCATTTAACGTAGGATGTTTTTAAACTAGAACTTTTTAATTGTTGTATTATTGCAAATTGAATTAAAATTTATAGCCAAAATAGAAAATATTACTATCTCTAAATATAAAAATAACTGATATTTTATTATAATAACCCTAAAGGGGATAAAGTAATAAATTTAAAATGACAAATTTCTAGCCTTAAAAAATACTAATTAAGATGCTAAAAACGTAATTACTTTATAAAATACAATTAAAAATACTTTATCATTTACTTTTCATATTTTTTCTTTTCATTTTTTAAGCAAGCATTTACTTTATATGGAAACAGAATATTTTAAACTATTTAAGAAAATTATCCTTATATATGTTTCGAAAAAAAATGAACATTATCCTTTTTCAAAAGAAATACAAATTTATTCATTGTTTTTAAAAATAAATATTTCTTCAAAAAAGAATAAAATGAACTAAATAATATTGACATTATATAATCAAATTATTTTATTACTGTTCATCATTGTATCACCAGCAATACCATCCTCACACCATCTTGACCGTCGCAACCACTTCACTGCCGCCACCATCATCACCACCATCCCACCACTAGTCCAACTTCATCACCACAACCTATCATCATCATAACCACCACCATCCCAAAAATAAAAAAAAAACTTAGATTCAAAATTCAAATTTCAAACAAAAACCCATATTCAAAAAACAAAATCCAAAATAAAATCAATTCTCACTTCCAAACTTTAATCAAAACCTAGTTTCAAATCTGATTTTTAATCCAGATTCAAATCGGTTTTTTTTCAAATGCAGAATCAAGTCAGATTTCAAAAATAGATTCAAATCTGATTTTCAGACCCATATTCAAATCTGTTTTCAAACCCAAATTTGAAAAGAGAGAGTAGAGATTCTCGTTGGAGTGCAGTGTATTGAGTAAGGGAAGGAAGTTGAAAAGAAGACGATGATAGATTCAATGGTGTTGTGCCTTCAACGGAGTATTGAGATGAATAGGCACAAACGAAAAAGAAAGGCAGAAGGTGTAGTGAAAGCAAGAAACCTCCATGATACACACGGCAATAATCAAATATTGTAAATATGTTGTAGTATAACCTTTCTATTCTCACCCATGTATCTGTCCCATAATTGTAGGAGTAGTTATAGTGATAGAATAGATTATTGCTAGAATAATGCTTTATGAGTGTAATAGAATAGAATAGTTATTGTCTTTCCATAGTAGTTGATTCACTGTAATCTCTCCGTAGAGTAGAATAAGGACTACTGTACATAGCTATTATAAAGCAAAAACAAGTCAAGAACCCAAATCAAGTTGGGTCTTCTTCTCTTAACCTAGTCTGCCTTCTCTTTCTTTTTTCTTCTGCAGTGTCTTTATTATCTCTTTCATCTGTCTCTCTTTCTAGTTTTATACAGGTGATTTGTTTTCCTTTCATGGTATCAAGAGCATCTTCAATATAGCCATGGGTGACGAAGCATCGAAGACCTTGGCTACTGTCGATCCGGGACAAGTTAACCCTCGCAACAAACATAATCTCCCTACCCTCTTCAATGTACAATCGTACATGGGCCATAGCCGGTTATCCAATGAAAATTACCAGAATTGGAGCTCCCTATTCTTATCTATGTTGGAAATTCACTACCTCACCGACGTAGTAACCGATAAAATCCCACCCTCATGTATCCTTGTTAAGGCGAGCAATCTGACACAGAAAACCCGGCTATGAAGCCTTCATTCACACCTCTCGATTTGTCCTCGGTTGGATTAAGGCTATAGTAACATGAGGTCCAACCACATGTAAACCATTGCACCACGGCACCGGAGGCATGGGACCTTCTTGCTAAAGAGTTTGGTGTCGCCTCCGCCATCCATATCCATGAGCTCGAGAGGAGCTCCACGACCTAACCCTCTCCCCCGGCATGACCATTCAGGATTACATCCTTCGTGCCAAAACAATCTCTCACTCCCTTGCTCGCGCCGGTGAAGCAGTTTCTACACACACTCTCCGTACTCGTATCCTTGGAGGTTTGGGACATACCTACAAGGAATTTATCACAACCCAAAATTCAAAAGGAGACACTACCATTGATGATCTTAAGGATCTCCTCCTACAAGAAGAAGCTTTACAACAGAGGTTTGCCCACAAAACCACACCCACCATCAGCGCCCTCGCAGCCGCAAAAGAACCAGATAAACCCAAACTTCCCACCACCCCATCCGTCTCTCATAACACTACTAACTATGGAGGTCCTCGGCATTTTGGACAAAACCATCCTGGTGGTTTCTTTTGTCCTAATCAAAACCGTGGGGGTGGGAACCGTAACCAAAACCGTAACCGCAATCGAAACCAAGGACACCAAGGCGGGGATTCTTCCTTTCCTACTGACTTATCAACCTTTTAGACCATCAACCCCACCACCTACTTGTTCCTTACCACCCACCCAATCCTTTCCTCGGCCAAGATCCAAATATAGTGTCATGCCAACTTTGCAAGAAACCGGGTCATGAAGCCACCACTTGTTATCGGCGGGAAATTTCGCCTACGGTGCCCAATACTATCCTCGACATCGGATGACATCATATGGTGGTTCGTCGCTATGGCTCCGTATCTTTTGTTCTTGATTCCGGGGCGACAAATCACATGACATCCAATCCGGATGTCCTGCAAAATTCTTCTCCGTACTCAGATAACGATTCAATTGTTGTTGCTAATGGTGCTTCCGTTCCTATTGCTAATATTGGTTCCACTCGGTTTTCATCCCATAATCACAATTTTGTCATGAGTACTGTTTTGCATGTGCCTAAAATAAGTCGTTCTTTACTTTCCATTCGCAAGTTTTGTTTAGATAACAATTGTTACTTTGAACTAAGCTGCGTTTGGATTGTGTGAAGGACAACCGTACCAAGAAGGACCATTCTTTACAGCGGTAACTTTCAGGCGACCTCTACACTCTCTCTTTTGTTCCCAGTTCACGCATAAATTCTTTGGCATTGATCGGGGAGCGTGCTTCTTCGTCTACTTGGCATGCCCATTTGGGCCACCCCTCTTCTCATATTTTAGATTGTCTAGTTAATAAAATCAGGCTTCCGATTAGCGGCCCTGTTAAAATAAAGGAGATGTGTCATGTTTGCCCGTTAGGCAAAGCGTGTAATCTTCCGTTTGAAACTCGTCATTTCAATTCTACAAAACCTTTAGCGTTGTTACATTTAGATGTTTGGGGGCCCTCCACGGTCCCTTCAGTTTCTGGTTTTAAATTTTACTTATCTATTGTCGATGATTTTTCTCGATATGTGTGGCTTTTCCCATTATTTCATAAATCCGATGTCTTTGCAGTTTTCTCAGATTTTAAGTCTTTGATAGAGAACCAATTGTCTCGTAAGATTTCTGCCATACACACCATAAAAACTATCCAAACAGATGGGGGAGGAGAATTCATTAACCGACAATTTGCTGCTTATCTTATTAAACATGGTATTGGGCATCGCACATCTTGTCCTTACACTCCCCAACAAAACGGGGTGGTTGAGCGTAAACACCGACATATTGTAGAAATGGGACTTTGCTTACTTGCTCAATCTAAAGTTCCCATGAAATTCTGGCTTGAATCTTTCTCCACTGCTGTGTTTCTCATAAACAGGTTGCCTATGCGTCAACTTCAATATATCTCCCCTTATGAGAAATTGTGGAAACGTACTCCAGACTATCGGTTTTTGAAAACATTTGGGTGTACATGTTTTCCCAACCTTGTTCCATACAATCAGCACAAATTAATGCTCAAGTCTACCCCTTGTGTGTTTTTGGGATATGACTTAATGCGAAAAGGGTACAAGTGTTTTAATCCCATTACCGGTCGAATATTCATTTCTCGTCACGTTTTATTTTATGAGCATCACTTATTCTATGTGTTGAATAATTTTGATACAGCTCATCCGGGTTCACAACAACAAATTCAAAGTCAAAGGCCTAATTCTACACTTCCTTCTGCTGCACCTGATTTCAGGCCCATGCCTCCACTTGATGAACCAGATCACTTAATCAGCCCAACCATGCCATCTGCAACAGCTCAACCCAGGTCCTTAGAAGAGCCCAATTGCTCTTCTCCTAGCCCTGTACCTAGCAGCACACTCATTGCCCAGCGGCCTGTTAGGCCCCGCCATCTTACGCGCGTGGGATTCCCTCTGCTAGGCCCATTACAAGCTCCGCTCAGGTCTCCCTTTCTGCGGATGATCTTTGAGTGCAAAGTTGAGCCAAAACAACCCGCCCAATCTTCTCTTTCTACAGATCAGCCTGCTAGTCTTGCTTCCCCTCAACAGGCTGTCCCTCAATCAGCCCAGACGCCTGCTCTTGGAGTCCATCCTATGATCACTCGAGCCAAAGCTGGTGTATTTTGTCCCAAACACAGATTTGCTCTTGCTGCTACAAATTCGGACTCCCCATTTTTTGAACCTCGTACCTTTAAACAGGCTGCTCCGTTATCACAATGGCAACATGCCATGCAAGAAGAAATTACGGCACTTCAGAAAAATGGTACTTGGTCCCTCGTTCCTCTTCCACCTAATCATAATATTGTTGGAAGTCGGTGGATTTATAAAATCAAACGGCAAGCGGATGGGTCTCTTGAGCGATACAAAGCTCGACTTGTGGCACAAGGATACACTCAACAAGAGGGGGTCGACTATGATGAAACTTTTAGCCCGGTGATTAAGCCGGCAACTATTCGGTCCATTCTCTCCATGGCTCTTTCCCGTCATTGGCCGATTGAACAACTTGACGTTCGGAATGCTTTTCTTAATGGAATCCTCTCCGAGGAAGTGTATATGTCTCAACCACCGGGATTTGCGATCCAGGAACACCCTACTGCGTGTGTGTCGACTCCATCGTGCTCTCTACGGACTCAAGCCGTCACCTCGGGCATGGTTCCGTAGACTACATGATTTTCTCATCTCTTTGGGCTTCTTGACGGCTATTCGGATTCCTCCTTATTCATCAGTCATCGACTAGACACAACGGTCGCTATTCTCGTGTATGTGGATGACATCCTTGTTATCGGTTCCAACTCTCTTTGTGGTTAACAAAGTCATTGACTCTATTTGTTCCACGTTTGAGAGTAGACGGTTGGGTCCGCTTAGTTTTTTTCTTGGCATAGAAGCTACTCGGACTGAGAATCGTCTTCACTTAAATCAAACAAGATATGCTTCCGACCTCCTTCACAAGTTCAATATGCATCTAAGCAAGCCTGCCCTACACCGCTTGCCCTGGACTTCATCTTACTGCCCGATGACGGAGACCCACTACGATGCTACACTCTATCGTAGCATGGTAGGGGGCCTTCAATATATTACCCTCGCTCGTCCAGGATCTCTCATTTCTTTGTTAACCGGGTATGCCGGTTCATGCATTCTCCGCACATCCCATATGAAGGCTGTAAAGCGCATACTAAGGTTCCTTAAAGGTACGACCTTTACGGGTCTTTCCTTTTGCACTTCTGGGATATGTCTATTGTTGCTTCTGCGACGGCGATTGGGCGGAGTTCTCCTGATGATCGCCGTTCCTGGCCGGCGCTTGTGTTTTTATAGGACCCAATCTAGTAGCATGGACCGCCAAAAAGCAACACACCGTCTCCCGCTCAAGTAGCGAGGCTGAATATCGCGCCCTCGCTTCTACGGCCGCTGAAATTCGGTGGTTATCTTACTTGTTTCGAGAACTTGGTATTCCTCTTGCCCCGCCTACTCTCTTTTGTGACAACATTTCGGCGTTACATATGTCAAAGAATCCGGTATTTCATGCCCGAACCCGTCACATTGAAATAAACCTACATTTTGTTCGTGAGCTTCATCTACAAGGTTTTCTCCGCCTTCATCATATTTCTTCTTCGGATCAAGTCGCAGACATTTTCACAAAGAGTCTTGCCACCGCCCGTTTCCAACTCCTTTCTACCAAGCTTCAGCTCAGTTCCACGACGCTTCACTTGCGGGGGGGGGGGGGGTGAAAGCAAGAAACCTCCATGATACACACGGCAATAATCAAATATTGTAAATATGTTGTAGTATAACCTTTCTATTCTCACCCATGTATCTGTCCCATAATTGTAGGAGTAGTTATAGTGATAGAATAGATTATTACTAGAATAATGCTTTATGATTGTAATAGAATAGAATAGTTATTGTCTTTCCATAGTTGTTGATTCACTGTAATCTCTCCGTAGAGTAGAATAAGGACTACTGTACATAGCTATTATAAAGCAAAAACAAGTCAAGAACCCAAATCAAGTTGGGTCTTCTTCTCTTAACCTAGTCTGCCTTCTCTTTCTTTTTTCTTCTGCAGTGTCTTTATTCTCTCTTTCATCTGTCTCTCTTTCTAGTTTTATGCAGGTGATTTGTTTTCCTTTCATGTAGAAGGGGAGAGATGGTGTAGGATGACGGGGGTAGGGAACGATGGCGGAGGGAGGGTGTGGGTGGTGACGGCCATGGTTGGAAAAATTGGGAGAAATACTGAATTTGAAACATAAAAATGGGATGGAGAAGAGTTTTTAATTTAGATTTTCTATTTTGGATATTTATTTTCGTTCAATTTGTGTTAAAATAACATGAAAGAATTTTTGTTCAAAATCATCATTCGTTAAATGACACGTGAATTGTACGTGATCAATTAATGAATTTTTCTAACAAAACTAGTTAAAAACTCTAAAACGATAATAGAATGACAACTTTAATGCATAAATTGTAAATAGTGATAAAATATAGGATAACTTATAATCTCCCCCTAAATTTTGGGGCCCAAATACAATTTCCCCATTTCATTATTACCTTAGGTGTCCAATTGTTACCCCCAATAAATTCTCCCTTGCAGCAACCATTACTGGTCATCATAAGGTTAAGATCAGAAATTCTATCATTTTAACACCTAAATTTTAGAAATATGACTATCCTTTTACGGACAATCATAAATGAAAATAATTAAACCAAGATAATTGATACATTGTCAACAATAATATTAATAATAAATTTTATATTTTTATTAAAATAATTAAACAATATAAAATAAATAATTGTTCAATATTTATTCGTAGTAATAAAAAAATGAAAAGAACATTTTTAAACGGGAAGTGTTATGGGCAGATTTTCTGCACTGTAAATAATGCATAACTTTTATTATTTACTTTACTATTCTTATCCTTACAGCAACTACTGGAGATAATTTCGGGATATCATAACAAAGCTCAAGGACTCCCTTCTCAACGGATAAAAGACTAGGTCAAGGCTTGAAGATAACAACCCGAGATTTTAGGAAGTTAGTTGCATTTTTATCTTTTCTCCTATTTAAAGGAGCTAGATGGCTGGAACAAACACACACAACACACGCACTCTCTTTTGTACTCAGCCAGAGTTCACCACCACTTGTAACTCATTGATTATCAATACAATTGTTCGGAAAGGCAGGTGCTCATAATCACCTCCCGAGGTTTTATGCCGGCGAGATAGTAGTCTCAAGGGCTTTTCCTCGTTACATCGACGTGTCAATTTTACTCTACCTTTACACCGATTATACTCCATTGCACCTTCCTCATTCTCTTTTTATCTAAGTCATAGATTATTGGTTTTTTTTTCACCAAAAAAATTTGGTGCCCACCGAGGGGCCTTTGGTTTTTTAATCGGTTCAATTCTCGTCCGACCATCATGTCTACTCAACCCATTACATCTACCACCGGCAAAACTATTGTTATTAATGTTTCCACCGGAGGTTTCAATCCCAGCAAGTCGACGGCTGCAAACTTGGGGTCGTTGCCGCCACCGCCGCCTGCGGGATCTGGCAAGAAGCAGTCATCTCCAAGGCCCGATTCTGAGATCAAGAGCATGCTCATGTAGATGAAGAACCAGCTGGACAGACAAAAAAGTAACACCTCCCTGATAGCTGACACCTTGGTGAAGATGCAAAAGGAACAAAAGTTGCTGACTGAAAGAGTGGATGCAGTCTCCCTTGTTCGCCCTAGAGTCCTTAATTTTGATATTGGGGGCAGCTCCCAGACCTTCAATGAATTCATTTTGATGGCTTCAACAACTCATAAAGGGTTACCATCATCACCGATGATGACGACTGACTTCTCCACGGATGACGACATCTACGATGATGTTGACACCATTTGCATCCAGCACCTTCGAGTTATCTTCTCAAGGAAACACCTCTATCCCACCTTCTACGCATAACATCTTTGGGACATCTTCAGAGGGGGCAACCTTTACCAATAATACCGTCGTGAAATCCTCCGCAAATAACACTAATCCCTTTGCTAATGTCAATTCAAATTATGTTTTCGATAATAATGCTCATACTACTAACCCTTTTGCAGGTAGCTACATAGCAAGTCAGCTTGAAGAATTGAGGGATATGGTCATGAACATACCTGGTGTCACTCCCCCAATCCAACAAGTTTCACCGACATGCTACAATCAATCAGGCTTTGTACCGGCTATTGCACATGTCGACATCCCCAAAGGATTTAGCGTACCAACCATAAAGATGTATGATGGAAGCACCGATCCTGAGGAGCATGTCACCCATTTTCAAGAAAAGATGGAAATTGTCCGCATACCTCTCCATTTCCGAGAAGCATGCTTGTGCAGATGATTTGGTTCAACATTGGTAGGAACAGCTTTGAAGTGGCTGATTCGTCAATAACCTGGATCCATTGGGTCATTCGCCCAGCTTGTCAACATGTTCAACAACCATTTCTCTTGCAGTAGACAGTTCGAGAGACTCACCAGTGATCTTTATCGTATCACTCAGCAGCCTACTTAAGGGTTGAAAGACTATGTTAACAGGTTCAACAAAGAAGTCTTAGAAATTCCCAACCTAGATATGGCAACAGCCGCTGAAGCCTTCAAAATGGGTTTGAAAAAGGATTCTCCATACTATAAGGAGTTGGTGATGAACCCGTGCAAGAGGATGGAGGACATCCAGAACAGGGCGTTAAGATTCATCAGGCTAGAGGAAGATAAGATGCAACAGACAAAGCTTTCTGGCTAGGCGTCGACGTATGACAATCCTGACAGATACCAATCATTCATGTCAACATCCCGGCTGTGGAAAGAGTAGAACTCTTTAGCATAGACGACATCTTAAAGTAATAGGCCAGGTATGAATCAACCTTTATTTTTCAATAAACATTTCTTTATTTCCTTTTTAATAAATAGATTTCCACAAAGTTTATTTCTTTTTTCTTTCATTAATAAAAGTGACATCAGTCAAGATGTCAAATACTCTTACCATGTCGTCATTTTGCAAGATATTACCATTTTGGAACTTCAAGATCTTATGGGAACAACCGTCTGAGACTGGCCATCTCATCTTATGTTCAAGGTCCTTAATCCCTTCAATGGTTTAAAGAAATTACTTTCTTTCGTCTCATTAAGGTTTATACACCTCGCCTGGAGCGCACGATGTCATCCTTGGTTGAGCTGTGGGATGGTCCCGTATGTTTTATATATACAAATTACCCATTTCTTCTCAATCAAAGTATGTGTACCAAAATATTTTTACAATTTGGTAATGACATATACGTGTCATCTAAAAACAAAAGGTTTTTGACATTAACATGTCAAAAAAGCATAAGCAAGGATTTCTACATACAACGCAAGGTGACAACATCTTCAAACATGTCAATCATTCACTACCATTTCTTAAAATCTACCCCTATCAGAAAAAGCTTTCAAAAGTACCCAAGCCAAAAACTGTCTTACTTACCTTAGCAGAAGCCACAGAAAAACCTAAGTGTTGAACGAGCCTAACACTTAAAACAAATTGTCTTCAGCCCGTAAAAACCAAGTTAAAAAACAAACATCAAATATCTTCACTTGTCGACTATCGCCGCTGGTGGTGCTTTTCCTTCCTTCATGTCTTCATCCTTTAAACCTGATGACACTTCCCCAGCCTCTGCTGCTCCAGAAAGATCCTTGAGGGTGGCACGTTGTTGCTCAATATCCCACTCAAGATGTTTGTCGTTCAGAAATTCTTCAATCATTTGTATCTTGATTTCAATCATGCTTTTAGCCGCAGATACCAAGAGATCATTCTTAAGATCCTCAGTCTCTTGCACATGAAAATCCTGGATTGAATACATCTCCTTCATCAGACTCTACTACTCTCACACATAAAAGTAACTGTCAGATTCGAAGTATTAAGAAACTTACCCTTTAATCTTTCTTAAAGGATAAGTTTGGGGGCAATTGTTATGGGCATATTTTCTACATGTTGACATGCATCTTGAGTATTCCTGCATGACGACATCCTGGATCACTGTAAGTAATGCATAACTTTTATTATTTACTTTACTATTCTTATCCTTATAGCAACTACTAGAGATAATTTCGGGATATCATAACAAAGCTCAAGGACTCCCTTCTCAACGGATAAAAGACTAGGTCAAGACTTGAAGATAACAACCCGAGATTTTAGGAAGTTAGTTACATTTTTATCTTTTCTCCTATTTAAAGGAGCTAGATGGCTGGAACAAACACACACAACACACGCACTCTCTCTTGTACTCAGCCATAGTTCACCACCACTTGTAACTCATTGATTATCAATACAATTGTTCGGAAAGGCAGGTGCTCATAATCACCTCCCGAGGTTTTATGCCGGCGAGATAGTAGTCTCAAGAGCTTTTTCTCATTACATCGACGTGTCAATTTTAATCTACTTTTACACCGATTATACTCCATTGCACCTTCTTCATTCTCTTTTGATCTAAGTAATAAATTATTGTTTTTTTTTATCAAAACAGGAAGTATATTTTAGGGATTTTTACCAATAAGCCCCTATAATAAGGTGGAATTTATTAAAAAAAACTCAACATTTCATAATCAACCTTAGGGTCCATTGATTGAAATATATTTTACCAATACACCCCTTAGCTCAATTTTAAAAAAAATTAATACCGAAATTGCCCCTTGTATATATACGTATGAAATTGATGTTTAACAATCCTAAAAGGAAACGGAATCCATCGCAATGTATATCTTACGCAGTTGAAAATCAATCGCGCCATTCTTCTTTTTGTCTCTAGATTTCAATTCGAGAGAAGATATCTCTCTTTTCTGATCACAATTCGTTTCCATCGATCTCAATTTGAAGTGGAATCAGCTTCAATTTATTGGTTGATTTTTCAATTGATTGATTTAGATTTGCCCAGGTATGTTATATTCGGATTTGATATTGTGGATTTGCTATTTTTTTGTGAACGAAATATGTGATAGCTTTGAAATTTACGTAATACATTGTATTTTTATGCTTTTGTAATTGTTTTAATGATTCGGTTCTATGATAATCAATATTGTTAAGTGAATTTCTCGGTTGTAATATTTTCATGTTTCTTCTATGCAAATGTATGGATACTCCGGTTATGCTTTCATTTAAGTATGGTGAATTGAATGCAATAGCAAGATTTACCCAGTTTTCTTCTTATTTCTCAGATGTTGAGTTTGTTTGTACAAGGTGGCCTTCATTGAATAAGGATTCTATATCATTGTTATATGTTTTACCTGATAATTCAAGTTGCTTAATGGAGAATGAAGAGGATTTCTTGAATATGGGCATCATGTTAGGTTATAGTGGTGCAAACCTTGTTGTTGTTCATGTTAAAGAGAGTCAAGCTATTTGTGCCTATGAATCATCTACATCTACGTGCGTTGTGGTGGTTCTATATCTAATGAACTAGAGCATAGTAGTTCTAGTAGGCTTGCACTTGAAATGCTGTGAACTTTTTTCATCATGGAGAAAAAGAATTGTTAAGCTGCAAAGTGGGCTAAGGAAATAACAGGTATTGGACAAGTATTTGAAGAAGGAATTGCGAGTTTCGTATCAAATTATGTAAGTATGCTGTGAGGTTGGATTTAGTTTTGAGTATATTAAAAATGACAAAAAACGTGTTCTTGCAGGCAAGCATAAATCTGTGTAGGCCGTCCTTGGAGGATCCATGCTTACTGTTGAAAAGTCAAATGGATTTGTTTACATCAAAACATATACTTCAATTCATACATGTGGTGATGTTCATAGGAGTGAAAAGGGTAGTAGGGTTACTTCGATGTTCTTCTTGAATCCATTGTTGATGTTGTTCGTTCTACGCCTTCGATTGGTACGGCTCAAATTCTTAGGGTTCTTAAGACTAGTTATGGACTTGATGTAACTTACAAAGTTGGGTGGAGAGCTATTGAGAAAGCTAGGGCAGTAGTTTACGGTGAAGAATCGTTATCTTATGATAATTTGAGAGGTTACTTTAAGAAGATGAAGGAGTTGGATGCGAGTAATCAGTTTGTGCTTGAATCTGATAAAGTAGGTCACTTTAGAAGGTGTTTTGTTTCATTTGGGGCATGTATAAGAGGTTTCCGGTTTTGTCGTCCGTTGCTATTTGTTGATGGTACATTTTTACATGGAAAATACAAGGGGACTTTACTTCTTGCAACGGCCAAAGATGGCAATTCGGGTATGTTTTATTACGTACGAAACGGTATAGTGTATTTCACGGTTGTTTCTCTAATTTTTCTTACTGTCGTTTTTTCTTATTCAGGGCTTTTTAACATTGCTTTTGCTATTGTTGGTGGTGAAGATACTGCAAATTGGATATGGTTTTTGGAGCAACTTAAACCTCTCATAGATTATAGGCAAGTGACATTTGTGTCGGATCGCCATCAAGGCATTATTCAAGCAGTGAAAGATGTGTTGCTGAATGTTTTCATTCATTTTGCATTGTTCATCCGAAACATAATTTGAAGGATAAGATGAGAGGCTGTCATATAAGCTTTAAGAATAGGATGACCTATAAACTCGGTCGGTGCGCGAAGCCCCGACGGAAGAACTTTTCAATAATTTTCTGAATGAAATGAAAGCTGAAGGTGGGTCAGTTGTTAAAGAGTTTTAGGATAACCTACCAGTTGAAAATTATGCTAATGCATTCTTTAATGGTAGTCGATATGGGGAGATGTCATCCAATCTTTTTGAGAATCATTTAATGCTCAGTTTAAAGTTGCTCGTTCATTGCCTATTATGGAGTTAATTGATTCTATTAGATTGAAGATGATGTGTCAAATGTCAAAACGGAGAGAAGACTCATCAAAGTGGAATTCAACATTGTGTCCTCTCATGCAGAAGAAGTATGAAGAACTTAAAAAAATTGGTAGGTCATGGGTGGTATACTCTTCTTCAAACAATGTGTTTGAAGTGCATTGTTCCACCAATGGTTGTCAACGTAGAAGAATGCACATGTTCATGTGGAAAGTGGCGGCATGAAGGTTTCCCTTGTGTGCATGCGATTGCTGTCTGTTCAATACCAAACGGATCCATTCTCATACATTGAGCCATTTTTCCATTGTAGTTACTACGAGAGAGTGTTATGATTCACCAATCCAGGCTTATGCTTCTTTTGGTCAAGCTCCCAATCTTGAGCCACCTGTGATACTTCCACCGCAACAAGGCGTCCTCTGGAAGGCCTAGGAAGAATCGTATTCCTTCTAGGGGGAGGTTATGAAAAGGAAAATGAAATGTGGTCGTTGCGGAAAATTAGGAACTCACAATAGGAAGTCTTGCAGGGAACCTATTTGATTATGTTTTGGTTCTATCATTAGTTGATTTTTTTCTTTTTCTTTTTAAAGACAATATATGAAATGAAATGAAATAGTGAATTTAATTTCTCTTTTTTTTTGGTGATTGTTTTGTTCCTTAACATTTTAATGATTTGTTGTTTCAGTAATAGGTAAACATACTTCTGAGTTTATTTCACTGTTCTAGTAATTCTTTTTATAGAACAATAGAACAACTGTTAAAAACATTGCACGATTATTGTGCATAACGGTGAAATAGGAAGGTCGGACTACTTGCCTTCCAGCGCGCGCCTCATATAACTCCGGGCGCCGGCCTCGGTTCCTACCAGTGCATGCCTCAAAAACCAACAAGCTGTGAAATAGGTCCTACGTTATTTACATCAATACCCAAAGAATCGTGAAAAACATTGCACATTTATTTACATCACATTTGTCAAGTCTATGAAAGCTGCATAACGAGGTAAACATACCAACCGAGAAATTGCATAAGCATAAGCGAGAATTTGACATTACGGTTGTGCATAAACCGCATGATAACAGTAAACATACCAACCGAGAAATTGCACAAGCATAGCGAGAATTTGTCAAGTCTTTTTCACTACATATTTTCCAAGTTACTTCACGTCTTTTTCATTTGTACTTCAACAACCAAAAGAGTGCCTAGACAAAAATAATGTATCTTTAAACTGACACTACAATCAAACTACAGACACTTTCTTTTCATCATTCAGAAATTCAGTAAACATTTTTGCCCTAAATTGATGTGCTTCATCCTTTTCATAGCTCTTCCTCACGAATCCCCAGTCGAAGTAGTCCTTGCAATTCATAAGAACATGAATTCCACAATCAAGACTTGGCAAATTTTGTTGTGGTGTATCTTCAACTTTAATGAACTTTTCACCGGTGAATCTTCTTGAGTAACATTTGACAAAACACAAGACAAGTTTCGACGTAATCAAACCGAAAGAATGAAAAGATTTTATCAGTTATCAAACACCGAGTCATAAACTGAAAGAAAATTAAAGTAAAATTACGTATCATGTTATTACCATTACTCGAGCATACACAGCATATGGGTCCTTTGTTTCTTTTTTCCTTGGACGCATTGAGTTATAAAACATAAACTCCCCCGTTTCAACATCAAGAACGAGAAGAGTCCAATGTTCAACCAACCTTTGTTTTGATGGGGTGTGTATTGGGAAGAGGATGAACCTTTTATCATCTTTTATCAATTCCAACAAGGCATCATCAATCTCTTCTTTAATGCATTTTGTATAATTATTTTCTAGAAATGGCTGCATGTAAACATTTAGTCAATATCTATAAGACCTCAACAAGAACATTTTACATAAATAAATATAAATGTACTTACCATGGCATTAGCAGTGATCACTCCAACAGTAGTATTCTGTGAGCTTGAAGATTTCATGTCTTTGTATTGCTTTTTCAATATTTCGAGGTAACCATTCATTACCTGTCAAACAACAGATGAAATTGTGAAATATTTTTTAATAACCGATAAATTGACCTCACAGTTGTCAATTATTCATGATTTAATGTTATTAAATTACTGAGAAATAGATTGCACAATTCTGTTGTTAAATAGATTGTATTACAAATGTCAAATAACCAACAAATGTTGCTAAATAACTGAGTAAGGGTTTAATAACCAACAAATGTGAAATAAATTGCACAGTTATTCATGTTTGATTGTGCACAACAGATGAAATAGAATTCACAGTTTATCAATTGTTAAATCAATTTAAGAGTAGGAGTAAATATACCGTCACATCAGTACATGTGTCATGGGCAATCATCCACAATTCTTCAACACTTATATTGATATTTCCATATACCCATGCACTCCCACTGCAAGAACATAAATATAACTTGTTATAATGATTGTGATAAATAATCATTCAAAAATATTAAATTTGTTTTTGGTACTTACTCCTTTGTTAGAACTTTTAATAGGTTGTTATACTCATCAATTTCCTTTTGTGCCACCATTTTTGTTGTTTTACTGAATTTCTTCTTGAACTTGAGTTTGCACTATATGTTTGCCTTTCTTCTTTTCTCCCCGCATATCATCTAAAATCTCAATGTTTTCAGCTTGAACTTTCTTTTTGTCATCATTCTTCTTACGCCGTTTTGGTAAAGAAACAAAGTCATCATCGATCTTTGGTTTCCTTGTTTTTCCCTTTAGCCTCCTCACCATTGATCCATCACTCCAATATTTTTTCCCTTTTCAGCCCCATCCTTGTCCTCCTCAGCCCCATCCTTGTCCTCCTCAGCCTCATCCTTGTCCTCCTCAATTTCCTTTTCAAAAACCGCTTCATTAACTTCAGCTTGAAACATCCCAATCCTTTCCAAAAGTTATTTGGTAATTTCATCCTTTTCATTCAATTTTACACTTTGATCTTCACTATCTTGAATCAAATTAGCAGCCTCTTCTTCCAATTTGGCTATTTTGTTTCTGTGCAATTCATGTAACTCCTTGATCTCTTTTTGGTGAGCTATCTCTCTTATTCTCTTTTCTTCTTCCAACTTGTTGATCCTTGAAATAGCAACGCTCGAGTTGTTTTTCCCAATTCTTCAATTTTCTCATTCAATGAATTAGTTGTTTCCACTTTCTCAATGAGCTCTCTATTTTCTTTTACAAGCTTGTCATTTTCCTTTTCCAACCTCTCTTTTTCTTTTACAATCTCCAAATTTTCCTTTTCCTTCACGGTTTCAATTCTTTTCTCTTCCAGCTTTCCCTTATCTGTTGTGACTCTTTTTTCAAATTCCAATCCTTCAATTCCTATTGATTTATTCACACTTTCCAATGCAGATGTAACCATATCATCAAAATCATCCGCCATCAACGCTATTGGACTTGGAGTTATTGGCACAGAACTATGAACTGGAGTATCCGGGATATTTTGGGGTTGAGCCAAGTGAATGGATAAGGTTCTTTCACTATCTGTAGAACCTAACTCCCTCATCTCCTCTTCTTTTTCATTTTTTCCATCTTCTTCTTCATCTTTGTTCTCCAGTAGGTTCACATCATCTGTGATGTTTGCAAAGTTTCTTTGTCCGCCAAACATTATTTCTTCTTCATCGGTCAGAACTAAAGCTTCAGCATTAACCTATCAAGGAAGGTAAAATGGAATTCTCAGTTTTTCTATAAAAATATGACATTTAAATAGAGAAATCTATCAAAGTTATGCACAATAACTTAGAAATTTACTTCACAGTTATAAACTGAGAAACTGACCTTACAGTTGTGCACAAACAATCATAACTAACTGTGAAAAACATCTCACATTTATATTCATCAAAATCAACAAATGTGAAATAAGTCCTACTGATTTAGAACCGTGAGGTCAATTTACGTGCAATGTTTTTCACAGTTGTTCTATAAAAGAATGATTTGGACATAATACACATGTTTGAAACCAAAAAATGAGAAATTATTAAATAAACTGCGATAATATTATAACTCACATTCTTCTTTTTCAACACGTCGATTCTCAACTCCTTGAACATTTCCACCTTCTTTGGCAAATCCCACTTCATGAATCGTGGAATCAGATGTCTTTTTGGTTGCAATGTGTTGGTGTGTTCACTGAACCAATACTGCATCAATTAAAAAAATTATTACGTTACAATTTTATAAGAATATAAAAATAACTAAGAAAGAGAAGAACAAAATATATATTGACTTACCGATAGCAAAGAAACACAGAAACTTGATGTGGTACATTGGTGGTGTTTTCGAATTGAATTCATTAGATTATCAAGGATTTCTTGAGACCAATTATAATCCTTCATGTTTTCAATCTTTTCCACATAGTAAAGAAAAGGAGTAGAAATGTAAGTACCCCTGCTGGCAAAGAACAGTGTTGCCATTGTAAACATTGTTAGTAGCCTCACAACATCATCAATATCTTCTTCTTTATCACTTTGACAAACTTCCATCAACACATCCTTCACCGTGTTGACTGTGATCAATGAGATGTTATTTTCACCCTTGAACCTTCTACGAAACAATTCAAATGTTTTGCAAAGACAACCCTTCATCTTCATGTTCATACTTTTCTCCGGATTCCACACCAAAATATCACGGCAACATCATTGCTTGTTAGATTGACACGAGTACGCCCCAACTTAAAGTTATCATATCAGGGTCATAACATCCGATAATATCCCATGTTGACAAATCAGACTTTCTGATTGTGATATCCAAATTGTTGTTCAGTGCATTAAACATATTGAAAAATGGAGAAAGTTTCAACTTTTCAATATGATAATCCTTTAACTTCAACTTCATCAGCAATTTCAAAGTTGCTTCAATGTTTGAACGGAAAGAGAAGGACTTGGGCCTCTCCATTGATTTTCTTTTAGCTTTACTTGTGGAATCTTTTTTTGCCATTCTTTTCTTAGTCATCTATAATCACACAAAAAACAATTGAATGTTAAAACACGGAGTGAGAGTTACAACCAATGCACATTTATACAGTCATAACTGAGAAATTGACCTCACATTTAAGCACACATATTCATCGACAACATATAAGTAGCAAAACAAATGTAAAGTTAACATAATAATTCTCAGTTTAGAAAATGCCAAAACCCTAATCAGTTCACATTCATAAATAAATGTGAGCGAAATCGAACAGTTTAGAAGTATGAAAAACATTTCACACTTATTATCCCTCAAAACAAAACAACTGTGCAGTAGATCTCACAGTTGTTGTTCTATGAAGGAATGACATAAAAACTGAGCAATTGACCTCACTGTTGTGCACAATAACTGAGAAATTGACTTCAACAACCATAACTGAGAAATTGTCCTCACATTTGTGCACAAATGTTCATCGACAACAGATTAATCACAAGTAGGCCACACATAAAAAGTAGCAACACAACTGTGAAGTTAACCTCACAATTCTCAGTTTAGAAAATGCCAAAACCCTTATCAATTCACATTCGTCAATAAATGTGAAACTGAAATCACAGTTTTAGAACTGTGAAAAACATTTCACACTTATTATCCCTCAAAACAAAATAAATGTGCAACAGATCTCACAGTTGTTTTCTATGAAGGAATGAGACAAAAACTGAGGAATTGACCTCACTGTTGTTCACAATAACTGAGAAATTAACTTCAATAAACATAACTGAGAAATTGACCTCTCATTTATGCATAAACATTCATCGACAACAGATTAATCACAAGTAAACCACACATAAAAATTAGCAACACAACTGTGAAGTTAACCTCACAATTCTCAGTTTAGAAAATGCCAAAACCCTTATCAATTCACATTCGTCAATAAATGTGAAACTGAAATCCACGCTTTTAGAACTGTGAAAAACATTTCACACTTATTATCCCTCAAAACAAAACAACTGTGCAACAGATCTCACAGTTGTTTTCTATGAAGGAATGAGACAAAAATTGAGGAATTGACCTCACTGTTGTTCACAATAACTGAGAAATTAACTTCAATAAACATAACTGAGAAATTGACCTCTCATTTATGCACAAACATTCATCAACAACAGATTAATCACAAGTAAACCACACATAAAAATTAGCAAAACAACTGTGAAGTTAACCTCACAGTTATCGGTTAGAAAATGCCAAAACCCTAATCAATTTACATTAGTCAATAACTGAGAAATAGACCTCACACTTCTGAGACCTGTGAGGTATATTTTGACATTTTCTAAACTGTGAAACTTACCTCACAGTTTTAGAAGTGTGAAAAACATTTCACACTTATTTTCCCTCAACAACCAAACAACTGAGAAACTAGACTTTACAGTTCTTGTTCAATGAAATAAAAACAGTGAAATAGACCTCACAGTTGTTCCCAAAATAACTGAGAAATTGACCTCATAATTATTGTGCACAATAAGTCATGAACAACTGATAAATGTCAAAACCCAAACGAATTCACATTTAAATATACAACTGTAAAACAAAATCCAACATCTGTGAAATTCAACAATTAAATCTAGTTCACATTTTTCCTAACTAGGTTACTTGAGAAATTATAAACTTCGAAATCGAAAACAAAACAGTGAAATTAACATCAAAATCGACATCAAAACAGTGAACTCGACAAAAACAAGTGAAATAAACTTTGAAATCTCAAAAATAAACTTCAAAATCGAAAAAATGTTGAAGATTACCTTTGGTTTTGAGGACGAAAATGAAGAAATCCGTCGAAGGAAGGAAGAAATTGCTCAATAATCGTTGTCGGTGAGACGAGAACGGAAAGGTTTTCTAAATTTGAAATTTGAGAGATTTTTAGAAACAGGAAATAGAAATAGTGAAAATTTGAAATTGCGGCGAAATAGGGTTAATATGAACGCGACGTCGAGGGCAATTTGGTCCAGGGGTGTTTAGGGGGGTTTTCAAAATGCTTGTCCTTTAAGGTCGTTTTTCTTTATAATAGGGTTATTTTGGTCAAACTCTCTATATTTTACCCTTGTAAGTGACAAATATAATAAGGTTGATGGTGAATAAGAGGGTACTATTGAAAATAAAGTAAAAATTATGATTGATATAGTAAACAATTAAAAGTTTATTGAATACTCCCACTACTTGAAGAGGCAAAGTTTTTGTTTTGCATGAAAATTAAGAAAAGTGATGTAAGAAAGAGAAAAAATGTATAGTGAAATAAATATTGTGAGTGAAAAATGATGTAGGAAAGAGAAAGTGGGGTAAGAAATAGTTAGTAGATATTTATTATGAGTATGGCAAGTGGATCCTACAAATAAAAAAGTAATAAAAAATTTTTCATTTTTAGATTGTAATTCTTTAAATGAGACGCTCAAAAAGAAAATTTGTGCCCCTTTGAACTGAGCGGGGCGGAGGGAGTAATTGGAGTTGGAAGAATGACATTGACATGTGATCGGATCGGGTGTTTAGTGACAAGCTTAAGAATCACTCAAACCAGGAATGACTGTAAAACGTGGTCATAATTATGTCTGAATCAAAATCACTCTCATTTATTTTTATTTGGAATTTTTATTTTTCACTTAAATCATACTGCCCAGGAGCCTATCAGATCCCACGCGCAGTACACACGTCCACTTTTGAGAAGCCTCTCTTAATCCATGCAGTGCCACCATTATTGTGCAGTTGACTACATTGACCTTAAATTCTTTTTACCAAATTGAAAAAGTTTAAACTCCACTCAATGAAAAAGAAAAAGAAGGAAAAGTGGATATGTTTTGTATCTACCTAAAATTTCCAATATTTTAAGTGCTCATGCTGTGCAATGGTATTAATAGTTTATCACTACAACTGATAAATCTTTAACACTTCCTCAAGAAATAGTTCAAATTATCCTTAAAAATAAATAAATAGTTCAAATTAAAATATACTCCCTCCGTCCCGTTCGAAGGGGCAAAGTTTTTGCCTTGCACGTGAATTAAGAAAAGTGATGTAGGAAAGAGAAAATGTGTATAGTAGAATAAATGTTGTGAGTATGAAAAGTGATGTAGGAAAGAGAAAGTGAGATAGAAAATAGTTAGTGGATATTTATTATGAGTATGACAAGTGGGTCTCACAAATAAAGAAGTAATGAAAAACTTTCTATTTTTGGGTTGTGTCCTTTCACAAGTGGGACGCCCGAAAAAAAAATTTGTGTCTCTTCAGACGGGACGGAGGGAGTATTTAGGAGCAACAAACTATGGATACTATCTCATTTAAAATTTATAGCACATGTACACCACACCACTAGATGTCTTCAAGAGGATCGTTCTTGACCTAAAATGGTGCTAACAATTATATATATTGCACTTTGAGTTTGACATGACCAACTTTTGTGTGTTCAAATAATTATAATGAATATATCTTCTTCTATTATCTTACGTATATTTTTCATTAAAGACATTTTAGCGTGCGAAATACAAAGGGAGTTTCATAAAGGAGCCGTGATCAGTGGGGAAGACAGAATTTTGTTTCAAGGGGTCGGAATTACAACTTAGTGTTATTTTTCCTCTGAGAGAGAAGGAGGTCAAAACAAATATTTTCATATTATTTTAGTGTTAAAATGTTATAACAGAGTCTATGTCGAAGACAGAAATAAACCAATCACACAACACAAGAATATACGTGGTTCACCAACTTGACTACGTTCACGAGCAGATGGCAAGAATATTATTATAAACTGGCAATCACAGAATATAAATCTCTAATCTAATGCACAAATTCTTGTAAGGAATTCACAACTGTGCAAACCCTAAATCTAAAGAACCAACAGAGAAACAAAAAAATCTAAGAACATCTAAATTTATTGATATGCTTATCACACTAGAAATTATAACCTCTCAAAAAACTGAACAGAAAATAGAAAATAGGACGCATTTATAATATGAGACGAAAAGAACAATACTATTCCTAATAAAAGGAATAGTATTCTCCTTAACCCAAAAGTCACACACAGTCACCCACGTGACAAAAGGTCAATCCCATCCAAACTTCCTTCGGTCAACAATGCGTAAGCCTTATTTCCCCTAGGGTGCACTCAGGGGCGGATCCACCTTATAGCCAAAGTGGGCCATGGCCCACACTCAAATTTCCCAAAAAAAAAAAAAATTTTTTTTTTGAAACTATGGATAACTAGACTTAGTTAATGCATTTCAACTCTAATAATTGATTGACCAAGCGGAAGGTTGTTTACCATTTTCCCTACATGTCCTGGGTTCGACTCCTATACTCCCCATTTCGTCATTTGTCCTTTTAATATACTATATTATCTCTTTTTTTGAATGTTTAAAAAACAAAATTGTTTGCTAAGTAATTAATAAATTAATAAAAATAGCATCAATTGTTTAAACATTGGGAAAAATAGCATCATTAGAAAAAACAATTTTTTTGGCCCACACTGAATTTTTTTTCTGGATCCGCCACTGGGTGCACTCCCTTTATCCAGTAACTTCGTGCGATTGCATCATCAGCATTGCACGATCACCCCCTTTTTCTGCCACAAAAATTTATCAATTTGTCCTTGTTCAATCCTCTAAATTTCTCACTTTATTTAGATGGTATTAAACCCAACATATAAAAGATAATTTTTTGTAAATTCAGAAATAGTAAAATGCCAGTTCTTAAAAGACAAGCTTGCTTTACATGGCTTCGCCGCTGGCCTGAAAAATTTCTGAGTTTTGATCATTTGGTTGACTAAGATAGAATAGAGAGGTGCAAAGATAGTGGGCTGTCTGCTGTGAATTAGATGGAAAATTGGGTCAACTTAATTATACTATCTCGGTCCTATATAAAGACAATCCTACTTTTTATAGATATTTTTAATTAAATTTGATAAATAATACTCCCTCCGATCCGCAATCCAAAGTTAAATCTTTCACTTTTTTAGATGGTTCATTTCCATAAATGACAAGTTTTTGAATATATTTATACCCTTATCATCTTCATATATTTACAAAAAAATCATTCATTATACTCTTATACATTCTCTCTCCTATTCCCTACCACACATTTAACTATTATTCCTCCCACTCATTCTCTCTCCTATGAAATATTTTTAACTTTTACATTCTCTCTCCTATTTCCTACCACATATTTAACTTTTACATTCTCTCTCTTATTCCCTACCACACATTTAACTACTATTCCGTATTTCACATTTAACTTTTATTCATTTTTTAAAAAAAATCTTAAGAAGCGTGAAATCCACCCCATATACCCATGGTCTGGGACGGAGGGAGTAGATGGCAAACGAGGTAATGTAAATATGATTTTTTACAATTAATAAAACATACTACAATTTAACATATTAATGTAATATACTTTTTCATTTCATTTCATATAATGTAACGATCCCTAACGATGTTAAAAAAGTTAACGAAATAATGACGTGACATCTGATGTTGGAAATACAATAACACAGTCAACAATTAAATTCACATGAGAATTCACGTGCTACTCACGTGAGAAATTGGTGAGCTATTTTCAGTTCACCCATTGACTATTTATTTACGACAACGAGAAGGACTACAGCAATTGTGAAGGGAAATTTGATCCGGCTTTGATTTCGGCGACTACAAGGAGAATTGAAGCCGATTAATTACAAGTATGCAATCTAGAGTTTGATAAATTGAAAAAGTTAGGGTTTAATTTTCTGGGGCTTTTGTTTGATTCGCAATTTATAATTTTCTGGGGCTTTTGTTTGATTCGCAATTTATATATTAATTTAAGCCTCTTTTGGATTCGTGGTAATGCTATTAAATTATTCAATCTAGCATTCATCTTCTTTCTTGAGTGCAAATACTTGGGGTACAACTCTATGACCAATTTGTTCATTTCGAACTCTTAAACTTCAATCTTCGAACTTAAATAATTAGCCAAGACAATTCTCTTTGATGCCTTAGATAACTCTGGATCTATCCAAGCTAAGTATTTGCAATTTTTCCTTGAATCCAACGCACACAAATAAGATTAAATGTAATAGAAAAACAAATTTTCATCAAACTAGATATTTGATTAACATACCTTGTAATTGGGGCATCCGGTAAATCTTCTTGGTAGATTATCATCATACCACGATGTCCATGTTGGTGCTCTATCTCTACATCTACAAGTCCTACGAAAATTGCTATGGATGCTTTCTTCTTTATCTTCGTAAATGGGAGATATATCCATTTTGAAAGAAAAAAATATATGATTACTTGAATATAGTCAATCGAATACTAGGTTTTTAGTATACGTGGTATGCAGAATTGAGAAATCGAAGGAGAAGGGGATTTTAGGATTTTCGGGATTTTAGGATTTTGGTGATTTAGGGCTTGAATCTCGTCATTCATCCATGGCGATGTATAGAGAGAGAGAGAGAGAGAGAGAGAGAGAGAGGAGAAACTAGTCATGTGATACTTAAATGTCTACATGGAATATGATGTCGACAAATTAGTGTCCACGTAATCTTCCCGTTAAAAATAGTTAATGTCATACAACCTTGTCATCTTTTTTGAAATGAAACTAAAAAGTACATTACCTTTTATGTTATTGAGTGTGTAGTACATTCTATGAATATGCAATTATTCTAATAATAGATTAACATATTTATCAATATAAATTTTAAAACTTGTCGTGGATACAATATTAAAAGTTTTATCATTAATTTATTTATTAAAAAATTATTGATCAAAGTTAAAAATAAAGTTATTTAAAAATTAAAAAGTGGGAGTATGATTATGTTTTGATGGAGGGAATATATATATATATATATATATATATATATATATATATATATATATATATAATGGAATAACTGAAATTTGAATTATGTCGTACTTCTTTTTCGCCGCATCCGAAAGTTCAAATTTTCTAAAAAAGGTGTCTCACTCGTAAGTTTAAAATTTCAAAATGTAAAATGTTTATTACTTTTTTATTTGTGAGCTCCAAATGTCATACAGCAACAACAACTAGTGTTAGTCAAATATATGTATAGATTAGAAACTGATTAATCCCAATCATTAAGACATTATTGAGTACTCCTAATTTAATTAGACTACTTAAAATTTTCTATTTACCCTTATGATCCCATTAGTGTTAGTGCCTGTGTTTTTATACTTATATTTTCTCAAAGATTTAATACTTGAAAATCTTGAGTTTTTCCAAAGATGATATTGATTTAATTGTTCAACCTGCCAAGTCAACCAGTTATGCTCCATCAGTTGCTGCTGCAATCAGTTAAGCTTCATCAACAAGTTTCCTTCGGCTGACCCAGCATTAATTGCTCTCACCTACTTAGCCTTCTAATTAGCTAAAGTTGGTGGAACAGTTGCTATGAAAACCTTGCTGCCACCTTATCAGTAACTACTTTAAGGAATGTTCAAGTTACCATTACTCACAACAACTTATTTATCTAGTGGAAAATTCAAATATGGTTGTCATTCAAATCTCAATCATTCAATACAGAAGATATTCTCATTTAATGCTTGTCAGACCAAGTCATCCCTTCAACCCCTTCAAAGACAACAACTCAATTTAAAAACAATATAAATACCTTCCTTATAGTATTGAAGATGGTTGGTGCATTGAAAACTTTGAGAGTGAGATTGTAAAGAACTGCAAGTGCTCAAATATTGAAGTTCAAGACATTTTGTCCTTATATTCACTAGATTATTTATTATGATAAACACTGTGCACACTCAATCAATTCCTGTAAGTGTTCCCCAACAATACTATGTGTGAAACACATTGATTGATCACACTACACACCCAAGAGAAATCAGTTTAACTTGTGAACACATCTCTTGAAAACACCTTGTCATACTTGTATCACGATCCACTAGTAGTGATCACTTTCCTTTAGGCAGCTTTACATCTTAAAGCTTGCAACTTGTAATAGACTAGTGACATTAATAATGCACCTTTTCACAAATTCAAGTTTTGATCAAACTTGATAGAGGACGTAGCAGTTATTTAACACTGTGAACTTCTTCAAACAACTGTATCCCTTTGTTTGTGTTTGCTCATTTTATCTTGTCTTGTAATCGGTTGAGCTCTATCACCGGTTACAAACTTTTGAATCCTTAACTGCTTTGTTTTGTACTTTTCATTGGAATATAACTTGCATGTCTTTTAACTCACTTTAACTTAATTGACACTCCTTTTACTTAACCGATCATTTGTGTGATTAAATCAGTAATATTTTATCCGTTGCGTAACTGGTTAATATCGGTTTAGCTTAAGATAAGTTACTTGGATATTTTGTAAATAGTTTCCAAAAGAAGTTAAATCAGGCTATTCACCCCCTCTCTAGCCTGTTTTCCTACCAATTGGGCCTAATAACTAGGGGTGTAAATGGTTCGGTTTAGGAAAATTTACGTACCGAACCACTACTTATCGATTTGGAAAAATTCCAAATCGAATCGAATTATGAAAAAATTCAAACCGAAACAAGCCAAATCGATATGATTTGGTTCGGTTTGGTTTGGTTCAACCGCGGTTCAATTATGTGGTTCAAACCACGGTACAGACCGTGGTTCATACCATAGTTTATATTACGGTTCAAACCACGATTCAGACCACAACTCATTATCAAATTTATTTAAATTTTTTGTGATCATGGAGGAATAGCGAAAGATGCGGGTGTTTAAAAGGAAAGTCGAAAGAACAGAGAGACTAGAGGAAGCGAGAGGCCGAAGGAAGAAAAACACTTTATAATGTCGATGTAATGTAGATTTTTTACTGATCTAAGTAAATATTAATAACTATACGAAAATATTTAGTAAGATACAAAATGGGGGTTAGAAATAGTTTATTTAATGTGGTTTGGTATGATGGTTTGGTTTGACGATTTGGTCTCTCGATTTGATTTGGTGATTCGGTCTCGCGGTCTCAAACCGTGATTTGGTTTGATTTGGTCAGGTAGGGTTAGACCACAAACCAAATCGAACCATTTGGTTTGTCAATATTTGAGACCAAACCGAACCGTTCATACTTGAAAACCAAACAAAACCGCATGGTTTGGATCGGTTCGATCTCAAGCCGTGGTTTGAAACGAACCACTTACACCTCTAACAACAACAATAACAAAGCCTTAGTCCCAAAATAATTTGGGATCGGCTAACATGAATCCTCATATGTCATCGTGAAAGAAAAAAATTAATAAAAAAAAACATCAACCCCCTTCACCTATATGAATTTTTGCCCTACACCCCGGCCTTTTCAATGCCATATTTTCTTCAAATCCAAGTAAACTTATATCGTTTTCAATTACCCTAATCCAAGTGAAGATGAACACTTCGAGCCTGAATCTGTGGGCCGGCCCGTCGGCCCGCCGTCCGTAGCCCGCCAGCCAGCCCGCCAAGACCAGTCCGCCAGCCGCTCATATGCAAATTTTCAAATAAAAATTAGTTTGTTTTGAAATATTATGGTTTTATTTTATTTGTTAGTTTGTTTAGATTTTTTTTTAAAAAAAGTTTGTTCAGATCCGGCTAACAACTTAAACGGGCAAACGAAACAGGCCGGATTCCACCATGACGGGTGGGCCGGCCGGCCTTGGCTAGCGGGCAAGAAAGCAACGGGCCAGATTAGCTTGTTTGATCCGCTGGCTTGTCTTCGACGGGCCGGGCCGACCCGTGTGTGCATCATCAAATCCAAGTTTGCTTGGGTCTTCCCCTACCCCAGCCATTTTATCACTTATTCACTCTTTGTGACTCCTAACCGGTGCATTACTCGGTATCCATCTCACATGACCAAAACACCTTACACGATTCTCCCTCATTTTATCCTCAATGGGCGCAAGTCCTACTTTACCCATGATCACCTCAGTCCTTGATCGATCATTCCTTGCATGCCCACACAGCTATCGTAGCATACGCATCTTCGATTCATTCATATTTTGAATGTGACACTGTTTTACAACTTAACATTAAGTGCTATAAAGCAGTGTCGGTCTAATTGTCGTGTGCTATAATTTTTCCTTTAGTCTATGGGGCATGCCGGGATCACATAGAAACCCTGTGGCACTCTTCCACTTCAAACAACCTGCTTTAATCCTATGAGCCATATCTCCATCTAATTATCCATCCTTTTGGATAATAGATTCAAGATAGCGAAAAAACTCAGAAGTTTGGACAATCTTTTCATCAAATGTGATCACGCCCGGCTTACTATTTTCAACTTCGCTAAACTTACACTCCAAATATTCAGTATTGCTTTTGATTAGTCTAAAACCTCGAGATTCTAAAGTGTGTCTCCACAACTTCAATTTACTTTAAATACCCTCTTTTGTCTCTAAAAGAATATCTTCCTCCCCTTTTTTTAGTGATCATCATCAATTTATATACAATATATTAAAGTCAATCACCTAGCACTAATCTAAGAGCTAAATATGGAAGATGGTACATTTACATTTCAATATCATCATCCATCTTAGGCACTTCCTCCTTGCCTTTCGCCGGAGTGATAATATGGTGGATGAATAGATGTGATTTGGAGTGTACCTTGAACAATTCTGCCCAAGTGGCATACTAGACGTTCTCCAATTCGAGGGTCAAGGAGATGTGGTTCTTGATGTTGAGATAGCAAGAGCCAGGTGATAAGAGAAGTGGGATGAAGAAGACGACATCGTTTGAAGAAGACGGAGGTAGCAGAGCTTTAGGGCGCAACAAAAGAGACGAGGTTGAGAAATGAATTACCCAGGACTCCTGATACCATGAAAGAATATCTCCCTCCCCTTTTCATTGATCATCATCCGTTTATATATAATATATTTAAGTCAATCACCTAGCACTAATTTAGGAGCTGAATACGGAAGATGATACATTTACATTTCAATATCATCATCCATCTTATGCACTTTCTCCTTGCCTTTCACCGGAGTGATAATATGGTGGATGACTAGATGTGATTTGGAGTGTACCTTGAACAATTCCGCACAAGTGGCGTACTAGACATTCTCCAATTCGAAAGTCAAGGAGATGTAGTTCTTGATGTTCAGACAGCAAGAGCCGGGTGATAAGAGAAGTGGGATGAAGAAGACGACATCGTTTGAGGAAGACGGAATTAGCAGAGCTTTAGGGCTCAACAGAATAGACGAGGTTGAGAAAAGAATTACCCAAAACTCCTGATACCATGAAAGAATATCTCCCTCCCCTTTTCATTGATCATTATCAGTTTATATACAATATATTAAAGTCAATCACCTAGCACTAATCTAGGAGCTAAATACGGAAGATGATATATTTACATTTCAATATCATCATCCATCTTAGGCACTTTCTCCTTGCCTTTCGCCGGAGTGATAATATGGTGGATGACTAGATGTGATTTGGAGTGTACCTTGAACAATTCCACCCAAGTGGCGTACTGGATGTTCTCCAATTCGAGTGTTAAGGAGATGTGGTTCTTGATGTTGAGACAGTAAGAGTCGGGTGATAAGAGAAGTGGGATGAAGAAGACAATATCGTTTGAGGAAGACAGAGGTAGCAAAGCTTTAGGGCGCAACAGCAGATACGAGGTTGCGAAAAGAATTACCCATGACTCCTGATAACATGAAAGAATACCTCCCTCCCCTTTTCATTGATCATCATCAGTTTGTATACAATATATTATAGTCAATCACCTAGCACTAATCTAGGAGCTAAAAACGGAAGATGATACATTTACATTCAAACTAGACTAATCTATCTAGGGAAAAGATAATAATACAAATACAACAATATATATCAAATATTATCTAAATGGTACCTACCATTTATCTAATATTCTAACAGTCTCATCAATTATCAAAATATTATTTGCGAATAACATAAATCAATTTATATTATCTTGAATTGATCTCGTCAATTTGTTCATTATCAGTGCTCCAAATGCGATACTCAAAATAATTATTTACTAACTATTCTCTATTCTAATTTCTTTTCTACTCAATTATATACTCTCATAACTCATCAATTTTTTATCTCTTTCTTAATTTTTGAATTACTTTAATTTTTAATCTTTTGGCAAGGCCAGGCCCGTTTTCGTTGGTGCTCAAGGAGCGCAGCGGTACAGGGCCCCAAAAACTATAGGGCCCCAATTTTTTTTAATATATGTATATATATGTATATATATATATATATATGTATATATATATATATATATATATGTATATATATATATATATACATGTATATATATATATAACTCTGAATCAATACACAAGTTGAAAAGTGTTTCAGTGGTTAAGTGGCATGTAAAAGGTGTTGGGAAGCCTGAATTTGATCCTTTGTATCAACATGTTTGTGTATTTTGACTTTCCTCCTCTTCATTTCATTTTTCAACCTTATTAAGGGCTTAATAACCTCATTTTGCACATGACACCATAAATTATTGAGACGGGTCTGAGCAAGGCAAGGGAGTATATTTTAACCTATAGCGGCCGGTTCCAAAAATAACACAACACAGACCGACCGCCAGTGGTCCACTCCCTATCTTTGCAGATTAAGTAGGTCATCAACATTTGTCATTGTTATGTTGAGGTCTAGTTTTTTTTGTTTTTTTTTTTTTTTAAGCACCTATTAAACTGCAGACCACTTTTTGGATCCCAGATTTTGGTTCAAAAAATAAAATTATTTTAATTTCAACCCCCTTAATTTTTGTATTAAGTCATTCATACCAACAGAAGAAGTAAATATTTAACTTACATTTGTACAGTAAATTACTTTGAAACATTTATCTCTAACGGCTAAACATGTCAACAGAAATCAGGTCATGTGACCAGTTAAGTTGCACGCACGCACGCACTTGATAAAAAGTAGAAATTGATGCTGCCATGAGAAATCTTTATGGTTGCACAGGGACTGAAAATGGTGGATACTTCGGCTGCTTCTCCTTTGATCGGCTTCCTACACACATACAAGAACGTAAGCTAGGCCGGGGGTGTCTCCGGCGAACCCCCTCCGGTGTGAGAGTAAGATTAGTAGCTCAAATCACAAGAAAACAAGTGAAACTTAGAGAGAGATAGAGCTGAGAGAGGAGTGAGAGTCTTACCATGCAAATGAAAGAGCTTCCTCTAATTATACCTCCAAGCCCCCATGTGCCTTGCACATGGGGGACACTTGTCAATCATCAGCAAGGGGTCTCCAACCACCTTTTACATAGTGGGATTTCACTGTTGGGCTTGTCAAATCAAGCTACAGTTAGCTACTTTTTGTAATGGCGGGATAAAGGGTCTCAAGTCGTGAGCGACAACCAGTAACCCGCAGGTTATGCCTACTACGCGACCTGACCTAGGGAAGTCGCTCCCACTGATTCCCGCCATACCGATCCATCACAAGTCTATCTCTCCGGAGTGTTTGTCTTGCCGCACTTACTCTCGGGCCATTAGGCGGGATCACCCTTTCTCGCACCAACGTTCTCGCCGCTGAGCCCCTTACCCTTACTTTCTAGGCCTATAATAACTGATATTGGGCCCATAAATCCTTTTAGGCCCAATCCAAATTTTCTATATCACATCAGAAGCCCCCAATATCGAGGCCTGGATTATTTATGAACCAGGCGAGAAATTCATCAAGAGACGCGGGATTTTAATCCCGCCGAAGCATATAAGGCGAGATTATGATTCTAATTGACATGCATATGGCCACGTGTCGAGCTAGGGTGGATGGGTTTGGGCGGATGTGTCAGTGCCGTACTATGCCTCGATGTTCGTGCTCCCCTTTAAATAACCTCATTAAAGGAGAGGGAAATTTTAAAATTTCGAATCGTCATTTTCCCAAGAAATTTCGAACGCCTCTCCGTCTCCACCACGCCTCTTCGTCTTCACCACGCCTCTTCGTCTCCATTGTGCTAAGGTTAGTCTACCGTCCCCCATTTCTAATTTTCCAGTCATTCTACCCACCATTTTCTCTCTATTTCCCGGTGAAAGATTCTTGAGGAAAATCTCTATTTCTCACTGATTTCACCGTTCGTTTCCTTTATTTCTTTGGGATATTCACTTTTAGGGTCACAATTCCTTGTTCTAACGCTTTCTGGGTGCGTTTTTGACCACTTTCTTCATTTTTCAAGATTCCGCCGTATTCAAGCAACGGTCGTCGTCTCCGTCCGTTCGCTTACATTTTCCCAGGTATTTGCTTGATTTCTCGCCATTTTCTTCAATTTCCGCTTTTTTCTTTCGGTTTTACTATCTCTCGCAATGGCGAGAACCAAGTGTTGTACTAGGGACATTAGATTTGGCCAAAATTTACACACGGGGGGATATTATAGGGTGGAAGTAGGACATGGGCTAGGATCCCGCGCGAGGATCTTAACTTCATGCTTATGCGACATGATGCCGATGCCGCCGTTCTTAGTACTTTAGAAATTAGGGGTCCCCCTTTTTCCTAAGTCTGCCCCTATGCAAACCTTTCACAACACTTTTGAACTATGCTCGCACATTTGCTCTCTCTACCATTCCCGCTTTGAATCTGATTTCTCTGACACTGACTATCCCGCGGCTTCCAATTTACGTAGTCGTCGCTTCTCTAAGCAGGTTCGATCCAGTTCTAGCGAGGAAAACAGCATGTCTTCTGCCCAATCTTCTTCCAGTCATGACGTATCGGATACTCTTGCTGCGGAAACTTCTTCTCGCGCCCAAGCTTCTTCAGAACAACCAAATGTTGCCGCTATTGCGACAACTAGTGCTTCTGCTTCCAACCTTCAAACTCCTTTGCACACAAAATTTGGCATAAACCACAACGTTTACTGTATCAAGCCTTACACTGACAATGAGACTCTTGCTGTAATGCGACAACGAACTGACGGGGTTATCACTTATGTCTCACATTTAGAGGCCGGGCTTAGGTTTCCCTTGGACCCATTCATTTCCTCATTCCTTCATAAAGCTCAAGCCGCAATAGTAGACCTCCATCCCAACGTTTTCCGAGTTTTGGTGAGCTATATAGTTATATGTCGCTCCTTGAAACACGAACCTTCCCTTCCCCTTTTTGCTCATTTCTTCGATGGCTACACCTCCGTCTCTACGCGGGAAGGTGTAGTTGAGAAACGCTTGTCTATAAAATATGGAAGAACCAAAATCCTAACTCCCCTCCTCAGTAAAGTGCATAACTGGCAGTCCAAACCGCTTCTAATTACATCTCGCGTTGGTTGGTCGCATGATGGAGGCGACTTGAGAGAAATTATCCCAAAGGTCGAAACCAACAAAGCCTTACTTTCTGGGGATTCTCGTCTTAAAGGGCGAATCCTACAAGTCCTTGCTGCTGCTTCTGACACCGGCCTAGCGCTCTTTTCTTGGCGAGATATTCTTTCCAACTGTGCTCTTCAAGGGAATCCGGCTTCCCCGATTTTTATTTCCCAACTGATGAATCCCGTATCTCCATCATTCACATTCCTTGTCCCTGCTGGGACCTTCATTCTAAAAACTGCTTTGGATCAGAGTGTGTGCCATGCCAACGAGTTGATCATTGCTGTAAAGCTATGTATGAAGTATTCAGTATGAGTTCTCGCCTTTAACCCCACTTTGTATTTCCCTGTTATTTATGACATACCCTGTTATTATCATAATGAGCTCTTTCTCTTTTCGCAGAATTCAGAAATATGTCGCTTGCTCAACGTCGCGAGGCTCTTTCCAACGTGGAAAGTCGTCGGAAAAGGCTAGCCGAAACCCGCCAAACTGCCCTTAGTCAATCCACCGAGAAGGTTATTCCTACTTCAGCCCATGGCGACGATTCTGAAGCTGTCGCACGCGAAAAAGTTGCTGCAGCCGCCGAGAAGGCCGCCGGGAAAGCCGCTGCCCCTAAATCCCGAAGACCTTCCAAGTCTAAGACTCCAGCTCCAGGATCCGGCCTTAACTTGAGGGATGAGGATGATCCCGAACCTGTGGACATCTCAGGTACTGATCCCATAACCACCAATGTTACTGCAACAACTGACTCAACTGGCCATTTGTCAAGTCCCCCTTCCCGCCTCGTAAACGATCTCAAGGCCGAAGAGGCAGCTTCTGAGCACACCGAACAACTTTCTGCTGGCGCTGGAACTTCCGAGGCTAAGCTCGCTAGCTGGTTGACGGCGGGCTTCAAAATGCCTAATGATCATGCTTCTCTTCTCGCTCTAAGCACCGAAATTGGTGAGGTTCCTGATCTTCCAAACTTGAACCTCCATTCAACCAACCAAGACTATAGAATGCTGGGTGGCGGCATTATTCAGCGTTCTTGCGTCCCTGAGCGAGTTAGAGAGTATGAGGGCACAAATGAGGATTATGCCGCCAATGATGCGGGCTTTCATATTGCTGGGGTAAGTTTAACTTTTCGCTTCTTTTTTCGTTTCGTTTTGCTTTATATTGATTTCCTCTCCATTCTCTCAGCTTTCAAGCATACTTTATGGGCTAAGGAATCGTTGCAGCAAAACTTCTCTTGAGCTGGAAAGCCGCGAGGGAGATCTAAAGCGGGTTAGGTCTGAGCGGGATAGAACCAAGAAGAGCTTCCAGGAACGTGAACAATACATTGCCGCCCTTCAAGAGGATAAAGCCAAGCTCGTCCAAGTCGAGAAAGACCTTCGTCGCGAGATGGAGGAACAAAAGATCAAGTTCGAAGAGCAACATAAACTCTTGTCGGCAGATTTGGCGGCCTCAGTGAAGAGCGATCTTGCTAACAAAACTCTGATTGCAGAACTCCAAGCCACTATTGCCGAAAACAAAACCAAAGCTGAGGCAGACGCTATGGACTTATACGACAAAGCTCTCCTTCAATGTATGCGTGCCGCAGCGGCAAGTTCTGGCGACATTCCGGCTATCACTCCTGACTTGATTGCTAAATGGGGTTCTGAAACCTTGTATAGCGATTTTAGTCGCATGGGTCATAGTCTGGTTCCGTACGATAAAGATGAGCTCGCAGAACTAGCTGCTGACGATAAGCTTCTTGGTAAACCTGTTTGGGAAGTTCCCGCTCTGGCCAATCCCGACGTAATCTCTCTTTGGTTTGACTTGATTGCCGAGAAGTCAGCAGCTCATAGGGCAGCTAAGGAAGCCGCCGAAGCTGCACTCGCAGCTCAAGCTGCGACAAATTCTCCCTCTGCTTCCCGCGAAAATCCAGATAGTCCGGCTTCTTGAACACTTATTTTTCTAAAACAATCTTTATTTATCTTGGTTTGTATTAAACAATTTACCTTTCAAACAACTTTTATTTATCTTGGCTTGTATTAAACAATTTACCCTTCCATCGGTATTCCTTTTGATTTTGGATGTCGCGGTTTGCGACCTTACATTTACATTTCATCTCGCCTCTTTATTAATTTTGATTTTGGATGTCGCGGTTTGCGACCTTACATTTACATTTCATCTCGCCTCTTTATTAATTTTCTCTTCTTGCTTTTATGGTCTATCAACGTTCCAACTTTTGACTTCGCCATCGCCATTTTGCTTCAATAGTTTATTGAAGATTCCTTTGTCACCTTACCCCTATACGTACTACTCCCTTCAAAAATAGTGAGGCTTGTCTTTAGGCAGCCTCACTCTATTAATGAGCTAGACAAATCTATCTTTAGGTTGCGACAACCGCTTCAGTTGTATCGTGCGAGAAGAAAGGATGTCGCTTCCCTCTATTCTGGCGAACCTGGTTTCAATCCGGGTCCTTGTCGCCATCTTACCCATAACTTATCTCGCCCGGCCACGGCCAAAAACCCTTCTCGCAAAACTTATTTCGCATGGACTTGACCGGGCTAGCTTTCACTCTTCATTGCCGCATCATCATTTTGGGAATGCGATCCCTTCTTTGTCGACAGTTAGGGATGTTAGCCCTTCTTTGGTAACAGTTAGGGATGTTAGCCCTTCTTTGTCGACAGTTAGGGATGTTAGCCCTTCTTTGGCAACAGTTAGGGATGTTAGCCCTTCTTTGTCGACAGTTAGGGATGTTAGCCCTTCTTTGGCAATGCTAGGGATGTTAGCCCTTCTTTGTCGACGCTAGGGATGTTAGCCCTTCTTTGGCAAATGCTAGGGATGTTAGCCCTTCTTTGTCGACGCTTAGGGATGTTAGCCCTTCTTTGGCAACGCTAGGGATGTTAGCCCTTCTTTGGCAATGCTAGGGATGTTAGCCCTTCTTTGTCGACGCTAGGGATGTTAGCCCTTCTTTGGCGGCAATGCTTAGGGATGTTAGCCCTTCTTTGGCAACAGTTAGGGATGTTAGCCCTTCTTTGGCAACTCCACAAAGCTCTTGGCGATAACCTTATTGTCGCCATCATCACTTCTCTTGGCGGCAACCTTCTTGTCGCCATCATCACTTCTCTTGGCGGCAACCTTCTTGTCGCCATCATCACTTCTCTTGGCGGCAACCTTCTTGTCGCCATCATCACTTCTCTTGGCGGCAACCTTCTTGTCGCCATCATCACTTCTCTTGGCGGCAACCTTCTTTGCCGCCATCATCACTTCTCTTGGCGGCAACCTTCTTTGTCGCTTCATGAAATGTAATGATTGTTAAGACTTTTCTATTTTACAAGTATGTAATCATGAATCACAGAATGATGGAAAACCTTGTCGTCATTACTATCATATATATACACATTACATGCCGCCAGATCAGCAAATTTTACATAACTTTTCCCCTTTTGCGACAACCAACAAAACAAAATACAAGGAAAAGTTAAGCAACTTTTGTTATCTACGGAGGCCAACAAAAAGATCGAAAACTGCGGAAACAAAAAGGGGCGGCTTCACTGATAGAATTGTTTGAGGTGGTCAACACTCCATGCATTCTTCAATTCTTCTCCATCTTGTTTTCTCAAACGATAGGTTCCTTCCCGCACAACACTTGAAATCTGGAAAGGCCCCTCCCATTTTTCATTCAGCTTGGTATATCCTGGCTTAGCTCCTGCCACCTCCATACTTCTTAAAACCCAATCTCCCACTTTAAATGACCTCTTATTAACCCGCCTATCATGCTGAGCCTTCATCTTTTGCTTATAGTTGATCATTCTCATCCTCGCATACATCCTTTTTTCATCAATCAAATCCAAGTCGTTACATCGTCTTTGCCCGTTTCTTGCTTCATCGTAATTAGCCACCCTGTACGTCGGCAAAGCCATCTCGGCAGGTGCCATTGCTTCTGACCCATAAGTGAGAGCAAAAGCGGTTTCTCCGGTTGACCCCTTGATTGTCGTTCTTACGTACCACAAAGCTATAGGTAATTCGTCCAGCCAAGCTCCACCTCTTCCCTCCAGATTTTTACGCAAGGCGATAAGGATTTGCTTGTTTGCCGCCTCGGCTTGCCCATTACATTGCGGCCTGTATACTGCCGACATCCAATGTTTCACATTCACCCTCTCACATTCCGCAGAGAATTTCTTTCCAAACTGTGTACCATGATCAGAGATAATCGCTCTGGGAACCCCATATCTGCACCAAATATTCTCCTGAACAAATTTGATCACTTGGTCTTCACTAATTGTCGCTGCAGCTTTAGCCTCCGTCCATTTCGTAAAATAATCCACAGCAACAACAACGTGCTGGCAACCACCTCTGGCCTTAGGGAAAGGCCCTATCAAATCGATTCCCCACATATCGAAGGGCCAAGTCGGCACGATGGGAGTTTGCTCTGTTGCGGGCAAAGGGAATGTTCCCGAATCTCGACATTTTTCACACTTCTTTACATAAATCTCGCATCCTTCCTCAATCCCGCCAATAGTACCCATGAAATAAAACTTTGTCCGCCAACGTTCTCGCTCCGGGATGACCGCCACATATACCTTCATGAATTTCAAATAATACCTTTTGCACCAAACTTGGCTCAACACATCTTAACAAAGGCTTTGAGAAAGATTTTCGGTATAGCACGCCATCTTGCACTGTAAATCGCGGAGAGGTTACTTTCACCAATCTCGCTTTTTCCTCATCCTGCGGCAACTCTCCTTTTTCTAAAAAGTCTTTCATCTCGCACACCCAATCTTTCTCGCCATTAGTAATCTCGAAAACAACGGGTCTTTCGATTGCCGGCATCTCCACAAATTCTATCAAAGGTTCACCATCTAGGATCTGCTCCTCGGTTCCCGCCAACCGGCTCAGCTCATCCGCTCGCATATTCTCAATTCTATCAATTGTACTAACTCCCAAAATTCAAAACTTTTTAACAAGTTTCTAGCCAGATCGCAGTATCTTCTCAAAACCAAGCTCAACACCCCATATCCCCCCTTTACTTGATTCACAATTAACTGTGAGTCAGAATGAATCACCACCTTAGTTAGCCCGATACTTCTAGCAAGCTCTACCCCGGCAATCAACGCCTCATATTCGGCCTGATTATTGGTCACACCAAATTTAAATTGCAGGGCTTTTTCATACCTGATCTCTTCATCCGGCGAGATAATCGTAATTCCCGCTCCACCTTTGTCTTTGGATGATGACCCATCAACAAACATGACCCAACAATCAAGCGGTCTCTCTTTCTCTTCAATCAAGCTGGGCGCAACCTTCTTTGCTGCCCTCTTCCTGATTCCGTCTATTAATTCATCTTGGGATTGGGTGAAAGAAGTTTCAGCAATAAAATCGGCTAAAGCTTGCGCCTTGATAGCCCGGCGGGGTTCATATCTCAAATCAAATTCCGTTAACTCGATTGACCATTTTAGCAGCCTTCCCGCGGCATCGGGCTGTTGTAAAATTTTCCTCAATGGGGCATCACTCAATACGACGATAGTGTGCGCGACAAAATAAGCTCGCAATTTTCGCGCTGCTATCACTAAAGCATACGCCAATTTCTCGACATTGAAGTATCTTGATTCAATCTCGCTCAAAGCTTTCGAAACATAATAAATCGGTCTTTGAACATTTTTCTCTTCCCTCACCAATACTGCTGCCACGGCATAGTCTGAAGCCGCCAAGTAGACGAACAGCTCCTCCCCTTCCACTGGGCTACATAGCAAAGGCGGTTTTCCCAAATAAGTTTTCAGCTGCTCAAAAGCGGCATCACACTCAGCATCCCAAGCAAAGGTCTTCACTCCTTTCAAAACCTTATAAAACGGCAAACACTTCTCGGCCAATCTTGAAATGAATCTCCCCAAGGCAATGACCCTCCCATTCAGCCTCTGGATTTCGCGAATAGTTTTGGGAGGCGACATATCTAGCAGAGCCTGAATCTTTTCCGGGTTCGCCTCAATCCCGCGCCGGTTAACCAGGAAACCTAAAAATTTTCCCGCAGTTACCCCAAACGTGCACTTACTAGGGTTCAGCTTCATAGAATTCCTTCTCAAGTTTTCAAATGTTTCTGCAAGATCCAGAACATGATCATTCTCTCCTGTCTTGATCACCATGTCATCAATATATGCTTCCAAGTTACGCCCAATTTGTGACTTAAAAACTTCATTCACCATTCTCTGATAAGTCGCTCCAAAGATTCTTCTTCAAATTTCAAATGGCATCATCTTATAACAAAAATTTCCTTTCGGTGTTCTAAAAGCCGTTTTCGCCCTATCCTCCTCGGCCATTTTGATTTGATGATAACCCGAGTATGCATCAATGAAACTAAAAACTCGGTGTCCGGCAATCGAATCAACTAGCTTATCTATCTTGGGTAGTGGGTAGCAATCTTTGGGGCAGGCGGTATTAAGATCTGTAAAATCAATGCACATCCTCCACTTCTTGTTTGACTTCAAAACCATAACCGGGCATGCTAACCAAATGGGATATTGAATTTTCTCAATGATTCCCGCCTTCATAAGCTTGTCAACCTCCTCCAATACCGCCCTTTCTTTCTCGGGCGACAAATGTCTAACCTTCTGCTTAAATGGTTCAATGTTTGGATCAACATTCAGGCAATGCATGGCGACATTCTCGTCAATGCCTCTCATATCTTCCGGCCGCCATGCGAAAACATCCAAATTCTCCTTCAAAAACTCCACCAAACGTTCCCGCTCGTCTCGAAACAATTGTTTTCCAATCTTAATCTTTTGCTCTGGGAAGTAACAATTAATTTCTATCTCCTCTAGCTCTTCATCGGCTTGGATATCAGGCTCATCCCGCGTCTGTAAGGTTTCCACCTCAATCCTTTTCCGCTTCCTGGTAACTAAGCTCTTGGGGGGAACAAACTTCCTGGGATCCACAAACTCGTTTTCTGTAGGTCGCCCCTCAGGATCTTCCACTTCAATCATTTCACAATCTTCTTCAGATTCACTGCCGATAGCCTCTTCAAACACAATCTCCTCTATTCTTGGCTCACCCATTTCTACAAAATGGACCACTCTAGCATAGCTCCATTTTGATGTTGAATTCGAAATCTCCATCCCCAACTCCATCTCGCCATCGACTTTCTTACTAGAGCATATCAAAGGAAAACCCATATCAGCTTTCTCGACTTGACCATTACTTGGGATCTCGATTGCTCCTGCAAGAATCATTGCCGTGCCATTCCTCATACTTTCGCTTCACCCATTCAACGTTCTCATCAACCGCCTCAATCACATTGATCCTCAATGGGCGAGAATCTGATTTTATTGTTAGCGAGCTGGTAGACGCTCCTTTCGCTTTCATCATCTCCTTCTTCTTTCTAGCCACAGTAATTGCTTCACTCTTTAAACAACCCACCCCTCTGGAAGTCGGATACTTCACCCTCTGATGTGGGATGGAAAGCACCATCTCAAAACTTAGCATGAATGGAATCCCAACAATGGCGTTGTAAGGGGAAACCAAGTCGATCACCATAAACTCCACATTCTCGCTTCTCGCCATTTCCCCCTCACCAATCTCTACCTCCAACATAATTGTTCCCTTCACCTTGACTGAATGATTCGTAAATCCTTCTAAAAATCCTTTATAAGGAATCAAGTTCGCATCAGTATAGTTCATCCTCTTAAAGGCGTCATAATACAAAACATTCCTGCTGGCCCCTGAATCCACCATCACCCTCTGTACCACATTGTTTCCCGGACATATGGTTATAACAACTGGCTGGCTCCCATGACTCTTTGTCACTGCCAATTCGCTCCTGGAAAAGCTAATCACCCTATCCTCACTGGCAACAAACTTGGGGATATCAAAACTGTGCGACAACATCATAATCTGATTATCTAACTGGGCCACGCTGGGCAATGGATCCTGAATAACGTCAACTACATTTCGCTCGCGGGATCTCTCTTGTCTGACCCCTTCATCTTGCCTACCTTCTTTCTCCAAATATTGCTTAAACCTGCCTCTATTAATCTCTCCTTGAATTACCCTTCTCAAATTGAAGCAATCCTTCCGTCACATGACCCTTGTCTTTATGATATTCACAATAACTACTCTGATCTCTGGCCATATAAGATCCTTCCTCGATGGCATATGGTGCGGGCAACTCCTCTTTCCTCAAGATTTCGGTTACGGTGGTGTTCAATCTGTCATACTTGAAAACCTTTCCCTCTCTCCTACCGCTACCTCGACCTGCTCCACTGTTCCTGCCTCTATTTCCGCTGCGACCTCCCTGGCCACCTCTGTTATCATCTTTCACCACTTCAATTCTTTCCTTCACCGTCTTTTTCTTTCCAGCAGTTGGAACTGTCGAAGCGACTTCAGCCACAGCTTCCTTCCCGCCACTACAATATGCCCTTACTCTCTCATACAACTCGCCCGTTGTCTTGGGCAATCTCATACAAAATTCTTGTTTGAAGAATCCAGGCACCAAGCTCGCATTAAACAACATAATGATCTCGCCTTGCGTGATATCGGCAATACGATTTGCAACACCCATAAACCTGTCCGTGTACGCAGAGATGTCTTCTCCTTCGCCATTGCTGAAACCAAATAGCTCGGCCTTTTGAACGGCCGCGCCCCGATCCACCGAATCTCGCCAAAACTTAGATTTAAGATCCCGATACCCTAAAACCGATTCACTGGCCGGGCCAAAACCACTCTGTGGCATGGTCCGCTGTGGTACTCGCAAATGCTTTACAAATTACTGCTTCGTTCTCCGTCAGTAGCGACAAAGTAACCTCAAACCCTCCAATGTGAGTGTTCGCCCTTGTGCTTCCCGAATAATTTGGTAGGTTTGGCATGCGGAACAATGGGTCAGGAGCGGCAATTTGGATACTTTTCACAAATGGTGCCAGATAAGAACCCTTTATCTCCTCAATCTTGGTCCCCGCTTTCAATTCTTTGATCGTTTTGGCCATCTCCGCCATTTCAGCTTTCCACTTGCTTTCCTCCTCTTTCTTACTTTGCTCCAACTCTGCGGCCTTGGCCATCTCCGCGGCCTTTAATGCCTCAGCTGTTTTGAGCGCCTCTGCAACCCTATTTGCCTCAACAGTTCTCTTCGCCTTTTCTCTTTCTTTTTCTCGATCCCGCCTCTCACTGCGCCTGCGATCCCGATCGCGGGGAGACTCCTCTTGGCGAACTCTCCCAGGTTGCCTTAACCTTTGCGACCTCTCTTCTACATAAGTCCCATCATCTGAATATCTTGAACGGCTAGGAACATAATCCATATCTGCTGTTGATCCCTCCTCACTTTCATATTCATAGTAATAGGAATCATCCCGCGAATTCCTGCATTTGTGATAGATCCTCATCCTTCTTCCTTCCATACGATCTGCGCGCTTTCTCTTACCCGCGGCCTCTTCGTGTCTGGCCCTACTAACTTCTCGTCCATCTTGGTGTCTTTCTTTCTCCTTTGAGGGTGGCGTATCTTTATTTCGCCTGCTGTCTCTCTGCGCCACACTCTGACTAACTTCTCTATCTTCCCTATTATCCCTTCCCACTGACATCTCAGGCGGGATCTCCGTTGGAGCGTGACCCATCTTTCTCAACCTTGCGTTATTCGCGAGAACCTTCATAAACATCTCATTTTCCTTCCTTAACTCCTCAGCCCGGGCGCTCTGCCGCCTCACCCAGAGACTTGGAAGGGACTGGGATCTGCGCCCAGCCTTTCCCCTTATTTCTTTCACCCGCTCTCTTTCTTCCCGCCTTCTAGTACTCCCGATTGCCGAGCCGCCCGAGAGGTTCCAGACATCTCCCTCTCTCACAGTCCCCGACCTGGCCCTGCGGGCATCCTTCTGGTTTGGGGTCTCTGTTACCGGATTCTGGGCACCCTTTGCCTGAGTATCTTTTTCCTGTACCATTCAGCTACTTTCTCGGGCTTATAATACCAATACTTATCGACCACACACCAACCAACACTTATAGCAAACTAAGGTGCAGATTTGGGCTTCAAAAACATGTACTTCACAAAGAAACCCTAACAAAGAAACCCTAACTCCTTTCTCCCTTCAAAATGAGCACGTAAATCGCCAATCAACAACCACCCAATCAAACGGAGAGGATTTTCGTGTCCCTAAGAATCTAACCAACTGATGCTGCCATGAGAAATCTTTATGGTTGCACAGGGACTGAAAATGGTGGATACTTCGGCTGCTTCTCCTTTGATCGGCTTCCTACACACATACAAGAACGTAAGCTAGGCCGGGGGTGTCTCCGGCGAACCCCCTCCGGTGTGAGAGTAAGATTAGTAGCTCAAATCACAAGAAAACAAGTGAAACTTAGAGAGAGATAGAGCTGAGAGAGGAGTGAGAGTCTTACCATGCAAATGAAAGAGCTTCCTCTAATTATACCTTCCAGCCCCCACGTGCCTCGCACATGGGGACACTTGTCAATCATCAGCAAGGGGTCTCCAACCACCTTTTACATAGTGGGATTTCACTGTTGGGCTTGTCAAATCAAGCTACAGTTAGCTACTTTTTGTAATGGCGGGATAAAGGGTCTCAAGTCGTGAGCGACAACCAGTAACCCGCAGGTTATGCCTACTACGCGACCTGACCTAGGGAAGTCGCTCCCACTGATTCCCGCCATACCGATCCATCACAAGTCTATCTCTCCGGAGTGTTTGTCTTGCCGCACTTACTCTCGGGCCATTAGGCGGGATCACCCTTTCTCGCACCAACGTTCTCGCCGCTGAGCCCCTTACCCTTACTTTCTAGGCCTATAATAACTGATATTGGGCCCATAAATCCTTTTAGGCCCAATCCAAATTTTCTATATCACATCACAAATGATTACTGTTTCTTGTAAAAACTTAAAACTCCCTCCCTCCTAAGTACTACAAATAGGTACCTGTCACATTTGTAACACAAAACAGTGTCCAAAATCATCACATAATCATTACCCAAACCTTAACATTAATAACCTTATCCTCTGATCAATTTAACAGTGGAGTACTATGTTTAATTTAATTCTTATTGCAGTAATTAATTCTGAATTTAATGATGATGATGATGTTTATGTTAATTAGGGTTTTCACGTGAGCTACAGAAATGTTCTTGCCTTGCTTTCATTGAACAATTTCTAAAAGTAGAAACTTCTAATTTTATATTTGATCACAACAGGCACGTGACGGGATGGTGGTCAATGTGTGTGATATACGTGCAAGTTTGTGGATCATAACTACACAACCCCTTGTCTATTTTTACCAATTCCCCATGAATAATTGCACTAGTTAACTTAATTGGTATCTTTACTTTGCAGTCTTTTTATTTTTGTGTGTTGAAAAAAATAATCTAAGTTATTCAATTTCCCATGATATTATTATTTATTTTTTCGATTTTAGAACTCCATATTACTCCCTCCGTTCTTAAATGTTTGTCCCATTTCCCCTTTTTCTTTGTCCCAAAAAGTTAGTCTCATTTCCAAAATTAAAGCTTCAAAATCACTAAATTTTCAAAACTTGTAATGTAACCATAAAATGTTTGAAAAGTCAAATGGGACAAACATTTAGGGACGGAGGGAGTATATAAAATGTCAAACTTTTTTTTTATTAGTTTCAAACTTTAGTAACATATTACTACATATCAGAAAATAAATTTTAGTCCAATTTAATCATAATACTATGTATAAGAAATACGTATACAAATTAATAAAATATACTCCCTCCATCCCACTTCAATGGATACCAAAAAAAATGGCACACATATTAAGGAAAGGTAAGAGAGAGAAAAAGTGGAGAGAGAATGTTGTGAGTGTAAAAGTAAAATAGGAGAGAGAATGAGTGGGAGGAATAGTTAGGAGAGAGAATGTTGTGAGTGAAAAAGTAAAATAGGAGAGAGAATGAGTGGGATAAATAGTGAAGATTCCTTTCCATTTTGGGTAAGTATCAATTGATGTGGAACGGACCAAAAAGGAAATAAGTATCAATTGAAGTGGGACGGAGGGAGTATATATTTTTAGAAATAATTGATAAGACAATTGCAATAATTTTTATTTTTTATTTTTATAAAACGGGTGAAGTATTAGAAGCTTGCAAAAACATTGGGTTAGGTAGTGAAGAGCCTTCTTTTATTGGGGGCATCTCTATAAAGGTGGTTCTCCATGGAAAGCAAGACAACATGCTTGTGTTGGTAGATTTTCGAGAAAATATAGAAATATATCCCTATAATTATGTAAAAAAATTTAGATATGTCATTATACAAGTTAATTGTCATATTAGCTCATGTACTTAGGAAAAATATGTGAATATTGGGACAATATCATCTTTCCGTTCAAATTCTAATGAAATTGTTGATTATATATATTAGTTGGTATGTAAAATTGACTACGTGAAAAAATATTGTCCAAGTGAATTTGCTGAGTATGGAGGGATCAAAACTACGTCATTTTGATACATAAACTAGAAGGTCAACTTTCGCTAAATAGTTAACAAATCTGTTCAATAATTGATGAAAATATCATTTTTGCCACTTCAGTTAACAAGTCCGTTAAAAATAAATTTCTTAATCATCTCACCATCTCCAACACCACATCATCTCCAACACCAGACTACCGTCATCCACCCACCACTCACAACCATTGTCCACCATAACCTACAAAATCAACACCACCATCACTACCAAAATCAACACCATAACAACCGCAACCAAAATCACAACACAAAATTGAATAAACTGATTGACTTAGATGGATCAGAAGCAACACAAATTTGAAAACCCCCGATCTCAATCAATCAGAGATGATTAAAACGACGTAGTTTAGCTTTCTTATTAAAACGACGTATTTCAGCTTTCTTATTAATAACTGATTGATTAAGACGGATCAGAAGCAACACAAATTTGAAAACCCTCAATCTCAATCAATCAGAGATGATTAAAACGACGTAGTTTAGGTTCCTTCAACTTTGTAAAATATATATTTTGTACTGATTGTTTCATATTTAACATTTTACCCCCATCAATTAAAACGGCGTAGTTTAGCTTTCTTATTAATAAGTGTAAAACGACGTAGTTTCGAGTATTTCATACTTAAAAAATTTCACTTGGACAATTTTTTTCACATAACATGCCAACTAAGACGTATAGTCAGCAATATCATTAGAATTTGGACGGAGAGATGACGTTGTCCAAATATCCACACATTTTTCTTAAATACAAGGCCAAATATAACAATTAACTTGTATAAGGGTATATCTACATCCTTTACCTAAATATAGGGGAATACTTCTTTATTTTTCCGTAGATTTTCTGAAAAAAATACCCACTTTATCTACTAAATCTTTTTCAAAATCTTGAATTATATTACTCGTGTTTGAATATTATCCAACATGCTACACTTGGCAACAACCTATATAACCATTTTGATTATGCTAACCCATCTCAAAAAAAAAAAAAAAAAAAAAAAAACTCCTTCTCGAAAGACGTTCAATTTTTGTATATTTGCTTTTAATAAATAGCATATTTAATTTTTTTTAAACATAACAAAACATAATTAATGAAATTACTGGGAAAGAGAAACTGCAACCGACAACACCTCTTCTGTAATAATAAGGACAACGTACGACACATTAATAAAATGTTCGCAATATACTGATTTTCAGTCATATTAATTTAATTTAATGTTTGTCACCTTCTACGTTAAAAAGAAAAAAACATAGTAGTAAATCTAAATAGGAAAATATTTTAATTTCATTCGTTCATTTATTCTATAACCTGCAAACACTGTACAACCTCTTACAAGCAGACAGACAGAGCGGTGGAGGAGAAAGGCACACACTTCCTGATTCACCTATTTAAAATGTCCAGGCTGCCCCTTTTATCAAATTTCACTTTTTTAATTCTAGCTAGTTTTTGTTACTCCTCCTTCTAACCTCTATTTAATTTATTTATTTATTTTTTCCAAAATAAGTGAGTTCATTTTAACTATGCAAAAATTAATGTAATTTTGTACTAATCTCTCTCCCATCAAATTATATAAGCATAAAAGAACAAATTTTGTTTATTATTATTTTCAATGTAAAACTCATTAAATGTAACTGTATTCAGGGGCGGATGCATCGACAGGAAGTACAAATGACGCACCTGACATTTTGAAAAAGTATTACCGAGTATTTATATATATATATATATATATATATGTGTTGCAAACTGTAATTTTCGAAAAAAGAGAGATGCAAAGTGTAAATATGTGTAAGTTATAAAAGTTTTATCTAACTTTCACATATTTACACTTTGCATCCCTCCTCTTTCGAAAATTACTGTTTGCACCCTATATTTTTTTTTGCACACCCTCAATCTAAATTCTAGATACGCCACTGTGTATTTATATTTATGTTATCTTATCAAAAATATTTTTAATTAATTGTTATTTTTCAAAGACAATTATACATTTATTACACACTTAAAGTGGTGATATATTCTTGTTATAAAATCAATACAATTAAACTATTTCAACTACCTTCTTAATATGTATAAAATTAGTTATTTTTGTTTATAATTGAGATAGAGGGTAGATGGTTCGAGCAAATGAAAGTTTCACAGTTTAAGTCCTCACCTCTTCATTTTATCGATTATTTATAATAAATACTCCCTCCGTCTCGTCCGAAAGGGCAAAATTTGTGATTTACACAGAAATTAAGAAAAGTGATGTATGAAAGAGAAAAAGTGTATAATGAAATAAATGTTGTGAGTGAAAGGTGATGTAGGAAAGAGAACGCGGGGTAGAGAATAGTTAGTGAATACTCCCTCCGTCCATTTACTTGGTTCACATTTACTGTTTTCACATAAATTAAGGAGGAAATATTATACAGTATTGAAAGTGTTGTGAGTGTGAAAATAAAATAGGAGAGAGAATGAGTGGAGGGAATAGTAAATTATAATGGTGTTGTGAGTATTAAAATAATGTAGGAGAGAGAATGAGTGGAGGGAATAGTAAATTATAGTGGGGTAGGGTTAATATTTTATTAATATAAAGTTTCCATTTTAGGAAAGAAACAAAATGTGAACTATGCAAGTGGACGTCCAAAATAGAAAGTGTGAATTATGTAAATGGACGGAGGGAGTATTTATTGTGAAAGTATGACAAGTGGGTCCCACAAATAAAGAAGTAATAAAAAACTTTCCATTTTTGGGTTGTGCCCTTTCAAATGGGACGCCCAAAAAGAAAATTTGTGTCATTTCGAGCGGGACAGAGGGAGTATCGTTTTTTTTTAAGATGGAGGGAAAGAGGAGGTGGATGGTGGAGTACTCCCTCCGACCCAATAAAAGCTTCACTAATTATCCAAAAGGGCGTCCCGTTAGAAGCTTCACTTTTTTTTTTTTGACAAAGAATATTTACTATTTCCTCCACTCATTCTCTCTCCCAATTCACTATTACACTCATAACATTTTTCAAATTTACTATTTCCTCCACTAATTCTCTCTCCTATTTTTAAATTACACTCATAATATTTTTTTTTCCACCTATTTTCTTAATATTTGTGCCCACTCAAAAGGGTGAAGCACTTATTGGAACGGAGGGAGTATTGTTTAAGAGGCTTGAAGAGGAAGGAAGGAAGAAGTGGGGTTGGTCTCTGGCGGGAACGGAAATATTTGCAGGCTTTGCATAAATAGGTATGACTAACTAGGCAAAGTAAGTCAAAATAAAGTAAATTTGAAGAACAAGGACAATACTTGAACATACAACAGTCGTAGCCTCCAGAAACATATGGTCCCCCACAACTTATAGTTGCTGCTACCTATGCCCTTGTTTTTTTTATTGTTCATTGCAGCTGAAATTTGGTCCATTTATTATTTACTCTCAACTCTTTATATTTGATGAGCCCGGATCTACTGGATCGGGTTCGCGCTCGATCTGGTCCAAGGAATCAGTGACGTGGCAGTTTCTGGCCCAGGCGGGGTAAGATCGCGACAGATAGGCCCTTGAGGTCAAGACCGCGTCCCTCCCCGCATTAATCATATCAAAGACCGGAAGCGATCCTCGACCGCTATACTCGTGCCCGCACGACCCGCGACTGCTGGGTCCGTGCCCGGGCAGATGTATGTCCGCAGAACCCATGCTCGCAGGAGGCATAACCGCTTCCATCTCGTGCCCGTCAAATACTCTGACCGCGGCCACGATGTCGACCACGGCACATGTCTCGCTTCCTAAGCTAATATCAAGTCTTACCGAGCAAGTTAGCTACCACTGCCGACACGCAAGTTGCCGCTTCCCCCATCACGCATTTAATGCGGCTCGCCAGCGCCTACTATTTCATTTAATGCGCCAAGCCATCTACACGGCTCATGTCCCTTTCGGCCATTACGCCCTCCGACAAATCAATGTTCCCTCCCGACAGGCCAATTAGCCATGACACGTATAGCCGATCAAATACCAAAGTGCCCCTGTGGCCGATCTCTATTGCTTACCTCAACAAGCACCACTACATTGCCTATAAATAGAAGACATTTGTCCCCTTGGGCAAGGTAAGTTCCAAATGTATTGAGTAAGCCATATTACTCTTAAACCCTAAAATACACACACACTCCAAGGTATTCAAAGCCTTATTACTCAGTATTCTTACTCTCACACCCGAGGGCCTGAGTTGGAGTAACATCCAACTTTGACCTTAACGGTGCTCTTTTGTGTTGTGATTTAGGTACATCAATCCACAAAAATATCCTAGCCAGATATCCTTGAACCGCTCCTGACCCTGAAAAGCTTGGCGTCATCAGTGGTTCCATTGCCGGGAATCTGACTTTCATTAGTTTTTCCCGTTTAAAATCTTTGTATTCAGAAACACCTTATATTCTAAACAACTGACTGTCAAAAGCTTTCCTTTTCAGTCACTTCCCTTCTCTTCCAAACATGTCGAAGAATATGCAAAATGTTGGTCAGTTGACCATTAAGGACCCTAACCAGGCCTCACCTTCTAATGTCAATAAGGGAAAGGCTACTACCTCTGCCTTTGATAGTAGAATGAGGGCCCGTTCCCAGCCGCTTCACACTCCTTTCCTCAAAATTCGGCCGCAGAGCTATACACACAACCGACTGACGTGCCCGGAGCCGAAAAGCCCAAGCCCTCCTAAATGATAGCCCCAAAACCCCCAAGCTCCTCACAAGAAAATATCGCCTTAAACACTCCACTCTCCCTGAGCAAATCCCGAGAAGGACGTAAAATCCCGGCCTCCAAGGAGAAGCCGGTCGCAGAGGCCATGGCAATCGCCGACGCCAATGGGAGATGTTTCGAGATAGAGGCCAACGGAGGGCTCCAGCTTCCCTGTGGGTCACTAAGGTTCTCTCAACGAGCTCCCCTAAATCGCTGCATAGTCAAGCTGTGGGGGCAAACCGGTTGAACCAACCTCGACCGCGGCACCGCCAAACGCGCGGTGGTGCGCAAGTCAAGATAGCGAGGAGGTTGAAAAAGAGGCCCAATTCAATCTACGTGCGAAGTCCAAAGCCAGACCCTTGGCTTCGGCCAAGGGGAAGGCCGTGACTCCACGAGCTAAGAAGCAGAAGGTTGATAGTCAGAACCCTGAGTTTGCAGATTTCATGCAAAAGATGTGGGAAACCCATCGAAGGCCGCCTGAAATGTGGCCGCACCATGGAAGCCTTCAAAGAACAAAATTGCGCGGCACCTATTCGAGGGGTAAGCCCCGCATGGACACCTATGATGGCTCCAAAAATGCCAAGAGTCATATGGGACGATTTGAGGGGCAAATGGCTCTATTCTCCTGAGGAGTCCGTGATGTGCAAAGCCTCGCCGCAACCTTCATGGCAAAGCCCTATCCCGGATGCCGGCTCTCAAACCTCGGTCCATCCAATCATTCAACCGCTCAGAGCATCTTTCTTAATGCCTTTGCTGGTGCCGGTGTGCCCGCTAGACCAAAGACAGACCTTGTCCGTGTCAAGCAGTGCCCCTAATGAAGCAACAAAGATTACATCTCTCGGTTCGTAAAGGTGAGCGAGGAGATTGTAAACTTAGAAGGAGGAGACATCAGACTCTGTTTTGAGGGCGGCCTCACCTCCTCTTTCCTCAAGATGAATTTTGCCTCCAGCCCGCCAAAAACCGTGGAGGAGATGTATGAAAGAGCCTCGGCCATAGCCTCTGCCGAAGAGCCAAACGTGCCCGCTCCCCGAGCCTCCGCAAAGAAGAGAATAAGCCAAGTCCAGGAGATCACCCCGGAGCCTGCCCGCACTAATAATCAGGGCAAAAACAGAGGCCGTGGGTTAGACAAACTCCGAAAGGCAGTGGATAGTACACCTTTCACCGAGCTCTCTGAGCCAAGAGTGGTAATAATGAGAGCCTCAGATTTTCCTCCTCCTCCCCCAACGCTCAGAAAACCGAATGAGAGGAGTAGGACTAAGTTCTGTGAGTATCACAACGACCACGGGCACTGTACTGAAGATTGCTTCCAACTGAAGAGAATAATCCAACAGAAAATCAATAACGGGGAGCTGACCCAGTGGGTTAAAGGCAATAACAACGCCCACAATAACAATAACCAGCAGCGGGCACGAAACCCGCGTGGTCCCGAGAGGGTGGAAAGAGACAATTTTGAGGATGAAGAGGGCGACTACAATATAAACTTCATTGGAGAGGAACCCCCATCCAAGAAACAGCTCTCCCTCCAAATTCGGACATTAGAGAAGGTTTTTTCCATCCCCGCAATGGCTCCGGAGGAAGAGCAAGAAATTGGGTTCAAAAGGAGTGAACTTGCCTCCTCCCTTTTCATTCCACTCACCACCCACCTAATGAGAATCAACCGGCAAACATAGGCCGAGTGTTGATAGATACTGGAGCTGCCCGTGATATACTCTACTACCATACTTTGGTAGGAATGAGAATGACCGAAGCGCATCTAACTCCATATGCGGGCATGCTTGAGGGCTTCACAAATCACGCAGTTGGAGTAAAGGGGACGATAGTATTTGAAGTAACTATTGGGGAAAAGCCCATGCAGAAGACGGCCAAAATCACTTTCATGGTGGTCGATCTTCCTTCCCAATACAATGCTATTCTAGTGCCTAACTGCCAAAGTGCCGAATTGGGAATAGTTGCTTCCGTTCCCCACCAAAGGGTGAAATTTAATACCCCGGGCGGGGTTGCTACCATCAAGAACCAGCCCGGGAGATTCCTCCGAGCACTCGAGGAGAAGAGAAAGGCAAATAAAGGCCAGACATTCTGCCCGCAGATAGAGGGAGAGGACAAAGCGAAGAAAGGGAAGGCCCTAGCACTTGTGCCGCCGCCCATTCCAATTGGCATGCTTTCTTTCCATTCCACTAAGGTGGAGCTCAAGACGAGCAGAAAATCCAAACAGTTGGCCCCTATTGAGGGAGGATGCATTGATCGAGGAATTGAGGGAGAGATTGACCGCGATGTCATGTACTCTATGGCAACACTGACCGGAGCTCAGGTCAACCCCCCAACTATTATCATTGACTCCTTGCACAACCGTGAAATCAGCGACCTTCAACCTAACGACGAGCTCGAGGAGGTGGTAATCAACCCCCACTTCCCCGAGCAAACTGTTAAGGTTGGGCTGGAAATTCACTGCGAGGAGAGAAGGATACTCATCGAGTTCTTTAGAGCAAATTGTGATGTGTTCGCTTGGAGGGTGGAGGATATGCAAGAAATCAGCGAGGACGTGATCCTCCATAAAATCAATGATGACCCATCCTTCAAGAACATTCATCAAAAATCAAGGTACTTCTCTCCGGAGAAAGAAATGGCGATCAAGGAAGAGGTGGAAAAATTACTCAAAGCGGGGATAATAAAGGAGATTACCTACCCCAAATGGCTTGCCAACGTGGTTATGGTCAAAAATCCAACGGCAAGTGGAGGATGTGTGTTGATTTCACTGATCTCAACAAGGCATGCCCCAAAGATCGCTTCCCTCTTCCTCGCATAGACACATTGGTGGATTCTATAGCCGGCCACGCAGTATTGAGCTTCATTGATGCATACTCCGACTACCATCAGATCCAAATGGCTCCCGAAGATGTCCGCTCCGTTGCTTTCATCGCCGGGCAAGACTTATTGCTATTAAAAATGATGCCCTTCGGCTAAAAATGCAGGAGCCACATATCGCCGAATGGTCAATCCGATCTTCAAAAACCAACTCGGCGTAAAACCTTGAGGCCTATATCGACGATATGGTTATAAAGACTAAGGAAAACTCCCACGAGCTCGACGTGGAGGAAACCTTCAAAACTTGCGCCGCGAATAACATGAAGCTAAATCCCACTTAAGTGCGCTTTTGGGGTCGAGGCGGGCAAGTTCCTGATTCATGGTCAATCAAAGAGGGATAGAGGCTAATCCAGAAAAAATCCAAGCCTTATTGGACATGAAACCTCCGCTTGCGTGAAGGATGTACAAAAACTCAACGGTCGCATCACCGCACTTCGCCGCTTCATCTCGCGGCCACAGAGAGATGCCTCCTTCTTCAAAACTCTAAAAGGGGGAAGAAGCCCGATGAATTTGCATGGAATCAAGAATGCCATCAAGCTTTTGAAAAGTCAAGACATACCTCGGTACCACCTCTACTCAAAGCGGCCTGGGAAGAGCTTTTTCTCGTTTTTAGCAAGCATCGATCCGGGCAAGGTCGTTCTTGTAAGGGAGGATAATCACTCCCAAAAACCAGTTTATTATGTATCTAAGGCGTTCTCCGTCGTAGAAGGGCGTTATCTTAATATAAAAAAGTTAGCTTACGCCTTGCTTGTATCTGCTCGAAAATTAAGAGCTTACTTTTCTACACACCCTATAACTGTACTGACTGAGGCCCCGCTTAGAAAGGTTTTACACAAACCAGAGTCCTCGAGGAGAATGCTAGCTTGGTCTATCGAGCTCACTGAGTTCCAGATCACCTACTCCCCGAGAAAGACAATCAAAGCGCAGGCCTTAGTAGATTTTGTGGTAGAATCATCATTCGTAATGGCGGACACGACTGGGAAAAGAAAAGCGGGCGGGGAGATGCGAAGAAGTCCCAAATAGCCCGAGCACATAAATTATACAGCCAAGGGAGCGTCCAGAGGAGGTATGGATTTTATACGTGGACGGCTCTGCGAGCAAGCTAATTAGTGGCGCGGGCATACTTCTGATCGCACCCTGCGGGGAAAAATTTAAGAGGGCCCTAAGGTTCAAATTCGAAGCATCTAACAATCAGGCTGAGTATGAAGTGATTATAGCAGGCATGGAGTTGGCAAGAGACTTGGGAGTTCAGAATATAGAGATCAATAGTGATTCTCAGCTCATAGTTAATCAAATTAGGCGGGAGTATGATACTATCAACCCAAGGCTAACTCGATCGCGGCCTCGCAAAACCCTCATCAAAAATTTCACCTACTATGAAATTTGAACCAAGTCATGAGAGAGGATAATGTGGAAGCCGACCTCCTCTCCGTAATAACCGATCAAGAAATTGAGGAATTAGAAGTGATTGCCGATTGAGTTCTCGTAAAGACTCGCTATAGATCGAATTCGGATAAACAATCTTGAGGATCAAGTAAGCGGACTCGGGTAGATGAGATCAAGGATTACATCGAGAAGCGTACCCTCCCCGAGGATCCAAGAAAGGCTAGAGCCATCGAACGGTGTCCGCGAAATACCTCGTCCTCGAAGGGGTACTTTTTCGACGGTCGTTCACCAAGCCTTTGCTGAGATGTGTCAAAACTCACATGGTCACCAACTTACTCTATGAGGTCCATGAAGGAGTTTGTGGCGGACATCCAGGTGCTCGCACTCTCTCAGACAAAATCAAATTCCAAGGTTTCTTTTGGCCTACGATGAGGAGGGATGCACAAGAGTACGTCAGAAAGTGTGATAAATGCCAGAGATTTGCGGACATTCCCAGACTACCATCAACAGAGCCGGACTTTGGTAGTACCATCGTGGCCGTTTGATACGTGGGGGATAGATCTTATTGGACCATTTCCAACTGCTAGAGGAAACATGAAGTATGCTGTTGTGGTCGTGGATTATTTTACTAAATGGACAGAAGTCAAGGGCTTAGCTACCATCTCCGAGGAGAACACTATCAATTTCGTCCACGACCACATCTATTGCCGATTTGGAGTTCCCCGAGCAATAATTTCAGACAATGGCACTCAGTTCTCCGCAAAGTTCACCGCAGAGTGTGAGAGAATGAAAGTACAACATCGCAAATCTGCAGTTGCCTATCCTCAAGGAAACGGCCAGGCTGAGGCCGCAAACAAGCTAGTCCTGACCGCCCTAAAGAAAAATTTGGAAGGGCGAGGAGGACGTACGGCTGTTAGACGAGCCTGCACCGCATTATGGGTTGTCCGCACAACTATAAGAAATTCTACAGGAGAAACTCCTTTCTCGCTCACGTACGGGCCGAGGCAATGGCTCTGGGGCCGAGGTTGTCTCTACCCTCGTGACAGTAGTCACATACTTCGACGAGTCTCAAAATGAGGCAAACAGAAGGTGTGACCTGGACGATCTCGAAGGAAAGAGAATGCGGGCATATGAAAAAATGGTAAACTACAAGCAGAAAGCGAAGAAGCACCACGATAAAAGGGTGAATAAGAAGAGTTTTTCAATTGGAGATTGGGTACTTAGAAGCGTAGAGGTCCAAGGGGCCCAACCTGGTTTCAATAAACTGTCCCCGAAATGGGAGGGACCGTATGAGGTTACCAAAATAGTCAAGGAGGGTACCTACATATTGCGACCAAAGGAAGGAGCAGAGCTTAAGCACGCTTGGAATAGCGACCACCTTAAAAGATACTTCTTTTGATATCTTTGTAATTTTTGGAAGGAGTATAGACCCCTATATATATATAAAGGAGAAGTTATCATCATATTTTGATGCAAAAACCTATTCCCACCAGCCTCAAAAGCTAAAGTGGATGCCCGCAAGCGGATGCCAGTAGGTTAAAGAGCAAACATATGAGCTCCTACCTACTGATGCGCAAAGATCCTTTAAGATCCGCAAGCCTATATATGTACAAAGGGCCATTACGTCCGTACTAGATCGCGGAGGATACTCCGTCCCGCCCGTGTGACACCACCAAAAATAAGTGGATATAGATGCCGCCGGGGACAAAGACCGAAAGTCCGCCCCGCTCAGCGCGCGAAGGTCCTCGTTAGGGCCGTTACTCGTATGCATGTATGTGACAAAGGCCTACATATAAGCCCGTTCACTGACGCTACGAGACCCTCACAAAAAACCTCAAGGGGTTTTCAATAAAGGGTCAAAAGCGTGAACCTCCAATAAGGGGATACAGTTGCCGGTAGGTTAAATGGCCTCTATGCCAAATATGCTCCTACCTACTGATGCGTAGACAATAGCCTCACGGCCACCTTCTACATGCCCTATGAAAGTAGCTTGCCTTGGTTACTTTTGACTTACACCACGGCTCGCAAGGCTGGGAATAAGTGTAAATGGATGGGAGTGATCAAAGGAGTTTAACAAAGCCAAATAGACAAATTGGGGTCAGGACCCCTAAATTTGCCACAAGGGTAAACAAACGCGGTCACAGAGAAATAGGGCTGACTCTCACTAAAAACCTCAAGGGGTTTTAAATAAAGAGTTAGGAAAACTCAAAAAATGCGGGCAAAGGGCCTATTAAGCTTTTGACCGCAGAAGGAGAGTATAAAATTTAATTGCAAGTCAAAGACGCTGGAAAAAGTAAGAAGCAAGAAAGCAAGTACTAAGGTGCTCGAAAATTGCTAAATACTCAAAATAGCCTACAAGACGAGCAATTAAGATAAAACAAATACAGGAAGGGAAGAAAAATTCTTGTATTAAGAAAAAATAAGTATTTACAAAGGTCCTAATCTATTACAAAAAAGAAACAAAAAAAGATCTATACTAAGGGAGCTTCTGTGGACTCTGTGGCCGCTGCTTCTGTGCCCGCCTCTGAAGCCGGAGTTGGAGAAGGAAGACTATTCACCAACAGGTCCGTTATGGGGTCAGAGGTAGGCTCAGCAGAGGCCGGAGCAGGGGTTGCCCGCTGAGGAAAGAGATCACCAATAGCTGGCCCGTTTGGAAGGACGCGAGCTATGGTTTCCCTGTGGGCATGGGGTTTTCCCAAACCTCGGCTCATCCAGCTCGGCGATGAGGCTAAGGGTGGGCAACACTCGCCACAGTGAGGCAAGGAGGCCGTCGCGACAGATCCAGCCCTTAACCTCATCCTCGGACGTAGGAACTAACGCATGCCCTGGCATTCATCATCTCGTAGCAACAAGCGAGCCGATCACGACCAACTCCCGCACGTAAAACTTGCCCGCGCCGCAAAGTTCCGAATCCGTGTCCGACCCCGGCCTCATACCGAGCCAGATTCTCGCCGATGAGCGCTTTGAACTCCTCAGAGTTCTTATATTCTTCCACCGCCTCCTTGCGGACATCATCAAGGGCGGAATTCCCCTCCGCCTCCAACCTTTTGTAGGGGAGCAGCTGCTCGGACAGCTCATCCACCTTTTTCTCTAAGGTGTCCACAGTCACCTTCGTGGCCTCTCTTTGTTCCTGGGCTCCCACTCAGCCCTCTTCCCCCGGAGTTCATCCCTCTCCCCCTTAGCTTTTTTCAAGCTCTCCTCCACCTCCGTCAGCCTCTCCTGAAAACCCTTCAGGTCAGCCTCTTTGGTGGAGATGGTCTTCTCCTTGGCATCAAGAAGGGATTTCAAGGTCCCAACCCTTTCTTGAGCCGCATCCAGCTCGCGGAGTTTGGCCGCCAAAATGGAAGTTTTATTTTCCACATCGGCGGACAAGGTATCGCAGCTCTCCCGTAGCCGCAACACTTTATTACTCACCTGCGAGGAAGGAGATTGAGAATTAGACAAAGATTGAAAGAGGGGAAAGGGTGAGGGCAAAGAAAAGAACGGTTAGCTACCTCGGTCAGAGCGAGGCCTATATCCCCCACCAGGGCAGAGGCATTCTCCTTGGCAACCACATTCTTGTAGAAGTCCGGGGAGTAGAGACGATTCACCACTCGATCCCCACCGAGGCATCGGCCGAATTCCGGTGTAAATGTCCACCCCAAGCATAGCCGTGGGCACATCGATAGCTTTCTTCCGACGGCCGCAGTCTCCTCGCGGGTGGTCGAGGGGCCACCGGGTAAGCTTCACCGAGGACTTGACCCCAATGGGGGGAAAGAGGATGAGGCGGCAACTCGGAGTAGATGTAGTCCTGGAGGAGCATCCCCAATTTTTTGAAGCTTCCTCGTGTCCCGCTCTCCTCCCCATCCCTTTCATTCCTCTTCCGGGAATCCACGTGATGGCCGGAAGAAATAGTGCGGCCTGGAGAGAAAACCCGGACAGCGTGGGCTGGAGGAGGACCCCTGGGGGGTGGAGGCAGATTGCCTGTGGTGCTGATAACCTTAGGAGCGCATGCAGGCTCCCGCTTCTTCGCTTATCACGGGCACAAGCTTTGTCCTTGCCCGGACACCTCCCATTTCCCGCCGCTCTCTTCGTAGCAGCCTCTTTGTTGGCCTTCATGTTTTTGGCCTTCATCTGAGCAGCACTTAGGGGGGCCATCAGAAATTGTACTCTTCGAGATCTACTCTGGAGAAAAAGAAAAATGGTTAGAAGACAGTTCAAAAAATCAAAGGCAAAATAAAGCAACAGTTTTACAAAAGGAATCAGAGACCGATGAGTTCGGGAGGATCGCACTCAGCGCCCAGCATGCAGGTCTTACAATCAGCCTCAAACTGGTAATGCTCGTGCACCCTCCAATCAAGGTCACGAGGCATAGGCTCTATTTCTACTCTGGGGGCATGTGGGGTGCCCTCCCTGCGAGGAGCCACCCCCGAGTAGATCAAGAGGGGCTCGTCTTCGACAATAGAGCCCACATCATAAACGGGCTCCTCCCCGCGGTCGAGATAGGTGGCCAGATGTTTCTCTAAAGCGCATAGCATCGGCAGAGGATGGGTCCGGATAACTACTGGCGGCCACCTTCATCGAAACTGGGCTTGAGGGTTTGGAGAAGGGCCAACCAAATCTAGACTCAATGACCAAAATGTCCCTCTGGTTCCATTGGTCAAATTTGTTCGACGGGGGAGAGAAGGTCCTGGTAGAGTAGTTCCTAGCCTTCAAGCTCAGGATGCCCCAGCTGATTTGGTTCTGATAATAGGCGTAAAGCCCGGCCAGGGTAGGTTCATAACCTAAAAATCTGCAAACAGCTATGAAGGAGACAATGACCCTAATGGCGTTAGGAGTCAGGTGTATAGGCAGGCAATGGTTGAACTCAAGGAAGAAGTAAAAGAAGGGGTCCAAAGGCAGCCTCAAGCCATTCTCAACCGGGCTCCCATGTAAGACGCAAGCTTCTGCTGTCTCGCGGACATTCGCTATGGTTTCGGCCGCAGCTTATCCTGATCCTTCAAGTGGACATGCCCAAGGGTGCGGACACGAAAGGCGTTGCGGTCAACATTGTAGACCTCATAGATATCCTCCTCCCACCCATAGTAGCAACCTCCTTGGCTTTCTTATTACGCCCGCGGCCGCGCGCTGTGGTTCACCTCGACCTCGGCCTCTTGCCTTTATTCCGGGCAGGGGCCACCACTATCTCCTCCTCCTCGGAGTCAGGGTCAGAAAAGGCATCGACTATGTTCGAAGTCTCATTAGCCCTCTTCGAGGTCCCCGCGGCCCTCCTATCCTTAACCTCGCGGTCATCCTCCTCGGTCTCCGAGCTCGACGAGCCAAAGAGACCGGTGGCATCACCACGGGCAGAGGTTACTTCGCCTCATTCTCCCCGCCTCCGGGGCCGGCCTCAAAGTTCAGAGGCTCCAGGCTCCTCGCCGCTACTCGTGTCAATCGGGTTATTAGGGGCCGCGGGCACATTGGGAAATATGGTCCTCGTGGGCGTAACATCCAAAGTGGTCATTCAGTGTCCGTGCCGGTGCCCGCGAAGTATTGGTTTGTTCAGGATCCATCGCTCACACTTTTCCTGGGCCACAAATTACTTCGGGGACGCGAATCGCTCTCCTCACTAATTCAACGGAGTTCAAAGCCTGATCTCTCTCGCGGGAAAACCTGCACAAAACCCCCATTACAAAATTTCTTAGCCTACGGTGATCCCCCAACACCAGTACATCACGGTTATAAATGTACTTCCTCTTGGCCTCCCACAACCGGGGTGGAACGAAAGGCCCCCAATCATCTTTCTCACAGAAATACAAGAAGCTATGCAAGGATAGCCTTATCCACCCTAGCCCTACCTTCCTAAAGATTCCCCCCGTCCGTTTACAAACGACAAAGGTATCAGGGGTGGATCCATCTCCTAATTCTATGGGACGGCGGGGTCCAAACTCACGAGTAGTCATTTTACAAAACCCAGAAAAGAAAAATAGAAAGAGATGAAGAAGAAACACAGAAGGAACACCCCAAAATTACTTACGAAGAAAGACTTGAAGGTTGGATTCGAAGAACGCTAGCACAAAATTCGCAGCAAGAAATTTCTCTCTCAAGGGCTCTTTGAAGGTTTGAAAACGGTAAAAAGGGTTTGAGGTTTAAGGGTTTGGTATTTATAAGGCCTACCTATACGGGTTAACCCATTAACCCGTATTAATTAGCCCACAAACCACGCCTCGGGCCCTGAACCGTCTCCAAACGTTTGAAAATTCGAAAATTCCGCCGGTTGAGCATTTATTACCCCCCTTGGATGACTGACACGTACCCCTGTACGTACCACGCCCCATCTTTTAATCTGCCCAGGGGCCCACTTGATTAACCGGGAGGCACATCATACAAGGGGCCACGTGTCTCTCACTGGTGCCTCCCGAACGTTCCCATAGGCCCATGGGGCCAAGCAACAACCAACAAAAACGCTAACACTGGTGCTCGCCAAAGCGGCGATCTAATCCTACCGAGCTTCTAGTACCTCCTCGCTCAGACCATAAATAATCACACTCGGAGCTAGGGGCCATTGATGAGCCCGGATCTACTGGACCGGGCCCGCGCTCGGTCTGGTCCAAGGAACCAGTGACGTGGCAGTTCCTAGACCGCTGGGGGGGAAGACCGCGGACAGATAGGCCCTTGAGGTCAAGACCGCGTCCCTCCCCGCATTAATACTATCAAAGATCGGAAGGATCCTGACCGCTATACTCGTGCCCGCACGACCTGTGACCGTTGGGTCCGTGCCCGCAGATTGTATGTCCGCAGGGACCCATGCTCGCAGGAGGCTTGACCGCTCCATCTGTGCCCGCGTCAAATACCTTTGACCGCGGCCACGATGTTGACCACGGGCACATGTCTGCTTCCCGGTTAATATCAAGCCTTACTGAGCAAGTTAGCTTACTGGCTCGACATGCAAGTTGCCGGCTCCCCATCACGCATTTAATGCGGCTGGCCGTGCGCCTACTATTTTATTTAATGCGCCAAGCCATCTACACGGCTCATGTCCCTTTCAGCCATGCCCCCTTTGACAGTCAATGTTCCCTCCCTGACAGGGCCAATTAGCTGCGGACACGTGTAGCTGGTCAAATACCAAAGTGCCCCCTAGGGCTGATCTCATTGCTTACCTCAACAAGCACCACTACATTGCCTATAAATAGAAGACCTTTGTCCCCTTGGGCAAGGTAAGTTCCAAATGTATTGAGTAAGCCATATTACTCTTAAACCCTAAAACACACTCCAAGGTATTCAAAGCCTTATTACTCAGTATTCTTACTCTCACACCCGAGGGCCTGAGTTGGAGTAACATCCAACTTTGACCTTAACGGTGCTCTTTTGTGTTGTGATTTAGGTACATCAATCCACAAAAATATCCTAGCCAGATATCCTTGAACCGCTCCTGACCCTGAAAAGCTTGGCGTCATCAATATTCAATGCATCTTTAGATGTTGTTGCCATCGATTTGGGATGGTGAAGTAGCACATGGTAGATGTACAATGATATGTATGATCGAGATGAGAATTGAGCTGATTTAACTGGCGAGATAATGAGTTGAATTAGATTAATGTCTAAACAAATATTAATATGGTAAAAAAAAATAATGTATAATAACTACTTTTTATGTTCCAAAATAAATCAAATTTGTTGTTAATCATGAGCAAATTTAAAATTTATTTGATTATTTATTTTGAGATGTAAGGAGTAAATCATACTTCTTTCATCCCGATTTAAAATTTTTAGTTTGAATTTACGCGCTTATTAAGAATAGAGCAAAAATGGATCAATAATAATAGCGAGTTGATGATAATTTGTCCAAATCACTATTTATAAAGCAAGGGTGAAAAGTAAATAAGCGAATAACAATTTTTTATAATTATATGAATATTATGACGACAAAATTTTCTTAAACGCTTTTTATATTTTGTTATTTATTAAATAAGATAAGTACCTATTTCGTACATGACCTTTAGTCACTTTTTTGTTTTAGTGTGAATTGTATTTTTTTCCCCCCATTAACCTAATTTTTTGTTGTTGTTATCGTCATTCCATAAGTACTCCATCCATTACACCGTTAAATGATGCCTATGTGGCATACTTATATCATCAAATTGCTTATTTAGTACAATTGTTGCTTGGTGGACATACAATTGAAGTTGACATGAAAGTTTAAGGGTCAAATTGCAAGAAATAAAACTAAAGCCCTACAAATTTAAATAATACTCATATAATTTATCTTACCTAACTACCCACCCTACTTGATTAATGTATTCTACATTTGAAACCTAAAGGGGATTAAAAAAAACACATCTTTCTTCCTCTCTCCCAAACAACGGATCAACTCCTTCCCCCCTCTCTCCAACCACGATCCATCCGCCACCACTATCCCAACCCTCCTCATTATTTGTTCTTCCATTTCACCTCCAAACCACCGCCGACCCTAGATCTACACCAAAAAATACCACTGCACCTCGCCACTGCCTTGCCGCAATGTGCCTCGCGACGATGACCCCCAACGCCGTTGTTTCTTCTTCACACTACCAGAAACTGGTGTTTTAGCAACGAAATCAGCAGCAACGGACTCATTCCGTCGCTATTTAGCGGCAGAAATTAAGCTTTAGCGACCAAAATATTTTGGCGTCAAATTTATCGGCGGAATTAAATCCCGCCGCTATATTCCGTCGCTAAAACGAATATTCCTCGAATATTCCTTTTATTACCGCCACTATTTTGGCGCAAGATTTACCGACGGAATATTTCGTCGCTAGTTCAGACCTAGCGACGGAATTATTCCGCCGGTGAATAGTTAATATTTTTTATTTTTTTATTTACCAGCGACAGAATTATTCCGTCGGTGAAAATTAATTTTTTTTTTTTTAATAATACACCGATGAAATATTTTCGACGCTGATAAATTAAAAATATTAATTAATCAGCGGCGGAAATATTCCGTCGGTGAAAATAATTTTTTTTTTTTGAAATATTACAAAGACGGAATATTCCGTCGCTGATTAATTAATTTTTTTTTAATTTATCAGCGGCGGAAATATTCCGTCGGTGAAATCCATGGTTTTAGTGTAAATGTAGTGTATACATGCTTTTAAATCAGTTTAAATGTTGCATTTATACAATTTCAAAGTAATAATCTCGCTTATTTTATTTATAGGAAAGGGATCATGGTCCGAATGTCAGTTTTTTGGATGTTTACGCTAGCACCCATCTTCGGACTCCTACAGCGCCCGATCAACCTCATGATGGGTTGACGATCGCTCTGCTAATGCCTTTGTAAGTAAACTATCATTAAATGACTTGATTTTGAATATGTAAATTTATTTATGCCCCTTACATTGTGTATATGATTATAATTGTTTGTTTTATTTTGACAGAGTGCATATCAAGCCGCCGTTCTTCCCGAAGGAACGCCTCCCGGCCAGCCCGTTCCCTTCGTGCCTGATGTTTGGCGCTCGATCACCTCTGAGGGACATCCAAAGAGAGGAGATAGAGTGTTAGGGATGGGGGATTACGGGCGGCAATGCCCGTCGACGTCGACCGGCCGTCGGCCAAATGTTGTCCCGACCACGTTTCATGATCCGAGGGTCGACACTCTGCAGGCTGAGTTGGATGAGGAGCGTCTCGAGCGGGAAAATCTTGCGGAGGCTTTGGCGACGACGGTGCAGATGCAGGAGGAGAATGATCGGCGTCATGCAGAGACTGAAAGAAAATTGGCGTTGTTGATGGCTCGTATGGACCAGGACCACCGAGGTAATTTTTAGTCTCCCCCCTAATTCCCCTCGAGTTGATTACGTACTATTTTAGACTTGTTTGTAATAACATTTGTGATATTTAGTACCCACGGGAGCCCCGGCCCCCTCCTCCCTCCCTCGATCCCCCCTCCCGAGTTTAAGTACTATTTTAGACTTGTTTGTATTAACATTTGTCATATTTGGTACTCGCGGGAGCCTCGCCCCCCCCCCTCCCCCACCCTCTCCTCCTTCCCCCCCCTCTCCCCTCCCGATTTGGTACGGTGATATTTAGTTTAGTTTGGTACGCTGATATTTGATTTTTAGTTTTTATAGTTTTAGTTTTATAAATTGAATTGTTATATCAGGTACAAAAAAATTTGGTTTATTGATATTTTAAATTATTTTTTTTAATTTATTTCAGTATCAGCGACGAAAATTTTCATCGCTGAAATTAATTTATTTTAACTAATTTTTTATTCCAGCGACGGAAATTTCCGCCGCTATATCAACTAATTTTAATTTAATTTTTGATTTCAGCGACGGAAATTTTCGTCGCTGGAATAAAAATTAAATTAAAATTAATTGATATACCAGTGGAATTTTCCGTCGCTGAAATTAATTAATTTTAATTTAATTTTTATTCCAGCGACGGAAATTTTTGCCGCTGAAATCATTTAATTTTAATTTATTTTTTTGATTTCAGCGTCGAAAATTTCCGTCGCTGTAATAAAAATTAATTAAATTAATTTCAGCGACGAAAATTTTCGCCGCTGAAATTTTTATTACAGCGACGAAAATTTCCGATGCTGAAATTAATTTAATTTAATTGATTTTTATTACAGCGACGGAAATTTCCGATGCTGAAATTAATTTAATTTAATTGATTTTTATTACAGCGACGGAAATTTCTGCCGCTGAAAATGAAAATGTAATTAAATTAAATTGATTTAACGGCGGAAATTTTCGTCACTGTGGTCAGAAAATCACCGACGGAATTAATTCCGTCGGTAAAATCAAAATATACCGGCGAAAATTGAGCCGTCGGAGACCAGCGGCGGGACAATAGCGGCGGACCAGCGACGGAATTTTTTCGTCGCTATTTAATTTTAGCGACGAAAATTTGGATTTAGCGACGGAAATTTCCGTTGCTAAAACCTGTTTTTCTGGTAGTGTCATCCCTCATCCCTTTATGCTCACTGCTCTCCTAGACCATCTCTCTCTCCCTTTCTCTCATTGATTCAAATATGAATCTGATTTTGAAATCAGATCAATTCAAATCTGAACCTGATTTTGAAATCAGATCAATTCAAATCTGAATCTGATTTTGAAATGAAATCAGATCTACCTCCCTCCCTCCACTCTCTCTCTTTCTCTCAAATTTTTATTTTTTACTTTAGCCTTTGCTTCTTTTTGCTACTTCTTTCTTCTTATTTTCCCCTTTTAAAGAGTATTTAGATCTTTGGATCTGTTGGTGTTGATTTTCAGAATTTTCTTTGATCATTTGCTTGAATGTTCTAGTTGTTACTATGGTTTTTGTTTTGAAAGTATTGAGACTGCTGCTGATGAAGGTTGATGGTGGTGAATTTAGTGGAGATTGTGTTGATGGTGGGTGGTGGGAGGTGGGAGATCTAGTGAGATGTGGTGGTTAGATAGTGACATTAATGGTGATGGACGGTGGTGGTGGTGTAACACTAAACTAATAATGATGTTGGGATAAATTTTAATAAGAAATTATTACAATTACAATAATTAATGGTTAAAAAGATGGGGAAAATCATTGAAGAAAGAATGTTAATAATTGTAAATAGTTTCCAACAATTTAAAATTCAAAATACTTTTTTAAACTTCTTTTTTTTTTTAAGTACTTTTTAAAACTGAAAAAATATCATTAAAATTATAAATTTTACTTTAAATAATAACAAATTTATTAAATGAAAATAGTTTGTCTTGAAATATTTTTATAAAAAAATTAAAAGTTACTTAAGGGGTCAAAATTTTAACATTGTACACTTTCACCCCTTAATATTTCCAACTCAGCAACCTTTATCAAAATGTATGGCCAACTTTGCATTTGGATTAGTCAGGATGCCACTTATGCATGTTTTAACGGAGAAATGGACGAAGTACAGACGGAATGACGACAACAACAATAAAAAACGAGGTCAAAGGGAAAAACGAAAAAAATACTCCCTCCGTCACACTTCAATTGAGTCATGGTATCTTTGCACGCTTTTTAAGAATTTTTTTTAAAAATGAGTAAAGAATTGAAAGTGGGTAGAAGATTAGAGGAGAGAATGTAAAAGTTAAAAACATTTAATAGGAGAGAGAATGAGTGAGAGAAATAGTAAGTTAATGATTGATTTTTTTGTAAATATGTTAAAATTATAAGGGTATAATGAATGATTTTTTGTAAATATATAAATATTATGAGGTATAAATGTCCAAAATATTGTTCACTTCTTTTTATTTATGGAATGGCTAATTTGAGATGGAACATCCCAAAAAGAAAAGTGACTCAATTAAAGTGGAACGGAGGGAGTACAATTCAGCTAAAACAGAAAGTAACTAAAGACAGGGTATTTATATCTATTAAATAATACTCCCTCCGTCCCGTTCGAAAAGTCACAAATTTCTATTTTGAGCGTCCCATTTAAAAAGGTACTTTCCCAAAAAGGAAAGTTTTTATTACTATTCCACTCACTCATTCTCTCTCCTACTTTACTTTTACACTCACAACATTCTCTCTCCTAACTATTCCTTTCACTCATTCTCTATCCTATTTAATTTTTCATACTCACAACATTTAAATTTTTTCTCTTTCCTACATCACTTTTACATCACTTTCCTTAATTTGCGTGCGAGGTCCATTTTATGGCTTTTCGAACGGAACGGAGGGAGTATTAAATAAACTAATTAAAAATCTTAAACTAGAATGAATCAAAAAGAAAAATAGGGACGAATTAAAAAAGAAAGTATTGAATTTAAAAATGACTAGACAAGGAAGTAATCCATCCATGTCGGTTTAATGTTTTTTGTTTGACTTATCATATATTTCCTTCGTGTCACGTAAGTGTGGATCTACATTTTAAGTATGGAAATTAAGGAAAAGTAGAAGAGAGAAATAGGTGGAAAAGGTGTTTGTGAGTATGAAAAATTAAATAGGAAAGAGAATGAGTGGAAGGAATAGTTAGGAGAGAGAATATTGTGAGTGTAAAAATAAAGTAGGAGAGAGAATGAATGAGTGGAATAGTGAATATTCTTTGCCATTTTTGACAGTCCACACTGATGTGAGACGTCCCAAAAAGGAAAGAAATTCACACTCACATGAAACGGAGGGAGTATATTAAGAAAAGTAAATATTGTGAGCATGAAAAGTAAAGTTGAGAGAAAAAGTGGTTAGAGAGTTATTATTCTGAAAATGACAAGTGAGTCTCAAAATTCAGTTATGGTAATAAAACAACTAAAAATGTTAAATTGAGACAAACAAAAAAAGGAAGTAAGAACTTTAAACTGGGATGGTAAGTAGTACTCCCTCCATCCCGGTTTGATATTCTTAGGCCCCATTTGTTTCCAGAAAAATGGGAGGAAAACGTTTTTCGGAAAACGTTTTACCCATTTTCTGGTGTTTGGTAATTTTTTGGAAAACGTTTTCTCGATTTTTCCCGAAACATGTTTGTTTTTCGGAAAACGTTTTCCCCATTTTCCGGTGTTTGGTAGTTTTCCGAAAAATGGAGAAAATGGTTTTCGGAAAACATTTTCCGCCGTTTCTAAGGAAAACGTTTTTCGAATTTTTCCTAAGGAAGTTGTTTTCCGAAAAATGGTGTAAAAAAATTGGATGGATAATATTTTAATAATAATAATAATAATATTAATAATAATAATAAAAAATAATAAAAAATAATAAAAAAATAATAAAAAAATAATAAAAAAATAATAAAAAAATAATAAAAAATAATAAAATAATAATAAAATAATAATAATAATAATAAAATAATAATAATAATAATAATAATAAAATAAAATAATAATAATAATAAAATAATAATAAAATAATAATAAAAATAATAAAATAATAATAATAATAATAATAAATAATAATAAAATAATAAAAATAAAAATAATAAAAATAAAAATAAAATAATAATAAAATAATAATAATAATAATAATAATAATAATAATAATAAAATAACAATAAAATAACAATAAAATAATAGTAATAATAATAATAATAATAATAATAATAATAATAATAATAATAATAATAATAATAATAATAATAATAATAATAATAATAATAATAATAATAATAATAATAATAATAATAATGATAATAATTTTCCGAAAAACATCTTCATTTTTCGGAAAACGTTTTCCCCATTTTCCTAAGGAAGTTGTTTTCCAGGAAAACATCTTCCTCATTTTCCGGAAAACGTTTTCCACATTTTCGGAAAACGTTTTCCTTTTTTGAAAAACATTTTCCAGGAAATCATTTTTCGGAAGTTATTTTCCCCGAAACAAAAGGAGTCTTAGTTTGACTTGGAACGGATATTAAGAAAAAGTAAATATTGTGAGTATGAAAAGTAAAATAGGAGAAAGAAAGTGGGCAGGAGATTTTTTTTGTGAGAATGACAAGTGAGTCTCATTATTCATTTTAAGTAATAAAGCAACTAAAAATCTTAAATTAAAATGAGACAAACTAAAAGCGAAAGTAAGAATCTTACCCGAGACCCGAGACGAAAAACAGATGTATTTTTTAAGAAAATTTAAAAATTCAACAGCAACAGTAGTTTGGACGGACTCAAGTGATTGGCAGGAGCACAATGAGTTTCAGTTACAAGGTGAAACATGTGAAAAGAGATGTTAAAAGCCCAAAACTGGCTTTGGTAAGTTGGAGCAGATTGCCTGAGTGGGGGCCCAAAATCCCTCTTGCCTCTTCGACCAGTGGCCACTACTAGAGATTCACTTTAAACTTAATGGGCCCCCACTGCATAAGAGAACATGGGTCACGAGTTACTGCTGATCTTTGATATGATGATCATTGAAATATTTGTCGATTAATGTGTAAGCCTTTTCCACTGTCTAATCCACTTGATCATTCTCTCCGCTTGTTTTTCATATTTGTCTGCAGGCAAATACTTCCTCCGTTCAAGGGCGGATACAGACACAATCAAATCAAATGAATGGTTGTGAACTCCCAAAATTAATGTTGATAAGTAAAAACTAAGTGCGCACCCTTAACTGCACAAATTTCAGTCCACCCTAATTTAAGAAAAGGAAGAATTGATTAAATAGTCATGTAAAAAACAATCATTTTTTTTGAAGTTTTTGGGTAATGTAATTTGTGAAACCCTCTATTTTGACCTTGTATCCGCCCATGCCTCTGTCCTAAGACCATTATAACAGTTTTGACAATCTTTGATCATAATCTTTTAAATATCTAAATATATTCATTCAATTCTAAAATTTGTTATTGATATTATTTTTATTGGTAAAAAAATAACAAATTTTAAAATTGCATAGAAATATCTAGATTTTATAAAATTATGATAAAGCTTGCAAAAAAAAAAATTCATGTTACGGTTGTAGTTGGGCGTAGGAATATTGGTCACCTAACTTTTTCGTATTTTTTTATGTTATACCGAAGGCTTGAAATACAAAAAGAGGATTCCAATACACAGAGACGAAATGAAGTGTCCATAACACCCTATGCTAATGTGAATTTGTAACACGTTGCCTCAATTCTAAATTTCTAGTGACTCGGTCAGTAAAGATATGAAATATCTGCACATGCCTTTTGCAAAAAGCACCATTGTCAGTGTCAACACAAGTGTTGGCGCTTGTATTGTCTCCGGTGTTGTCATTGTGCTATCAGTTTAAAATGAGTAAATAGTTACTACATTTTATTTATAAAAATAAAGTGATTGTTACTTATAATCATGTCTGTTTTTAGTGTGTTAGAAGTGTATTTTAACAAATCAAAAAGAGATGTCACAATTAATATGTAAATGTGAATATCAATCAAAAGTTGTTGAGAGTTATCTACACTAAAGGACTAAAGAGATAATGAGTAAAAGGTCAAAGAAGCACGGATGTACAAGTAAAGAAGCATGAGAAGACCAAGTTTTCATACAATCAAGAAAGAGTGAAGTTTTTTTTTTTTTTTTCAAAAAAAAAAAAAAAAAAAAGAGTGAAGCTTAAGATGGAAAGTGGTTCTACCATCACATGGCGGAAATCTGGTTTCATGGAGTCATAGTTATAAATCCCGTCCCGTATCGGTCCGTCTCGGCCGGTACGTCCCGGCCCAGTAGAAAAACGGTGCGGAATAGGCTATATACCGTTCCAGTCTAAAAATCGCTATGTACCGGATCGAACCGGCCCAAATCGGTAAAAACCGGCCGAGATGGGATATCCCGGCTGGGACACATTTTTTTTAGAATGAAAAAAAAATCAATTTTTTTATGTCATTTTAACAATTGTACCAGAAATCCATGAAAAGAATGAAAAAAAAACAATTTTTTTTCTCCAGAAATCCATTAAAATTGAAAAGAATGAAAAAAAAATCAATTTTTTTTTCATTTCTTTCTTAAAATTACTATTATTTGGTGTAAGAACATGGTAATAGCTAACATTCTTAAAATTACTATTACTTGGAATGAATTTTTTATGTCATTTTAACAATTATACCAGAAAAAGTGTTATGTTTTTGTTAACATATACTAGGGATATAATTAATGAAAAAATACAGAAAATGTGCGGTAAATCCGGTACGGTGCACTGTGTGTTTCTGTATCGGTACGTCCCGTCCCAATGGCAAAATCGGTGCGCTGACCGGGACGGGATTTATAACTATGCATGGAGTATGGAGTATGGAGTAGACCGCACGTTCAGCCAGCCTGTATAAGTGTAAGGATATTATAACTTCAAATCACACAATTCAAAGTTAGATTTGCACAAAGAAAGAACACAGCCTCGGAGTGTTGTACTAAGTATTGCAAACATCCTATCCATCACCGGTAAGCTAAATTTTTTAGCTTATCGGATCGGAGTGTTGTCTTAATTATTGCCAACACCCTATCCAACACCGGTAAGCTAAATTATTTAGCTTTCATTCTTTGATTGTTTCTGTGTGTGTGTTGAAGTCCCATGTATCCCACATCAACTTGGAGAATAAAAATGATCCACTATATAAGGTTGGTTAACCTCACCCCTTAACAAGACCTTTTAAGGGGATGAGGACCCAATTCTAACAGTGTGAGATAGATTGTTGTTTTATAGATTGTGTTCTAGAGTACTTCCATTGTGCTTTTGGTTTGTAATCATTAGGAAACTTTTCGACTTTATATCTAAAGCTTATTTATTGAAAAGTATTCACCTTCGGGCAACCTCAATTTGTATTTATATTACTTGAGAAAATCTACTTTCTTATTTGTGTTTAAATTCCGCTGCTATGATTATTTAAAGTTTATTACTTTATTGGATTATTTGTGTTTAAATTCCGCTGCTATGATTATTTAAAGTTTATTACTTTATTGGATTAGTGTGAACAACGTTGTCATTAATGCTGCCAATATTAGTGACAACAACCATATTGTTTTTCTTCTAATTTAAGCAACCGTCATTTCATTTGTTTCTCTATGGAAACAGCTCCTAGTCTCCTACACAGATTAGGACGTTGCACAGTCAAACATATCCTCTAGGGAGGGTCAGGATCAATTTAAACAAAATCTATTAATTTTTAAAAAAATGCATGTTTGGCTTCATACAGCTGCAAATGAAGTCAACTCCTACGATAGTAAGAATATATATGAATGCATACTCGTGCAATAACTTAAAAAAGGCAAGTATTCAGTGTATATTTACACCACAGATGTTTGTAAAGCCTTAACATCTAAAACATTCTCTCCCGTTGCTTAACAGCTTTTCTGATTCTCTTAAGCAGTGGTACCAACAGTACGACTGTAGTTTCTCCTAGTAATCACACCTACAGGTATTTTCACCAATTAACACGACTCTTGCCAGCTAAAACACGAAAACTCGCCTAAAATCTAACAAACATTTTATGAAAAAAGATTTAGGCCTGTTAGCAAACGTCGTCTAGCCCCTTGCTAATAGAACATCCAATCCACCAGAACGACACCTAGATGAAGAACCTTCGGGCTGAAAAACTTTTGTGACATTCCGGTTTCTAGGAATACTCTCTTCTCTTCTCTCAGGAAGGTCCAACATATACCTATCCTTGTGAGCTGACTGCTGAAGATGCAACAAGGCAATCATGCTTACTGCAACCAAAGCAGCATTCCCTAAAATGCCCCCCATTTGATCCATTTTGAGCAACTTTTTGGCAAAAGTTAAGGTGGAGAGGAAAGATTTGACAAGAACATTTGATTTCTTCCTTTCACGTGGGGCATATTTCTTACCAGTTGGACGTTCTACTGAACCAAAACGGTTTTCAGTCGAAGAAAATTGGCCATGGTCACGGACTTCTCCCACAAAAGCTCGAGCTTCTTCTATGACTTTGTACTTCTTGCCTTGGTGTTCAGCTAATCTCAATGCAAGCACAATTCGACTTTGTTCTAAGCGAGCAATTGCAGCATCTCTCTCCGCCCGTTGTTGGGTTTGTACTGTCTGTGGAAAACCAAACCAAAATGACAAAAATATTTAGCATAGACTATCAAAAAGGTCATGCTCCCTCGGTCCCTAAATGAATGTCGATCACGAGCAAATTTGGAAAAAAAATCGACATTCATTTAGGGACTGAGGGAGTATCAAATAAGCAAAATTCACGCTCCACAAATCAACTTCCTAGATCTTAAAATGACATCTAGTCCATCCTAAATAAACAATTAATCAGAATACAATCACCATAACATATGAAGTTCTAGAGAGAAGAAAAGATTAGAGGCAATGGAGTAGGAAAAACATATGTGAATACAAGGGGGAAACACTTTCAAGAAACTTAATAAAAATCCACTTATCACATATATTTTTGCCTCCCATAGACTTATAGTTACGATAAGTAGCTCCGCACCATCCTCCTCGCAATATATGTGATAACCAGGAGATAACACAAGAGTATATCATAGTCTCCATGGAAGTGTTTACATGTATGATGGTAATTCTGGAATACCTACTTATATTTGAAGGTAACTGCAAACAGTGGTACAACAACGTGCCTTGATCTCAGAATTTGGCAAAAGGATCATGAATTTAAAAAAAAAAAAAAAAGTAATGAGTGGTACATCTAAGAGTTAAAAGGCAGAAGCAAAAATTATGGGGTTTTTAAGTATTCACATAAAAAACAATTAGCCCACATAGGCACATTGAGAACAACATTTGAGGCAGTACTTGCAGACTAAAGTGACTCAAAACTATCTACAAAAGGTCCATAATCTACAAGGTTATTTTGTGCGACTATGCAAGAGAGGGAAACTACATATAGAATATTAAGAAACTTTATAAATGAATATTACTCCTAATGGTCAAGATGGATATAAGGGCTTTTCTTTATACGAGCCATACTCCCTCCGTCCCATAATGATAGTCCCATTTGACTATTCAAACAATTTTAACAACCTATTTTCATTTCCATCACTAGCCTTAATGAAGTTTACTTATTACTTCAATACTTCCTCTTCTTCCTCTGTTGGCAATTTTAGAAATTCAATGATTTTAAACTAACAATTTTGGACATGAGTCTATCTTTTTAGGACAAACAAAAATGGCAAATGAGAACATTTTTACGGGACGGAGGGAGTAGTTGATACCAAGGCAATAGTAAAAAGTGGAAGTTCAAACCCAATCTTTCATATAATGTCTTCCATCTTCCTTTTTGCATTCATGAAATTTCTCGCAATGTCAGGAACATATCTTTTCTCATTAATCAGTAAGAGGTGATTAAGGCCTCGTCTGCTGCACAATTTTAGAAGCAAAGAGTTTTAAAATGGATCACTTCATAAAACACAGCTTTATTGTAAATATGTTTGGTGCTTCATTCTGAAACGATAATTTGAATTATAAAGATTTGTTTATAATGACATTTTTTCTTTTAAGAATAACAAAACTTACTTATTCCGTTCCAAAGCAAATGTCTTTGCTTTTATAAGGTCAATTTGTTGAATTTTGATCAAAATCTATGAAGTTTTAGCAATATTCATGAATTGTAAACACTATTATTCATAATATTTTGTTGATGCATCAATATAATAGATGCTTAGAGTCTTAAAAATCACTAATATTTCATAAAAGTTTGGTTAAATATCAATCAAATAAATTGAAAATTTGAAAGATAACATTTATGAAACAAAAAAGTTGCTTTAAACAAAAAGCAATCTCTTCAGGCCGTGATGAGTGTCCAAAAAACATATAAATTTATTTTTGGTTAAGAATGTATTTTAAAAAAACAGACATTCATTTTGGGACAAGGGTAGTATTATTCTAAACTAGGCATATTTAAACAAATTACATGCTCTCTCAACCACTATCAGTCAACACTTCCTCACATCTTTCTCTCTCACTCCGCCCTCCCTTTTCTTCCCCAAACAAAAACACTCTCTAGCCCACCCCAAAAGTGATGTCTATGAAACTACTGCCTTATTCTTCTATCCTCCCATGGAAGGTCTCCCCTTTTTCTTCCATGAATCTTCTATTTCTCTCTGTAATTAGTATTACTTTGAATTTTTCTAACTTTCAAAAACAGATCTGGAAAGTGGAAACCCTCTTTCTTGTACGGATCTAAAAAATAAAATCATTCTCATCCCCAAAGCTCAGAGGTTATTTTGTCCAAATCGTTTATCTCCTGCGCTGTATTAGTGCTGTTATAGAAGACGCTACAATTTGTAGTGTTGTAAAAGGACACTCCGTTTCTAAAAAGTTGCGGATTAGAACGTTGTATTGATCCACTTACTTGGTTGTAACGTTCCGTTTTCATCCCCGTTTTAGTTTCAAACGCAGCACCAGACTTCCCCAAAGACAGAGTTCTCTGAGCGAAATTTCAAGTGGCGTACTGCTAACTTTGGTTGATCATAATTATGAGAAGCCCAATCTATTTTTAAGAGGCGACATGTTCTTTTTATATAAGCTTTCTGAAATACAAAAAAAAATATTGAAAGAAGAATAATTTGTAGCAAACCACAAGCTAGCTACAATGCAATCAAATATGTTAATGCACCTAATGGCCCATGATTAACAGACTCAACTCAAACCAATTTTTCCCATATCCGAAAGGACATATAGCACCAAAGAAATCTCGCATAATACCATGAGATTGCATGCGTATCGCTACGCACTGAGAGAGAGGGAGAGAGGGGGGGAGGGAGAGAGAGAGAGAGACTTAAAGAAGTATACATATGCTAACAATATGAATTAAATGGGTTGATTCATTTTCATGGATTTTCTTCTTCTGGGAGGAGGTTGTTGATAGCTTTTGATTATTTTTCTCTTTGGTTTTTCCAATCCATAAATGAAGATTTATAATAGAAATCCTTTAAGGGTTGTTTTCAGATTCATATATTCTTCTTTATGGTTCCTTAAATTTCTTATTCTTATAAACCAATTCAAATCATTCAATTCCAAATTATCCCTCTTCACTCCCCAAAGTGGAAACCTTCAAATCCTTTTGTCTCATCTTCGTTCCCATATCATTTTTCATTTTCGTTTCAGTTTCCGTATACATCTTTGTCTCATCGGGTTTCCAGACTGAAATTTGGTTTTTATCGTAATTTGAATTCGATTTCAGCTTTTACTTTATTAAATGTCGAGAAACTTTATTTGTAAAATTTGATTGTATTTTTTGTTATATAATTATTGCCCATTCTCTCCTTGTTGAGAGCCCTTGTATCCTCTTCTTGTTGAGAGCCCATTTATTATCTCCTTGTTAAGAGCCTTCGTTCCTCCTGGTTCATAATGTTTTGCCATAAAGTCGACTATGTTCTATGTGTATTGTTGTGCCACTCATCGCTTTCCTTATTATTAGGCTATTCTAATCACATAGATCTACTTGTCTCTAACAATATTGGTGAGTGGCGTTTAATGAAAATGGAGTGGATGATGACCTACTTTTGGCGGGGAGATGATAGGGAGGAGTTGCAGAATTAATTGGTTAAAATGGGCCAAGTTATGTGTTCGTCAAGAAGATGGTGGACTACGTTTTCGAATTCTCCCGTTCATTATTTCGATGTTAGGGAAGTTTGGTTGGCGATTTATCGCAGACTCGTATGCTTGTGTTTGTCATGATCTCAAAGCTAATTTTTTACCAAAGAGGGAGTTTTTAAATGCCGCTACAGGGCAGCGTCCAAGTTTCACTTGGAGGAGCATTCGGGCTTCCCTAAATATCGTGGGAAGGGGCTTAGATGGAGAATAGGAAATGGTGCCAGCATCAACAAAGAAACATTTGGTAATTAGTCTGGGCTTCAACAACATGATTTTGGAGATTGATAGTTCAATCTTGTTCAAGGCAATTACCACAGATGTTAGAGAAATCATAGGGTTTGGGTGCATAATTATTAAATGCAAACAATTATTTGTTGCCTATTCTATTTATGTCATAACTATTGTTAGACGACCCGCTTTTGTCGCAATTCATTGCGTTATTAATGTAGTTAAACTGTATGTTAAACCTAATCTATGGGATGAGCCTCCAAAAATATTGGAACACCATCTTGTTTTTTCTTGCTTATGCAATTAAGTAATCGTTGTATTTAAAAAAAAAAAAATCGGCAAAAGCCTTTCTAAATAATTGATGATCTACTCGTATGATTTACGACTTGTGCTTTGCAATCCATGACTGTGAGTATTAAAGTTGCATATACTGAAGTTTTTTCCGTCAACTATCCAAATCTAGTTTTTCAGAGGTTCTTTTACCAACTTTTAAATTACTATGTTATATATCTCGAAGCACATATTGCACCAAAGAAATCTCACATACTATCATGAGGTTGCATGTGTATCGATAATCCTAGTAATAGAACACATACACACGCACAGAGAGAGAGAGAGAGAGAGAGACTTAGAGAAATATCCATATGCTAACCAAACTAATTAAATGCATTAACAAATTGGCAAAAGACTATCCAAGGCAATTGATGATCTACTCATATTATTTACAGCTTGTGTTTTGCAATCCATAATTGTGAGTACCAAATTAGCATAGGCTAAGTGTTGTCTGTCAATTAACCAAATCTAGTTTCTCAGATAAATCAGAAAGGTTTTCTTTTTTTTTGCCCACTTTGTCAGTTCAGACTGAACCAAGCTCTTTTGGTTTTCAAACTTTTGTTAGTCATTGCTAGGATTTTTTATTTTAAATATATCAGAGAGTACGGCACATGGAAGATCATGATGCTTATCAATAAATGGTTCTTTTACCCACTATTTGATACCAACCAGACTCTTCTCTTTTTCAAAGTACTGCTAGTTATGCTACGATCTAGCTAATCCACATCTCCAGTAAGCTGAATGGACAGATTTTGGGGTGTATTCCTGATTCCTGAAATTAATTCTATGCATGTTCTTGTTGAGGCTATATGATTAGAAAAGCACATCCATTTAACCGACAAAATCTCCTATTATTTTCCAAAATTGTCAGCATCATTAATTCAACAGATCTGACTTCTTGTCTGGTATGTTTTGATCTCCCTTTCTGTGCCTTTTCTTGGTCATCTACAAAAGTTTTTATCCTGTTATGCTAAGACAGCATTGGTTCATTATGTAATTTCAGTTGTCCGCATGTCTAATAGACCAGAAGATCAAAATCGAATATACAAAGACCAATTTGGATTTCTTCTTAAAACCACCTCATTAGTAGTAGAGCGTGTATCCTTTTCTAATTATTATTTTTTGTGAGAATCTGAATTTCTTGTAGCTAGTATAACTTAACCCATACTAGATGTTTCCGGTCCATACGAACAACTACATTGTCGATATTGTCTAGTCAAGCCATATCCTTCCAATCTGTCCTACAAGTCTATGACCATGCCTCATAAAGTCTTTCTACTTCATGAATTCAATCAAATACAATTTACCACACGCGGATCCATGTTAATACAATGAAATTTAAATCACAACAACAGAACTAAAACTCTCGACGTTTGCAACAGAAGAAAGCAATAGAAATGCAAAATACAAAACAAAAGGAGCAATATGAACAACTACAATTAGTTCAAATCCACGCAAATGGCAATATGTCCTAATGCTTAAGGAGCTCAACCTAGAGAGCAATAAGTTGATACGAAAGCCATGTAAATTCAACCAAATTCAAAGCACAAAATCAAAAATTAATCTAGTCAATAGAATACGCAAACGCATAATGACAAGTACACCAGACGAAGCAATAAAAGAGAAAGCAAAGCCCTAGAAAAGTAGAAAAACTCACATGGAAGAATTCCAATTGGTCTTCGAGATTCTCGAGAGCAGTCCGAATGGCATTGAGACTCTTAGCCTCCTGAATAGCCGAATCGTCATCAACCTCAACCGGAAACTCCTTGACATAAACAAATCCATCATGAAGAGCATCATCGGAATCAGGAAACGGCTTCTTCTTAACGGATGAGCGAGGGACGAAGAAATCAGAAGAACTCCGGAGAGCTTTAACGGAGGTGAGAAAATGAGCTCGAGAATTCGAGTGAATGGCGTCGCTGAGCTTGTCGTGTAAATCCCAAATTTTCTCGAGAATCGCTTCGACTTCTTCGATCTCCATTTCCCATTTCATGAGGAAAGGAGAGATTCAGAGGAGTTAAAGGAAAGGGTAAAGTTAGGGTCGGTCCCTCTGCTCATGTGTTTTGAACAGCTCAGAAATGAACGATGAGGCAGCGATGGTTAAAGCAATTGGGCGGAGTTGCCCAGGTGGTCAGTAGTCACAGGAGAAAATTGCCCCAATTTTTTTGTAACTGAATTCGAATGCTTCCAATTTTTCTATCTTCTCTGAGCTTTTGTCAATGAAACTCCATCCTATATTCCTATTCCCTAAAAAAAATAAAAATAAAATTATATATATATACTTTGTCCCGATTTAAGTTTCTTACTTTCCTTTTTAATCTTTTCTATAATAAGATTTTTATTTATTTTATTATCTAAAATGGACAATGGAACTCACTTATCATTTTTCACAACAAAAATTCTCTACTCACTTTCTCTTTTCTAATTTACTTTTTATACTCACAAAATTTATTTTTTCTTAATATTCATGTGAAGTAAAACTAAAAACATTAAATCGGGATGGAGTGAGTACATCCTATTTTTAAATTTTCATATTTTTTTATTAATTAAAATGTCAAATTAGAATTATTAACATGCAATATGAGTAGTAAATCAATTAATATTCTTTCCCTTCTTGAAAGAAAATAGCTCACTTTAATTTTGATTATTGAACTTTGACTAAAATGATTTATGAAATTAAATCATTCCTATAAAATTTTGAACGTTGTTATTAATACATCATTATAATAATAAATTTTAGTAATAAATTTTAAAATTTCATTAAAATAATTAAATTTTCATAATTTTCATAATTAAGCTGACTATTAAAGTCAAAATGGGACTATTTTTGTGATGTGAATAGAGTAATCTGAAAGAAATGTACTCCCTCCGTCCCAATAGTAGCTTCCCATTTTGCCATTTTGGGTGTCCGTTAATAGCTTCCATTTTCCTTTTTTGGCAAAGGAATCTTCACTATTCCTTCCACTCATTCTCTCTCCTCCATTATTTTAATACTCACAACACCATTATAATTTACTATTCTCTCCACTCATTCTCTCTCCTATTTTCAAATTACACTCACATCATTTTTACTTCCCCCCCAATTCCTTAATTTGCGTGCTGTGGGCAGCTCTTATTGGGACGGAGGGAGTATATAAGAGACCATGTTCCAAGAACATAATTGCCACTCTGATTTTTTTTTATCATTTAGATTGATTTTTAACAAAAATTATGAAAAATTATGTATTTTTTGAAAATTGTTGTTGATCCACGAATAAAAGGCGCTCGTGTTAACCATTATCTTCAATGCACTTGATAATAAAAGTATTGAAAATTGTGGTGATGATCATAATTAACACATGGAAGAGTATGTTCATGAGTGTATGAAGTTAAAAACCGAGAACAAAGAATATGGAGGAAAATAAATTCAGTTTATTTCCTTGTGTTTGCCGATACATACATAAACAATATATATAAGACCTTTCCTTGGAGACTAAGTCTAAATCCCTACAAAATAGCTAAGAGATATTCCCTACCTATTTACATCTTTATCAAGAAGGAAACTAGCTAAATAAGGATACATGCAACCACTAAGAGATATGCTGAGATCCTTAAGATCTCGTCATTATCTCAACACCTCCCCCTCAAGTTGGAGCGTGTAAATCACAAACGTCCAACTTGCCTAGAAGATGTAGAAATTGCCGACTGCCCAATGCCTTAGTAAGAAGATCAGCCAACTGTGAAGTCGTATGAACATAGGCAGTTGTGATGACATTTGACTGAACAGCATTGCGAACAAGATGACAGTCAACTTCAATGTGTTTTGGTTCGCTCATGATGGACAGGATTTTGGGCCATATGCAATGCGGATTGACTATCACACAGAACAGTCATAGGAGCTGAATGGAAAATGCCGAACGAACCAAGCAAACTACGCAGCCATTTTAATTCACAAGTGGCACTCGCCATGTAGCGATATTGCCCTCGTAGATGATCGTGAAATAGTAGTCTGTTTCTTGGTTTTCCAAGAGATTGGAGAGTGACCCAAGAAAACAAAATAAGCGGTAAGAGAGCGCCGAGTAATAGGACAGCTTGCCCAATCAGAGTCACAATATGCTCGGAGATGAAAAACAGAGTCAGAGCGTAACAAAATACCTTGGCCCGGACGATTCTTAAGATACCGAACAACATGCAAAGCGGCTGTCCAATGGGCCTTCTTAGGCCGAGTCATGAACTGTGCAAGTGTATGCCTGTGTAGGATAGCTACGGGCGAGTAATAGTAAGATAGATAAGACGACCCACAAGTCGCCTATAAGCCTCGGGATCTCGTAAATCATCGTCTTGATCAAAGCCAAACGGTGATTACGCTCAATAGGAGTAATGGCCGGACGTGCACCAAGAAGACCGGCCTCGAAAAGTATATCAAGCCGCATACTGCTGGGCCGAGACAAAAAATACCATCCGGATGTGTTGCCACTTCAAGCCCCAAAAAATACTTAAGACGCCCAAGATCTTTCATGTGAAAGCAACTACTAAGATAGCTCTTGAAGCGGCCAATGGCAACCAGATCATTCCCACCAATAACCAAGTCATCAACATAGACAAGGACATGTATCTCAGCAGCGGAAGTCTTTAAGGAGAACAAAGAATAATCGGAACAGGATTGAACAAATCCATACCTTGTCAATGCCATAGAAAGTTGTTGGGATAGAAGACCAACCAAGGGAGGATTTCTCAAGGAATATGAGGCGGGCGCCTGGGGATAGCGAGGCGGGCGCCTCGCGTCCAGTTGTTGGCGTTGGCGCAGGAAGCTTGAGGCGGGCGCTTGACTCATGGCTTGGCGGGCGCCTCAAAGGCCGAGAGGCGAGATTTGGATCAGTCGGCGGCCGCATGACTGCCTTGAGGCGTGCGCCTCAAGGTCTGACCGAGGGGAGTTGTTTTGACGGGCCTTTTATTTTCCTGGGCTTAGCTAGGGTTTGGTTTTTATTTCCGGGGCACATATATAAAGCAATGTTCCGCCCCTTTATTCATTGTAACACATATTTTACATACATAGTGCAAGATCCTGGCTTGGTAGTGCCCCCAGACGTAGCCAATCAAATTGGTGAACTGGGTTAACAATTTCTTGTGTTCTTTTATTTGTTTTTCTTTGATTTCTTGTGCTTGGTTTGTGTGCGATTATTATTCTTGTAGGTTTGCTTGGGTGTGGAGGGCCATATTCACAACAACTGGTATCAGAGCTCTTGGTTCAGGATCAAGGGAGTTGTTTCAAGCAATCAAGAATGGGCAAAGACAAACAGGCGGTGGAGAAATTCGATGGGTCTGACTACGGATATTGGAGGATGCAGATTGAGGATCTATTGTACAACAAGGATCTCTACAAGCCTCTGAAGGGTGTCAAACCGGAAGATGAAGATCAGGAAGAATGGGAACTCATGGATCGGAAGGCTTTAGGGGTGGTTAGATCTACTTTGTCAAAGTGGATCGCGAAGACTACCGGGAAGGCGACAACCACCAAGGAGCTATTGGATTATCTTGCGAGAGATTTGAAACTCCATCTGCGCAAATAAGGTTGATTTGATACGCAAGATGGGTAGTCTCCCAAGATGCGAGAGGGAGGATCCTTGGCTAAGCACATCGATGAATTTATGGATGTCATAGATTCATTGACGGCGGTGGAGATCAAGTTCGATGACGAGGTTCATGCATGCTTGTTGCTAGCTTCTTTACCGGCAAGTTGGAGCGGAACGGTGGCTGCAATCAACGCTTCGGCGAGTAAGAAAAAATTGAAATATGATGATGTTAAAGACTTTCTTTTAGGTGAGGAAAATCGCATGAAGAAGTTGGGGACATCAAGTACTTCGGGAGCGGCTTTAGCTACTACTAGTAGAGGGAAGCCGGGTACTAGCAAACAAGGGAGAACCGAATCAAGGGAGAAGCGGAATGAGTGGTAAGGGCAAAGCCGATGAGACCAAGGACAAACCGAAGGTTGCGAAGGGATCTGTTCGGTGCTATTATTGTAAGGAGTTGGGACACTTTAAGAGGGATTGTCCAAATCGTAAGGGCAATCGGGCGAATGTGGCGGTCGAAGGTGACGATGTGCTTGGTTACGAGTGTTAGTAGTGCACTAGAATCATGGGTGCTTTGGATTCGGGGGCATCATTCCACTCTTGCGGGCATAAGGAAGAGATGGATAATTACACTTCGGTGATTTCGGGAAGGTCTATCTAGGCGATGGCGAACCTTTGGAAATCAAGGGGAAGGGGGATGTCGAGGATAGGAGCATCGGACGGGAAGGTTCTACATCTGAACGGGGTCGGACACATTCGGGTTTGAAAAAGAACCTACTTTCGGTTGGGCGGTTGGACGAAGAGGGTTACAAGGTGACTTTCGGCTGCGAGGCTGAGTTATTACCAAGGAGGATTGTGAGATCGCTCGGGGTAATAAGGAGGGTACTTTGTATTTGGCGAACAACACCAAGGATAGTATTGCGGTGGCGGCAGCCAAGGGTGATGCTGATTTGTGGCACGTCGATTGGGTCACATGAGTGAGACAGGGATGAAGGTTCTTTGTTCCAAGGGTCTACTACCGGGTTTGAAGACGATCAACGTGGGGATCTGCGAAGATTGTATGTTTGGCAAACAAGGGAGAAGTAATTTCTCAAGGACGAGGTAGGGGATTGAGGAAGCAAAGTTGGAATTGGTTCACACGGACTTGTGGGGGCCATCTCAGGTTACATCTCTGGGTGGTGCGTCATATTACATGACTTTCATTGATGATTCTACAAGGAAGGTCCGGGTCTATTTCTTGAAGGGGAAAGATGAGGCTTTCGAGGTGTTCAAGAAGTGGAGGGCTTTGGTGGAGAATCAAACGGGACTTAAGCTTAAGTGCTTAAGATCACAATGGTGGGGAGTATGAGCTTGCGAGTTTAGGGAATATTGTGCTTTGCGAATGGTATTCGTATGGAGAAGACTCCAAAGAAGACTCCACAACTCAACGGGGTAGCGAGAGAGGATGAACGAGGACTTTGAACGAGCGGGCTAGAAGTATGAGATTGAAGTGTGGACTTAGAAGACGTTACGGGCATATGCGGTTGACACGGCGGCTTTCTTGATCAATAGGGGACCATCGGTTCCATTGGGGAATGGAATTCCGAGAGGAAGCTTGGAGTGGCAAGCAGTAAATCTGTCCTTTCTTCGCGTATTTGGCTGCGTTTCTTATGTTCATATTGACTCTGTGAAAGAACTAAATTAGATGCTAAATACGTTAAGTGTACGTTTATTGGGTATGGCGGGGATGACTTCGGGTATAAATTTTGGGATGATAAAAACCATAAGGTTATTCGTAGTCGAGATGTGGTATTGAATGAACGGGTTTTGTACAAGGATAGAAAGGGGGCATACGATGACACTAGTTCGGAGCCGGAGGTTGTAGAGGTTGATATTCCGCACTCGGGTGGGAAGCGGGGACGGTTCATGTTGACCATGGTCGGGGAGGTCATTGAAGATGAACCACATACTCCCGAGAACCAGATATTCCATTGCGTAGATCCAACAGGTTGCGTGGATCACCACGACAGGTATACTCCTTCGAATTATTATTTGTTGTTGACGAGATAATGGGGAACAGGAATGTTATGCGGAGGCGGTTCTAGTGTGCTTTGTGACAAGTGGAAAGCTGCGATGGATGATGAGATGGTCTCATTGAAGGCTAACAAAACTTGGGAGTTGACTAAACTACCTAAGGGGAAGAAGGCGCTGCATAACAAATGGGTTTACAGGATCAAGGAGGAAGCAGACGGTAGCAAGCGTTACAAGGCAAGACTGGTTGTAAAAGGGTTTCAGCAGAAGTACGGTATTGACTACACCGAGGTATTCACTCCGGTTGTGAAGATGACCACTATCAGAATGGTTCTGGGGATAGTAGTGGCGGATAACTTGCTGCTAGAACAGATGGATGTAAAGACTGCCTTTCTTCATGGGGATTTGGAGGAGGAGATCTACATGGCACAACCAGAGGGTTACTTGTCTAAGGGTAATGAGGAGCTAGTTTGCAGATTGACTAAGAGCTTGTATGGCCTTAAACAAGCTCCTAGGCAGTGGTACAGGAAGTTTGATGGATTCATGCACGACATTGATTTTATCAGATGCGAGGCGGATCATTGTTGCTACTTCAAGAACACGGACAATGGGTATATTATCTTGCTGTTATATGTGGACGACATGTTGATAGCGGGCTCTAGCAGTAGAGAGGTAAACGAGGTTGAAGACTCGGTTGTCGAGCGGTTCGAGATGAAGGATTTGGGAGAGGCAAGGAAAATCTTGGGCATGCGGATTGATCGGAATAGGGAGTCGGGCAAGTTGGTTCTTTCACAAGCAGAATATGTTGAGAAGGTCTTAGCAAGGTTTTGTATGGAAGAGGCAAAGCCAACAGGGACGCCATTGGGTTTGCACTTCAAGCTATCCGAGAGGGACTCGCCTAGGAACAAGGAAGAGCGTGACAAGATGGAGAGAACTCCATATGCTTCACCGTGGGGAGTCTCATGTATGCAATGGTGTGTACAAGGCCGGACATTGCACATGCGGTGGGAGTAGTCGGCCGGTTCATGGGCAATCCGGGAAAGCAACATTGGGAAGCGGTTAAGTGGATCCTACGCTACTTGAAGGGTGCTGGCTGGTAAGGCTCGTGTTTTTCGAGCAAGGAAGTGGTGTTAGCGGGTTATGTTGATGCGGACTTGGCATCAAGTGATCTTGATAAGAGGAGAAGTACTACGGGTTATGTGTTTACATTGGGTGGTACAAAGCAATCTCTGGGCTTCTAAGTTACAAAAGATCGTGGCTCGATCATTGCGAAGCGAGAATATGTGGCGATGACGAAGCAAGTAAAGAGATGGTTTGGGCTGCGAGAACTTCTTGGGTGAACTTGGGAAGACGCTTGAAGTGGTAATATTCTCTACGGTGACGGTCGAGTGCAATTCACTTGGCAAAGAATCCGGCGTTTCATTCAAGGACGAAGCATATTGAATTAAGGTTTCACTATATCCGGCATCTCTTGGAGAAGAAGACTTTGTGGCTTGAGAAGATATTGGGATCGGAAAATCCGGCTGACATGTTGACAAAGGTTGTGAACCTTGAGAAATTGAAGCTGTGCAAAGCTTCAATTGGGCTTGAAGAATGAGGGAGGAGAATGGCACTACCATGATCGAGGTGAGCACTAGGAGGACACCAAGGATGAGTTGAAGAACGGATACGGGGCTTGTATATGTGGTTGATCTCTAGGTGGGAGATTGTTGGGATAGAAGACCAACCAAGGGAGGATTTCTCAAGGAATATGAGGCGGGCGCCTGGGGATAGCGAGGCGGGCGCCTCGCGTCCAGTTGTTGGCGTTGGCGCAGGAAGCTTGAGGCGGGCGCTTGACTCATGGCTTGGCGGGCGCCTCAAAGGCCGAGAGAGAGGCGAGATTTGGATCAATTCCGGGCGGCCGCATGACTGCCTTGAGGCGTGCGCCTCAAGGTCTGACCGAGGGGAGTTGTTTTGACGGGCCTTTTATTTTCCTGGGCTTAGCTAGGGTTTGGTTTTTATTTCCGGGGCACATATATAAAGCAATGTTCCGCCCCTTTATTCATTGTAACACATATTTTACATACATAGTGCAAGATCCTGGCTTGGTAGTGCCCCCAGACGTAGCCAATCAAATTGGTGAACTGGGTTAACAATTTCTTGTGTTCTTTTCTGTTTTTTCTTTGATTTCTTGTGCTTGGTTTGTGTGCGATTATTATTCTTGTAGGTTTGCTTGGGTGTGGAGGGCCATATTCACAACAAAAGTTTGGCAAACCAACAATGAGGAGCTTGCCGAAGACCATATAATGATTTTTTACGCTTACAAACCTTCCCAGAAGACGAGTCCGGATGTCCCAAGGGTACCTTCATATACACATCTTCACTAAGATCACCGTGTAGAAAAGCATTATGAACATCCATTTGATGAAGTTCCCACTTTTTAACTGCATCAATGCTAAGAAAAACTCGCACCGTAACCATTTTGATGGTGGGTGCAAATGTCTCCTTGAAATCAATGCCTTCAACTTGTCGGTTTCCCAAGATCACTAGCCGAGCTTTACAACGCTCAATTGTCCCATCAGCATTGTACTTTATTTTATAGACCCATTTGTTACCAATCACCTTCTTATCAAGAGGAGCGTCTACCAACTCCCAAGTTCCATTCTGATCAAGAGCATTAAGCTCTTTAGACATAGCCTCACGCCATTGAGGAAGTTTGACCGCCTCACTAAAATGTTTCGGCTCAACACCTGAGTCAATAGCAGCCAAAAAACAACGATGTGCAGACGAGAATTTAGTGCAACTGACAAAATGTGATAAGGGATATCGAGTACCTGAAGATTTGGATTGAGTAGATGGACGGGACGGGGGTGTAGCTTGAGTAATATGCGCCTGTGATGGTTTCAACTCATGTTCAGAAGATGGATATTGGGTAGAAGGGACCCTAACTCTCTGACCACGTCCCAGATTTTCTGTCTCAATCAATTCGGCAGGCTGTTCATTGGCAGGCCGTTCATCGGCAAGCTATTCATCGCCAAGTGGTTCATCGGCGAGTGCCGGCACTTGTTCGGTCACTTGTTACATCAGCCCAGTCGATCACTGGCCGTCGTCAGTTGTCGGAAATAGCGAGGAACTTCTTCACAATCCTCCATATCATTGGAAGGACAAAGAAAAATATCAGAGTCTGTGTATGCTCCTTCTGACTGACCATTCTGACCATGAGCAAAAGGGAACTCTTGTTCCACAAAAATAACATCCCGAGAAACGAACAACTTATTTTCATCGAGATCATACACATACCATCCTTTCTTGCCAAGGGGATACCCTAAGAACACACATCGCCTACTTCGACTTGCAAACTTATCATTATCACGCCGAGAATAATGTACATAGCATAAAGACCCAAACACCCGAATGTGTGAGTAAGAAGGAGGCTTCCCAAAAATAATTTCATAAGGAGTTTTCCCGTTTAACAATTTTGAGGGGGTTCGATTAATTAAATGCCCAGCCGCCAACACTCACTCCCCCCAAAACTTGACCGGTAATTTTGCTTGAAACATCAAAGCACGAGACACATTTAAAATATGTCTATGCTTTCTTTCTACCCTTCCATTTTGTTGGGACGTACGAACACAAGTAGTGTGATGTTCAATCCCCTGTTCAAGAAAGTATTTTTCCAAACAAGTAAATTTTGTCCCATTATCACTCCTAATTTTCTTAACTTGTTTATTAAATTGCCGCTCTACCATGGCAAGAAAATTTTTCAAAATTTGGGAAACATCACCCTTGGACTTGACCAAATAAACCCATACCGCACGGGAACAATCATCCACGATGGTTAAAAAATAAACAGCACCACACAAAGCAGGTTTCCGATAATCACCCCAAATATCACAATGAATTAAATCGAAAATTCCATTAGAATTACTTTCACTAAGTAAAAATTTATCCCTACTTTGTTTAGCCTTGCAACAAATCTCACAAACGTCTTTATTAATACTACTACGAGTAACAAAAGGTAACAAACCCACTATTTTCCTTGACGGATGCCCGAGTCGGCCGATGCCTTAGCGAAAGCGCCAGATTCTCTAACGTTGTGCACTTGCGTTGTCGGTGACTTCCTCAAGTAGTACAACCCCCTGTCCAATTCACCCGCTCCAATCAAAATCTTCGAGACCCGATCCTGTACAACACATTTTTTGTCAGAAAAATGCACCAAATAATCAAAATCTCGAAGTAATTGAGAGACAGATAAGAGATTGCAGTTAAAGTTTGGGGCATATAAAACATTTTTTAAAACAAGATTCGTGGCAATCTCAATGTTGCCTTCTTTCATGGCTTTCATGTATCTCCCATTAGGCAGACCAAAGTGATTCGCCTTAATATCATGAACATTACTGAGCAAAGAGATGTCCCCTGTTATGTGTCGGTTGGCTCCACTGTCGACGAGCCAACTGTGAGTACCAATTGTCTTACCGGTTGAGTAGCCGGTTTGTCTTGACGGTTGGCCGGCACTTTGTGCACACATAAAATTCTTGAAGTTGTTCCATTGATCTGCTTTGTGAATCCCAAGTGCTCTAGCACGATCTGGAACTCCTTCGATACTGACCTCTGCATTGTTGGACCTTGTGCTTGGCTTCCCTTGATCTTTCCTTCCCAAGGAATATTGGCTTCCACCTCTTCCTCTTGCCTTTGGCTTCCCACGCCGGTCTTCCCACCATTAGGGTATCCTATCGGCTGAAGCACGAATGCACTGTTTCCTTTCTTATGGCAGTGAGAGCAAGTGACATTGCTCATATCCTTCTTCTCTGTCAAGCCACCTGTCGAGCCATCTGTTCTCACAACTGGTCTGTCAACTGCCCTGTCAACTGTACGAGCAACAAAACTTCTTTGAAGTTGGAAGTTCTCCCGAGATCCGCCTCCCAGGCTTTGTTCTTCTCTTATAGCATTAGAGTAAGCTTTATTCACAGAAGGTAGTGGCTCCGTATTGACAATAGAGGTCTTCACGTTCTCAAACTTTGGAGTTTCTAACCCCATGACGAATTGATGAACCCGTTCCTCCTCACGCCTTTTCACTAACACCGCCCCAATATCACACCTGCAGCCCGTGCAGGAGCATGTTGGCAATGTCTCAAAATCATTAAGAGCATCCCACAGCTTCTTGATGCGTCCATAGTAAGGCATTTACGCTCTCGTTCTTCCCTTGTCTACAATTTGCTATGTCCGCCTTCAATTGTTGTGTCTTCGGTCCATTCCCCATCGAGAACCGTTCCTTCAAATCATCCCACAAAACCTTTGCTTCGTCCACATAAGTGATAGTGGAGCGAAGGGTCGGCTCTATCGTGTTAAAGATCCATGAAACAATCATGGAGTTCACCGTCCACCATTGGTCCGCTTCATCCGCATCGTCAGGACGCGGGATTCTGCCATCAATGAATCCTGTTTTCGTCTTCGCTCGAAGCGATCCTTTGAAAACACGTGCCCATTCCTCATAATTTTCACCCTTTAATTGAACATGTGTGATAATCATCCCCGGATTATCGCTTGAAGAAAGAAAATAAGGAGATCTCTTTTCTTCCTTAATCATCTTTTCTTTGTCGGAGTTATCGCCGGATTTTTGCTCATCGCCGCCTGCCATAATTTTGATCAAAACCTGGCTCTGATACCAAGTTAAAAACCAAGAACGAAGAATATGGAGGAAAATAAATTCAGTTTATTTCCTTGTGTTTGCCGATACATACATAAACAATATACTATACAAGACCTTTCCTTGGAGACTAAGTCTAAATCCCTACAAAATAGCTAAGAGATATTCCCTACCTATTTACATCTTTATCAAGAAGGAAACTAGCTAAATAAGGATACATACAACCACTAAGAGATATGCCGAGATCCTTAAGATCTCGTCATTATCTCAACATATGACCGTTAATCATTTTCAAAATTGTATAATTAAAGAAACATTTTCCTTCTTAAATTGAAGAATAATTGATAATTCTATAAATGAGTTCCTAAATTAAAAAATTAAGACCCAATTTAGTTTCATTCTTTTTTGAGCTTGAATTTCACGAGAATATCAAGGGTGTAGGGTAATGTTTACTCTGCCCAAAAAACAAAAAAAAAAGCCAAATTGCAATTCGATTACCTATTTTTGTATCAGTTTTGCAATTGAATTTTCAATATTGAAAAAGTTGCAAGTTGATTTTTAACATTGACATTTTGTTGTAAATTGATATAAAAACTAACATATTGTTAATTTTTTGAGGAAATTAAAGCCATGTATCGTGTAAATAACTTTTTAAGGGGCATGCTAATCATTTCACATGGGAAAATGAATAAATTACTCTTTAAAATCAAAATAATGTAGCTTTATAACACTTGATTAATGAAAAAAATGATCCAAAAATATAAATTAATTAAAAAAACACGTAAAGTAGTGAGTGATGGTGACTATGATACTAATAGTGGTAGTGGTCGGTGGTGTTGGGGTTGAAATGAATATGAAATGACCATTATGATTCTTGAAAATTTAAGTGCATGGCGAATAACTTGGATTTTGTCAAAAAAAAATTAATATTTCGTTAATTTTTACACCAATTAACAACAAAATGTCAATATTAGGAATCAGATTGTAACTTTTTCAATGTTGGGAAATAAATTGCAACAGTGACACAAACATAGGTAACCAAATTGCAATTTGCCTAAAAAAATCTTTGCAGAATTTGAAGGTTGTTGTGCAACATGATTCGATTCAGTTTAAAACACAACCTTTTAATTTAGCACCGATTACCTTAAGTCTTTGATTCATTTGATTTGATCGGTATGATGAGACTGGGTTAAGTAATGTATCACCCTTAGACTATCCCCATCAGTGATTCAACCCAACTCAACCTCAAATAAAATATTAATTTCTCTCACTTTCATATGCACAACACTCAACCTTATACTCCCTCTGTCTCATCCCAAATGTCTCAAAATGGGTTCGGCACGGGAATTAAGAAAAGTGATGTAAGAAAGAAAAAGTTTAAATGTTGTGAGTATGAAAAATTAAATAGGAGATAGAATGAGTGGGAGAAATAGTTAGGAGAGAGAATGTTGTGAGTGTAAAAGTAAAGCAGGAAAGAGAATGAGTGGGTGGAATAGTAATAAAAACTTTCCTTTTTTGGGTTGAGACATTTTAAATGGGACGTCCAAAATGAAAAGTTGAGACATTTGGAGCTGGACGGAGGGAGTAGTACTCCCATCAGTGACCCAAACCCAACCCAACCTTTTAATAAAATATTTATTTCTCTTTACTCCAACTTACCTAAAATACTTATCATTTTATTTTTTTAAATAATATATTAGCAATAATATTTCTAAAATTACCCGTACAATTATTAAAAATAATTATCCATACAATTATAAATTCATAATTTACTTTACAACAAAATGAAAATTAAATAGAAAAATTAAATCAAAATTAAATTATAAAAGTTACAAATACAACACTTGAATTTTAAATTACACATACATAATATGCAAATTACATATTTAATTATTAGTGCCGAATTTCTCCCATATGTGCTTAATCAAATCATCCTGAAGAGCGCTATGAAGAGCGCTATGAGTCTCTCTGTTGCAAAGTTGATCTCTATTAACCATATAAGTCGACAAACTTGCAATGCGTGCAGTAGAGTATTGAGGAAGTTCGGTCTATCCTCCTGAAGGTACATCCATCAAAAAATCTGTGGGATCATAATAGTTTTGGTATGTGTCTCGTTCATCCTCTACAATCATATTATGCATGATGATACAAGCCATCATAATTTTTCCCATCAAAACCTTGTCCCAAACAAGACATGGACGTCGAATAAATGCGAAGCGAGCTTGTAGAACTCCAAAGGCTCGCTCTACATCTTTTCTAACAGCCTCTTGGTGTTGAGCGAACAACTTATGCTTTAGAATCATAGGACTTCTAATTGACTTGACAAATGCAGCCCAAGAAGGATAGATGCCATCAGTGAGATAATATGCCCTATTATTTTGGCGACCATTCACGATGTAACTGGCCTTTGGTGCTCTACCTTCTAAAATATCATTAAAAACTGGAGATCGATGGAGAACATTTGATGTCGAATGAAGCCTTGAGATTGATACCGAACGAAAAGAACCAGAAACAATGGGTTACAAACCCTAGATAAAGAAAGTCTCAGCTTTTTCTTTATTTTCTTTATTCAATAATCAACAAGTCTAATTTTCGGATTTAACATATGATCCTATTTTATATGACTCCTACGACTTGGAGAACAAGTCAAAACCTACTAAAATTACCCATAAGCTATATGGTAACATAATAGGACTCAAAAATAACAAAATATCTCCTAAATCTATTCTAAAACATCAAAATATTACCAATCTAATAATAATTCCGAAAATACAAAGAAAATAATAAAAGATAAGTAAATAATAATTCCTAAATAATAATTTCAGAATCTGTCGTCGATCTGCATCATTCTTTCCTTCTTAGAAAAAATTCGTCCTCGAATTTGACATGTTGCTTTAGAAAATACATCTAGAAATTTATCCTTAAATCGTTGACGCACTGTATGCTTACGATTGCTTTTCACTAAATCCATCCAATCCGTCCAAAAATATGTAACACAATCTTCAAATAACAATTTCTTGACAGTCTGATGACAAATCTGACCGGAGAACAACCAATCGAAAGGATCTTCATACGGATAAAAATACTTAACGAACCCAAAATTCCTCAACAATTCATCTGACGGAAATTTTGAACAAGGTGATTTTCGATCAACCGAGTATGACCTTTCCAATTGACAAATATCACAGTCACACATGTCAAAAAATTGAAGGTTTTGACCAATCAATAAACTGATCAAAACTGTCTAATAAAACAAAGGGTGATGATGGATCATCAAAAACCCTTTCAACAGTAACGATAGATAATGAGACGCGAAATACATCTGGATATGCCATACCTTCAATTCCCGTACTCTCGATTTCTGCCTCGATATCCCTTGAAGAATCTGTCGCATTCCTGGACCCAATTTCGTGACCCTGGTTGAAGGGAGTGACCCCTTCATGAAACTCCATGTCCTCGGATGATAAATCCAAATCTAAACCCATCGGTGGATGCTCCACACGCACTTAAAAGTTCTGGAGTTGTTGAATCTGCTTTCGCACTACGTCTACCTCAATATCACGTATGCCACGTTTGCGATGATGAACGTTTTGACTGGAATCCGCTCCACGGTTCCTTCCACGAACATCTTTTCCGCCACGAACACTACGTCCTCGTTCGGCCATCAATATCAATACCCTCGTCCAGGAATCTGATACCAAATGATGTCGAATGAAGCCTTGAGATTGATACCGAACGGAAAGAACCAAAAATAATGGGTTACAAACCCTAGATAAAGAAAGCCTCAGCTTTTCCTTTATTTTCTTTATTCAATAATCAACAAGTCTAATTTTCGGATTTAACATATGACCCTATTTTATATGACTCCTACGACTTGGAGAACAAATCAAAACCTACTAAATTTACCCTTAAGCTATATGGTAACATAATAGGACTCAAAAATAACAAAATATCTCCTAAATATATTCTAAAACATCAATATATTACCTATCTAATAATAATTCCGAAAATACAAAGAAAATAATAAAAGATAAGTAAATAATAATTCCTAAATAATAATTCCAGAATCTGCCGTCGATCTGCATCAACATTAATATCATTGCATGAGCCTGGTGTTCCAAAGAATGCATGTCATATCCATAAATCATATGATGCAACAGCTTCCAAAATGATTGTTGGCTTTCCACTTCTCCCTGCATATTGTCTAGCCCAAGCAGTAGGACAGTTTTTCCATTCCTAATGCATGCAATCAATGCTACCAATCATGCCAGTAAAACCACGTTATTCCCCAACATAGAGTAGTCTTTCCAAATCTTGTTTATTAGGCCGTCTAAGATATGTGTCACCAAAGAAAGAAATGACACCTTCTACAAAATGGATGATAGTATCTCTCGTTACCGTTGCACTCATTCGTAAGTATTCATCAACAACATCTACTGATATCCCATAAGCCAACACCCTCATGGCTCAGGTACATTTTTGCAATGGTGAAAGAGATTTTCTACATGTGCAATCATTTCCCTCTTGAAAATATGTATCGTTGATAGTAACAGCAACCACTATATGAAGAAAAAGCAATTTCTGCATGCAAAATCTACGTCGAAAGAGCTCCGGAGAATACGTTGGATTACAGCAAAATAGTCTTTCATCAAATGTTCCTCACCAATCTCGCGTTCCCTATCAATACACCTTCTTTTGACTGTAGAATTTTGAGCTCCTGCAATCAAATTAGGATTGTTTAGAAGCATATCCTCGATGATGCTATCAATTTGATGATTTTGTTCATGAACTCGTTCTTCCCATTCATCAAGAGTGTTGGAATCAGAAACATCAGAAATTGAGTTTGATTCTACTGAAGAGTGAGAGTTGGCAGACATTTTTCTGAAGTGAAATGGTAAAATATGGTAAACAGAAGTAATACTATGGACAAATATTGAGGATTTTGGGTGAGTTTATTTTGTAGGTTTGAGACATATGTATGGGGGTTTGCAGTGATGTTTTCTTGGTGTGTGTACATTGTTTGCAGAGAGAAAGAATCCAATGCATGTGATGTTTTTATGTTTGCATGTGTGTGTGCAGTGTTTGCAGAGAGAAACACAATGACATGTGATAGAAAGAATACAATGCATGTGATGTTTTTATGTTTGCATGTGTGTGTACAGTGTTTGCAGAGAGAAAGACAATGATATGTGATGGAGATCATTACGGATCCAATATTTGAAAATGATAATAGTTTCATGTGATATTTTCAATAAAAGAATAGTAATTGCAGAGAGAAAGACAATGATATAAACATCTCACGACTACATTAATTTTATTTGAGGAAAACACATCTCACATCACACATAATTTAAGTTTGCCTAAACACAATGACAATTTAAACATTAATTCAAGTTTGCCCAAACACAAGGACAATTAGTTGGCATTTCATTTCTTCGTCTTCTGGAGATGGATTATCTTTCGCCAATAATGTGTTCAACATTCTTTTTTCCATCTTCAAGGAATTCATTTCTAGCTTTTGGCGCTAGCTCCAATTCAAGTTTCTCGGCAATTAATGAATATTCATTGTATTTGGTGAGTCTCAATGCACGAAGTTCTGCAGCCACTTCAGATTCAGATTTAGATTATGTTGCCTTAAAACGACCTTTTATTGATTCGATATTTCTTGGGTTGAGCTCGTCTGAATTTTCTGCTTGAGTTTCGTGATACAATTTGTGCACACGTGACCACATCGCAACCTTTTTTTGGTTTTTTCCGCATACACTATCTTCGCTAACAAAGATATAAGCTGACATAAGAGCTACATCTTCTTTCACAGAAAAACTTACATTCTTTGCTCCTTTCTGATTTTGGTTTGGGTGTTGAACATTCTCAAACAAATTGCGAGAGACATTTTTTCTGGTGGAAAGTTCTTCAGAGAGGTAGGATTTTGAGTGAGGTTTGGAGAAAATTGAGAACTTTGATAATATTGAGAATTTTGTTCACATTCTGAGCTTGAAAATTTTGTGTGTGAAAGTAATGTTGTGGGCATTTTTCAACATGGCGACATCTTCAATTGATCCTGCATATCGAGATGTCATTACACTGTAAGTATTGTTTTAATATTTACTTGTTCAATATTTCCTAATATTCTTATTCTTATTTTTCAAGAATTAAGAGAGGAATGCGGAACAATCTCCAAGCACGTTCAACGGACCTTCAAATCTGGCCAGTGGCGACTTGGTCTCACGGAGGTTGAAGTGATAAACCAAAATGCCGAGATTATAGGAACCATATTGACTCTTTCATATCTACTTGTATTTAAGGGGAAATGGAGACGGAAAAACACATTCATGCTCATACGCACACACTCTACACAAAAAGCTCTTGTAATCCTCTCCATTATCTTCCAAAGTTGTATTTGTGATCATTATAGTGAAACCTTTAAGGTTGGAGACCTAACTCAGGGTTTTTTCCAAAGAGGTTATCACCTCCAAGGTTTTCCTCGTTAACAAATCGTGGTGTCATTATCTCTTTTCATTCTTTTTGTTCCATATAATAGAATTCCATAGTTCCCTCCTTATTGTTCAATCCACACACTAAACATAGTTAAGATTCTACTTTATTGTTTTTTCTACCAAAACAATTTGGCGCCCACCGTGGGGCCTCGTGGTTTATCGGTTATTTGAAACATTTTCTAATCAAATTCACTATGTCTGCACCCCCCAATGTGTCCACCGCCGGCAAAGGTCCCGCCGTTGTTCCCAGCGTCGAGGAGGTAGAACCGGCTTGTTACCACCACCTCCTCGGACCAGGGTCTCGGCCAACTCAACCTACGAAGACTCCACAAAAGGGGGCAACGTCTTCCAATGCAGATCATTTGACATCAGGAGTATCTTGACCAGGTTGAATCAAAGGTTGGACCGCAAGATAACAATTCGAAGGTGTTGACCAATTCCATGATTAAGATGCGTAAAGACCAACGGCTCATCGCATCTCGGCTTGAGAATATATCACCGCTGCGTGCGAAGTATTCTCAACTTTGACAACACCGGAGGGTCTACATTTCGAATGAATTCATTCCAATGGGCAGTCCTCCTCCGCCGACATCTTTAATGATGTCGACATCTTTGCAGGGACACCCCATTGACGCCATCTTCCGCAGATTCACCCCATTCATTCCATTTATAGACAACACTCATCGTCACGACTACTACGGACGATTACGGTTTGCTAAATAATCTTTTCAATAATAATAATTTCAATCGTATTCCTATGGGTGACCCTTTTGCAGAAACCCACTAGCTAAACGGATGCGGGATCTCGGAGAGGTGATAATGAACGTGCCAGTGTAACTCCTCCAATTCAACCGGTGACCCAAAACTGTTACAATCAATCCCGGTTTGTCCCAATTAATGTCGACATCCCGAAGCGTTTCGGCGTACCATCTATGAAGTTGTACGACGGCACCACGGACCCGAGAGGAGCATGTTGCACACTATCAAGAAAAGATGGACATAATCCATATCCCGCTTCAATACCGGGAGGCTTGCTTATGCAGGGATTTGGATCCACCTTGTCTGGACCAGCTCTCAAATGGCTGATTAGGCAACCCACAGGTTCAATTGGTTCATACGCCCGGCTCATCAACATGTTCTATAACCAATTCTCATGCAATCGACAATTTGAAAAGTTGACAAGTGATCTCTACAATGTGACCCAGCAGCCTAATGAGACTCGAAGGATTATGTCCATCGGTTCAATAAGGAGGTGTTAGAAATTCCCAATCTTGACATGTCGACGGCCACGAAGCATTCAAAATGGGGTTGAAGAAAGATTCACAAGTATTATAAAGATTTGGTAATGACTCCTTGTAAGCGGCTAGAAGAAGTCGGGAGCAGGGCATTAAGGTTCATAAGACTTGAGGAAGATGAGCTGCGAAGATCGAAGTCGTCATCCAAGATGTCGACATATGACCATCCCGACGTAAAGACCGAATCGTCCCATCGCAGAACAACCGTCCCAATCCTTATCCGAGAATTGACACTAGCAAAATTAATTCAAGAGACGGTGAGGATGAAGATAGTGATAATGTGCCTAACATTTACGATTATTGTTTTTACTGTTGACATTTCAGGTGTGCTCAGTGCAATGGGCAACCTAGGAGACAAAGCCGATGGCCAAAGAAAACGGACAAAACCACAGGATGGCGTGACAAATCAAAATGGTGCGCTTACCATGAAGACTTTGGACACGTTATCAAGACCGCATCGCGTTAAGAAAGGAGATCGTTACTTGCTCTCGAAAGGACATCTTAAGGAGTTGTTGGGATCCGGTAAAGAAGAAGGCTGAAAATGCGTAAGCTCCTCATGAAGCCGAAAGGCCGCTTTCCAAAGATCAACAAAGGTGATCAACTTCATCGGTGGAGGCTCGAAATATGTGGAACATCCTATTCGCCGCAAAACGACACGCTAAGGAGTCAAAAGAGGAAAAGCCGCAGAGACGGCCAGATGTCGACACCTTGCCCAGGATCCAATTACCTTTGATGAAAGTGATCGTGATAACTTGCCGGAACCCCATCATGACGATGCAGTTATTTCCTTGCAGATCGCTAACCTGTACAATACGACGTATTCGGTAGATGGGGGCGGCTCCGTCAATCTTATTATGTTGGGTACCCTTAAGGAAATGAACATCCCATAATCGGAGATTGTCAAAAAGTCTTCAAGGCCGGTAGGCTTCGGTGGTGAAGTCAAAGAAACGGTGGGGAGATAAAGCTTCCAATATACTCAAAGGGCCTCAACACCATGGAACGGTTACGCGTAATTGATTGCGCAACATCTTACAATGTCATTCTTGGAAGACCGTGGATTCACGGAATGAAGGCCGTACCCTCCACTTACCATCGGTGTGTGAAGTTTCCAACACCTCGGGGTGTCGCTAAGATTTACAAAGTGATCAACAGTGGCCAAGGAATGTTACAAAACTTCAATGAAGGCGTCTACATCTCCAAAACAAGCATAGCAATTACCGAGGAAAGTACGTGAAGTCCTCGGAAGCTAGGGAGGATGATGTGAAAGAAGTATTGTTAGATCCTTCCAACCCTGACATCAAAGTACTTATTGGCACCGACATCCCATCGATATAGAAGAGAAGCTTGTGAACCTATTAAGAAGCGTAATAAAGAGTTTCGCTTGGAAACATGATGACATGACAGCATTAGCAAAGATGTCATCACTCACAAACTTAACGTAGATCCTAGCTTTAAACCAAAGGCACCGTAAACGTAGAAAGTTTGCGTAAAACCCGAAATCGATCATCAAGGAGGAGGTAGAGCGCTTACTCAAAGCCAACATGATACGGGAGGTCGATTATCCAAGATGGTTGGCGAATGTGGTTGTGGTAGAGAAGAGAAACGGGAAATGGCGAGTTTGCGTCGACTTCACCGACTTAAATAAAGCCTCGCCCAAAAGATCATTTCCCTTTGCCGCACATAGATTCATTAGTTGATGCCACCTCAGGTCACGAACTCCTCACTTTCATGGACGCGTCCTCGGATTTCAACAAATTCAGATGGAACCATCTCGACCAAGAGGACACCGCCTTCATAACCCCCACAGTATTTATTGTTATATTGCCATGCCTTTTGGACTAAAAAATGCAGGTGCAACGTATCAAAGGCTCGTCAACAAGATGTTTAAGGATCGATTGGGGACACAATGGAGGTATACATCGACGACATGGTAGTAAAATCCAAGAAGGCCGAGGATCACATAAGCAACCTCTCTCAAGCTTTTGACATCTTGGATTGTTTCAATATGAAACTTAATCCAGCCTAAATGCAACTTCGGAATGAAGGCCGGCAAGTTTCTCGGGTTATATGGTTACTAAAAGAGGCATCAAGCCGCCCCAAACAAATACGCGCTATTCTCAACTCCGTCATCACCTCAATCTCGTCAAGGACGTCCAAAGATTGACAGAAAATTGCCGCACTCACTAGATTCATTTCAAAATCCTCGTATCGATGCAAACCTTTCTACGACATCTTAAGAAAGAACAAGAAGTTCCAATGGGAGGAACAACATGAAGAAGCTTTTCAGAGCTCAAAACTTACTCCGTCGACACCTCCCTTATTGGCCAAACCTCGATGGAAGAACATCTTTACATCTACCTAGCAAGGTCCGAAGGCGCCGTAAGCGCAGCCTTGGTGACAGAACGAGATGGTAATCAAGAACCCATCTACTATATAAGTAAGACACTCTTAGATGCCGAGACCAGGTATTCTCATTTACAAAAATTAATTTTAGCTTTGATAATCGCTTCTATTAAATTAAGGCACTATTTTGAAACACATACTATTATTGTACGCACTAACTATCCTATTAAGAATGTCATGAGAAAGCCAGAGATGTCGTGTCGAATGGCGAAATGGTCTCGTACAATTAAGCACATACGACATCAAGTACGAGCCAAAACCGCAATAAAATCCCAAGCCCCGCCGATTTTGTGGCCGATTTCAGTCCAACCCTACAACAAGAGGTGGAATTGGAAGTACAAAGAACTTCAAGATGATGACATCCTAAAAATTTGGACTCTCTACACGGACGGTGCTTCCAACATGAGAGGTACAGTCTCTGAGTTGTACTAAAATCGCCACAAGGGGACATAATACCACAATCTATCGCTTGCGGTCAAGGCTACCAACAATGAAGCAGTAGTATGAGGCTCTAATTGCAGTTTAATCGCAGCCCAAGACTTAGATGTCAAGCATATCCTGGGTGTTCATGGATTCATTACTAATTGTTAATCGCACAACGGGTCCTACGTCGCGAAAAACGCTAAGATGACAACATATTTGGAAATTGTAAAAATTATTTCGGCCAAATTCAAAACATTTTCCTTGGAACAAATCCCACGGGAAGAAAATTCTCAAGCGTATGCTCTGGCAAACTTGGGTTCAGCCTTCAAAAGCTTCTCACAAACCAAGATCCCAATCATACATGTTGACATTCCCAAGAACCGACCATCTTGAGATGTTCGCCCGGATGCCGACATACTTGCCTCTCCCGCAAAGAACCTCTCGGGATGCCTCCTATTATCAAATATCTCTTAGATGATACGATCCCGCCGAGGAGAAAAATGCAAGAGCCTTCAGTGGTAAGAGTATCTAAATATTTACTTATCGATAATCTCTTGTTTAGAAAATCTGCCGCAGTCACTACTTAAGATGTCTAGAGGCAGATAGAGCCCATCAGGTTCTCAAGGAGCCGCACGAAGGAGATTGTGGAAATCATACCGGGGCGTAAGTTTACATACTAAAGCTCTTAGAATGGGCTATTTCGGCCTACAATGAGAAAAGATGCCGTTGACTACGCAAAGAAATGTGATTCCCGTCAACGACATGGGGACATCCCGCACCGGCCACCGAACCGCTACATCCTATCCCGTCACCATGGCCTTTTATGGTTTGGGGAATGGACATAGTAGGAAAACTTCCCATAGCACCAGGGGGACGAGTATTTCTTTTGGCCATGACAGACTACTTTTCTAAATGGGTAGAGGCAGAGGTATATGTGCAAGTTCGTGACAAAGAAGTGATATCTTTTATCAAAAGGAACATATTCAAAGATTCGAATTCCATCGAGATAATTTGTGACAACGGCTCTCAATTCATCAAGAAGAGGACCCAAGATTTCTTGACATCTTGGAGTGTTAAGATGGTGACATCTTCGCTCCGTTCACCCTCAAGCCAATGGACAGCAGAGTCTAGCAACAAAATAATAATCAAGAACTTAAAAAGAGACTAAAACCGTAAGAAAGGACGTTGGGCGTAAGAGTTACCAATGGTCCTATGGGCCGACAGACGACATCTAAGAATGCTACCGGTCAAACCCCTATTCACTTGTATTTGGAACCGAATCTGTTATTCCAGCCAGAAGTCCTTGTACCAACGGCAAGATACAAATTACCGACATCCGAACATAATAAAGACATCTTGATACATGACCCGGATACCGTGGACGAGCTAAGGGACATGGCCAAAGTTCGCATGGCAAAGATATCGCAAAGTGGTAGCCCGATCTTACAATAAAAACGTAAGGGTTAGAAGGTTTCAAGTAGGAGACTTAGTCCTACGAAAGGCATTCCAAAATACCAAGGAGCCCAATGCAGCAAGCTCGCCCCAAAATGGGAGGGACCCTACTTAATAGATGCACAAGCCGGAAAAGGAGCATATCGCCTTGCAACCTTGGATGGCCAAATGATACCGCGAAGTTGGAACGCCATTCATCTCAAAAGGTATTACATTTAAATATGATTTCCCATGAACTCATCTTTCCAGGTATGAATCGTCTTTTAATTCTTTACAACCTTTCTTTTCTCCTATGCATCTTTTTTATTATTTACAAGTTAAGATGTCGCTAATATACTTTGTGGAGAGACGTCAACCTTAGTTGGCGTGCGTTTTTAACGTGTTTCTATCTTATGAGGTCTTGACACATTTACATGTGGACATCTCGAATGCACGCAAGGAACAACGATTTCTCCTCCGTTAGAGACTCGGCCATCTCTTCTCAAGTAAAGGTACACAATCCCTTCTAAGGTTTAAAGAGTTAATTACCTCTTTCTTAAGAAGTTAGGTTACCACACCTTCGCCCGGAGCGCAAGTTATCTCACTAATCGAGGTGTGGGGTGGGCCTATATGGGTAAACTCATATAGCTTACCCATTCCCACTCGCTAGATGATTGATCTTAAGTATTATTCTTATGGTTATGGCATATTCGTGTCATCTAAGTATCTACGGTTTATGGCATATACGTGTCATCTAAGTATCTACGGTTTATGACGTATACATGTCATCCTAAGTACCTATCATTTCGACATACTATCATGTCGCCATATGTGCAAAACATACAAAAAATTATCCAAAAGAAACAAGCCTTGACGTGCTTGAAAACTATTAAACCATAACTAAACTAAAGCAACCATAAAGTATCCGAACTACCAACAAGAACGTGCACAAGTGTTGGACCAACCCAACACATAAAAAAGATTGTCTTTAGTCCTTATGGACCCATTACAAACCAAATAAAAATAAAAATTGTCTTAAGGGATTCCACCCCAGTAAACATCAACAAAATACCAAGAACCAAGTTTATTTTACCTTTTCAGTGGCATCCGTCTGAGGTATTGCCTCGACTAACTTCTCCGGGTTTCTAAAAATCACCCTGTGTCGGTGTCCTCACCACTGCTCTGCATCCTTGAAATCATCGATTGCTTTTTCCTCGTGAATTCGCCGCAAAGCCATTTTCTCTTCATTCAGTTCCAACTCACATGCTCTCCCGCCCGATATTCCTCAATCATTTGGATTCTAGTTTCAAAGATCGCTTTTGCAGCCTCATGCACCAAGTCGTCCCGAAATGCTTCCATCTCCCTTTCATGATCGATGTCAACGCCGCGAGCCCGGACCGCCATTTTAATATCTCTTCATTCTTGTCCCTGATCTCCAATCCCCTTTCCCTTATTATGCTTGCAGCTTCCTTCAAGTCCTTCTCATATTCAACCTTACTCATGTCGTAGGTATCGCATTTTTCCCTCAATGTCCTAATTTCTTTGGACATTAATTTAGCCATCGAGACAATCTATCATCAACAAGAAGAGGTATTTTACTAAAAAATAAAAGAGGATCAAGGTGTCCACGATTCAAAAGCAACTCTTACCTAATTTTCCAACACTTCTTCATTCCAAATTTGTTTCTCTACACCGGAGATTTGTTCCACCATTTTTCTCTTCGGAGTAATCTTATCTATCTCTGGTATGTTCTCTTCCGCTTTCATCTTACCTTTATATTTGGCCACAATATCACTTGTCGTCAAGCCGGAGAAAGTCACTGCATATAAGAATATATGTTAGCAGGATTCAATAAAATAGCCAAGTGATACGTTGATTCTGACTTACTTATTTGAGAGCGTCGTAATTATAGAGGAAAGATAAAAACTGTATGCTTTAGAAGATTACTCTCCCCGTAATATAGTAGGAGACGTCTGATTTGGATAAAGAATTTGGAGAAGATTGGATAATCACAATAGTTATCCGTAATTGCGGTTATCAAAACTCTTCCTTTTTAGTCGCCTCGTATCCCTAACCGTCGCATTGAAGCCGCTTAGAAGATGAACGGTTAATCAAGAGAAAACATTTTGCCTCTTCGCCTGCCAACATAGTCAAATGTTTTTGGGGACAAATTGTTGTGGGCATTTTTCAACATGGCGACATCTTCAATTGATCCCGCATATCGAGATGTCATTACACCGTAAGTATTGTTTTAATATTTACTTGTTCAATATTTCCTAATATTCTTATTCTTATTTTTCAAGAATTAAGAGAGGAATGCGGAACAATCTCCAAGCACGTTCAATGTACCTTCAAACGGCTAGTGGCGACTTGGTCTCACTGAGGTTGAAGTGATAAACCAAAATGCCGAGATTATAGGAACCATATTGACTCTTTCATATCTACTTGTATTTAAGGGGAAATGGAGACGGAAAAACACATTCATGCTCATACGCACACACTCTACACAAAAAGCTCTTGTAATCCTCTCCATTATCTTCCAAAGTTGTATTTGTGATCATTATAGTGAAACCTTTAAGGTTGGAGACCTAACTCCCGGGGTTTTTTCCAAAGAGGTTATCACCTCCAAGGTTTTCCTCGTTAACAAATCGTGGTGTCATTATCTCTTTTTCATTCTTTTGTTCCATATAATCGAATTCCATAGTTCCCTCCTTATTGTTCAATCCACACACTAAACATAGTTAAGATTCTACTTTATTGTTTTTTCTACCAAAACAAGTAAGATCCAAAGTTTGGAAAATTTTCGGAGCCCTGATAATAGTTGGGGTGATTTGGATCCATCACTTAAAATGAAGAAATAGAAGTGAGATAGAGAATATGTAGAGAAAAAGAGAGTTGTAGGTTGTTTGCAAAAATGTATCAATATTAGGCTCTATTTATAGATAATTTTTTTTTTATAAATTTTGATATATTTTTTATTTTTTATTTTATTTTATATAATTATATACTCCCTCCGTCCCGATCGAAGTGTCCCAAAATGGGTTCGGCGCGGAAATTAAGGAAAGTGGTGTAAGAAAGAGAAAAGTTTAAATGTTGTGAGTATGAAAAATTAAATAGGAGAGAGAATGAGTGGGAGGAATAGTTAGGAGAGAGAATGTTGTGAGTAAAAAATATTTTTTTTTCGTGGGGTAGGTAGGGGGGTGGGGGTGGGGGGGGGGTAGGCGGGCTGGATGGGGGGGTGGGGGTGGGGGAGGGTTAGGGCGAAATTTGGATGGGGGGGGGTAGGTAGAAAAATAATTCGTGGGTGGGGTGGGGTGGGGGGTAGGGCGAGTGGATGGGGGAGGTAGGCGAAAAAAAAAATTTCGTGGGGGTAGGGGGTGTGGGGGGTGGGGTAGGGCAGGGCTGGATGGGGGGGGGGTAGGCAGAAAAAAAAATTCGTGGGGGTAGGGGTGTGGGGGGTGGGGTAGGGCGAGGGGGAGGCTGGATGGGGGGTAGGCGAGAAAAAAAAAAATTCGTGGGGGGTGGGGGGGGGGTAGGGCAGGGGGTATGCAAAAAAAATAAAAAAAAATTCATGGGGATGGGGGGTGGGGGGTAGGGCAGGGATGGGGTGGGGTGGGGGCTGGATTGGGGGGTGGTTAGGCAGGGGTAGGGGTGGTTTGAGTTGAGGGGTATTTTGATAATAAAAAAAATTTCTATTCCCTAAGGAATTCCTCATTCCTTCCATTTATGGAAGGAATGCCCAATTCCTTCACTGGGTGGAATTCATCATTCCAATGAAATGAATTTTTTTTTTAAAACTTACACCAAACAGGGCAAAGGAATGGGGGGAATGGAATTGGGCATTCCATTTCCCCACTTTACCACCAACCAAACGCCCCTTAAAAGTAAAGTAGGAGAGAGAATGAGTGGGTGGAATAGTGAAAAAACTTTTCTTTTTGGGTATGAGACATTTTAAATGGGACGCCCAAAATAGAAAGTTGGGACACTTCGACCGGGACGGAGGTAGTAAAATATACTCCCTCCGTCCCACACCAATTGATACTTACTCCCTCCGTCTCATAACAAGCGACGCAGTTACTGTTCCGCACGGGAATTAAGAAAAAAGTGAAAAGGTTGATGTGTTGTGAGTGTAGATAGTTGAGTAGGAAAGAGAATGAGTGGAGAGAATAGTAAATTATAATGGTGTTGTGAGTATTATAATAATGTAGGAGAGAGAATGAGTGGAGGAAATAGTAAAGATTCTTTTCCATTTTAGGAAGTGTGACTTATTAGTGGGACGCCCAAAATGGCAAAGTGTGTCGCTTGTTATGGGACGGAGGGAATATTTCCTTTTTGGTCCGTCCCACACCAATTGATATTGCCCAAAATGGAAGGGAATCTTCACTATTTATCCCACTCATTCTCTCTCCTATTTTACTTTTACACTCACAACATTCTCTCTCCTAACTATTCATTTCACTCATTCTCTCTCCTATTTTACTTTTACACTCACAACATTCTCTCTCCACTTTTTCTCTCTCTTACTTTTCCTTAATCTGTGTGCCCATTTTTTTGTATCAATTCGTGTGGGACGGAGGGAATACTAGTTTTAAATATATATTAATATAAATACATGTCACCCAATCATTGGGTGACATGTGTACAAATTTTGGTGATCTAATTTGCGGTTGGCGCGCTGGCCGCCCAGGTCGAAGAATTTCTATGATTTTATTTTTTTTTTAATGAAATTGCTTTGTCCTATTCTATTCTACGATCCCAAAAAAGGAAATCACTGATGGCTCTAGTTTTAGTGGGCCGATCAAGAATTATAGTTGGCATTTTTTTTGACCATCCATTTCTAGTTATGTGGTTGAGATTAGTTAGACATTATTATGTGAGTTTTATATGAATTACCGTTGCTGCTGCAGGGTCAGGTTCGATACAACAAATCCCACTGCAGCACTTGTGTCTTAATCCGTGGCAGTGTTGCTGCCCCAAAGAAGTCAGTATAAATTGCATTACACGACACATTTCCTTTTACGTAAACGGGTTCAGCGACCATAAGCATACATACAGACACATTACAAAGATTTTATTCCAGGGAGATGTTGCAATGGAGCTTGCTATATGCTTACTCTGAGCAAAAAAAAACAAACGCCTTTTTCGCTATTTTATTTTTGCCATCTCTTTAATATGCTACGTACTCTACCAAATGCTCAAAGTATAAGACTTGTCATTGCCGAGTCATTCTCGGTCATATAGCCTCTCTCTGAGCCCTATCGCTCATTTGAGTCTCGACGTTCGCCCCCTCATCCTCACCCGATATCTCCTCCAACGACCTCCCTTTAGTCTCCGTCACCAAGAACGTGCAACAAAATCCAAGCATATTCGTAACCGCCAAAATAATCATTGCATGTTTAATTTTCTTCGTTTGACCATCCAAAGTGTACCCTTGAATGGCAAATGCACTAATCAGCGCCCCCGCCTTCCCAGACGCCGCACTCCACGCATGGCACGTTGACCTCACTCGAGTCGGAAACAGCTCCGCTGGGAGTACAAATGTGGTACTATTTGGCCCGAAATTCGCAAAAAAGAAAGTAAGCCCGTATAGTGCCGCGAAAAGCCACTTATGTTCTTTGTTTTTAAGATAATCGTACTTGACACCCATCACAAACATGAAAACGGACATCATGAAAAAGCCGATGAGTTGGATGTAAAATCGACCGATTTTTTCGATATATGCCACCGTGACCCAATACCCCGGGAATGTACCTAGTAAAGCGATTACGAACATGGCTCGAGAAGTTTCAAACATCTCGCGAAGAGCGTTGACTTGGACATCTTTCTTTGTGAGACCCATGACCGGAAATATGTCTTTTTGGGTCAAATTCTGGCTATAAAATGCTATGTCCAACAAGAACCAAGTGCTCATGGTGCCTATAAGATGCCGCCCGTGCCTACTGAAGAACTGCTTCGACATTATCGGGAAGTCATTATTAGCCTTGAAATTAGCCAACTTATCTTGCTCAACATCGATTTCAAAGTCCAAAACCCGTCCCATATCAGCTGCGGCCTGCTTGGCATTCCCTTCAATGATTGCAGTATAACGCCCCGTCTCAGGCATTTTCATTCGCCAGTAATAAGTTAGCAGTGCAGGAAGACCTCCGAGCATCAGCACGATTCTCCATACATAATCTGCATTGGGCTGTGTCGATAGGACATGATTTTGCTCAAACGACGGAGCTGGATTGAAATCTAGAAAGATCTTAGAAACAATCATGGAAACAAGACCGGCAAAAATGATTCCCACACCTTGCATGGCGAACACTGCCGCAATAAATGCGCCACGCGTCTTTTTATTAGCATACTCTGACATAATAGTAGCTGAAAGCGGATAATCTCCGCCAATCCCAAACCCGAGCCAGAACCGGAAAAAACAAAGGGTTGTCATGACCGATTTTGCACTGTACCCAAAAGACAGACCAGAAAGAAAAGCGCAAAGCACCATGAGAATCAAGGTGATACCGTAAACTCTTTTACGGCCGAGTTTGTCACCTAACCAACCGAAGAATAGTTGACCGGTGAGGGTTCCGACGAGTGCAACACCGATAATGAAGTTGTTTGTGGTGTGAGGAAGCTTTCCGGGCTTTCCGGTGGTGGGGTCGTAGTAGTAAAGACGGCCTAATAGTTTGGAGACGGTGGAAATGCAAAAGAGATCGTAGGCGTCGGTGAAGAATCCCATGCCGGCGATCACAATGGCTTGGAGATGGTACCATTGAGTTCGGGCATTGTCGAGCGCATTAAGAACCGAAAGATTGTTGGAAGACATTTTGTCGAACAGTTGGTGGTGGTTTTGGTAGCTAGCTTTGTTTGATTATTATTGTTAGCTTGGTTTAGTAGATTATATAATAGGTGGATGGATCGTTAAATATTAAAGGGCGTTTATAGCTAGGGGCTTTGGGTAATGATTTGAGATAGTGAAATGCGGATATTTGAGGATATTCTTTAGGTTTTGTAAAAAACAAGGATATATTATGTTTCATTCATGGGAGTAGTTTGAATTGTGTTTTGCTGTTTCTTTGTTATGTACTGTTATAGTTTGACTTTGGAGCTTTATATAAGGTTTATTCTAAGAGGATATTAAATTGATTTGATCGGCAGTAAGCTGTCATGGGAGTTTTGTTTTGGTTAAGAAGGTGTAAGTATGGATTTGGGTTCGGACCGATCGGTGCAGTTTAACTGAAATACATAATTTCTACTATAATCTCTACTATATACATTGTATTTTTTCGGTGTCATTCGGAGGTTTACTTATTTTTCAAATGAGTGTTTCATTTAAAGTATCACATCTCCTAAAATAGAAATGAGACTTAATTGTCGTAATTACAACAATTACTCCTGCCCAACTATCTATACTAAAAAGTCCCAACACATCACTTTTTCCCAAATTTTCTTAATTCTTGTACCCAATTCAAATGTTGAACCTTCAAATGGGACTTCAAATGGGACAGATGAATTAATTCATACAATGTAATGTAATGTTGGGGTGCAACCCAAAGACTTTTTGGGGGGTTACCCAAAGAAAAAATCCCTGCGGGACTGGGCCAAAGTCCCACATAGCGGTGTGGTCATAGTGATGTGGTTCTTGTTTTGAGGGTAGGATTGTTTGGGTGCAATCCAAAGTCCCACATAGCGGTGTGGTGCTTGGTTTGAGGAGAGGATTATTAGGGTGCAACCCAAAGTCTCGCATCACCCAAAAACAAGACCGTGCGGGACTGGGCCAAAGCGAACAATATCATAATAATGTTAAGAGTGGTGGTGGTGATCGCGATCACAGCATGTAATTCATGTTACTACAATATTCTCGTGTAGTCTAAAATGCAAGTATGTTATTAAACGAAGTAAGAATTACATTGCATTATTATTTATAAAATTCGCAAAATATGTTTGAATAGGTTGGTCATTTGGCCAAATATAAACTTTAAGTAGTTTCCAAGTGAATGAACAATCATTTATTTTTCACAAAAGCACATTTTTTTTTGTTCAAGGCTGTGGACAGATTGCTATAAGCAAATTGCTGGTAATGCAGGGGATAAATCAAATTGTTGGGAAATGATAGAAATAAAAGAGAATTGGTTTTATTCTACTACAACAACAAATCTGCCTACAACTGTCATGAATGAATGAAATTAATCTGGGCCAAAAACGATATCTCTCTACCTTTCTTCCCCAACTCAAAAACCTAAAAAATAAAATAAAATCTGCCCACTACATTGTTGTAATTTTTGAAGCATTCGAATTTGCCGAGGGCGGGTTGTTCTTTGGGGAGGGAAGAAGAAGAATAGTGAGAAAATATAATTAGTGAACGAGGTAAGTCACTGCCAACGCCACCAGCATTAGCACATATGCTATTCCTTGATCTATCGTCGTCCCTGCCAAACCCACCATCATAAGCACATATGTTATTCCGTAATCATAAACTTTCCATTATGAAAGACTCATGAATTGAGTCATTTTAGAATTATGCGCATTAATGCAACATAACACTGCTTATTCATCAATGCACATGATTATTAAATATATCATGTCATGAAACTTTGCATTATGAAACACTCGTGTATGAGTCCGTTTAGAACGTTGTGCGCGATGCATATTCCACCATGATCAACATTTAGAGCTTGTACGCACTCAATTCACGAGTCTTTCATAATGCAATATAACGCTGCTTATGCATCAATGCGCACAACTATTAAATTTTTGTTTGATTGACATAGAGAGAGAGAGAGGGTGACAAGAAGAATACCATCGCTAGTGGGAGCCGGAGCTGGTGACTGAGCCATGGAAAAGGGGAAAGCAAGGGCAAGAATGAGAAGAGCCATTATGGCTCCAATTGTGAATGATACCACCGCCATTTCTTCCCTTTTCTTTTTTTCTTCTTCGAAATTAAATCGCAAGGACGTTTTCCTTGGATTACTTTGCTGTGTGCTTGTTTTTTAGACTCTGCGACGACGCCTCTAGCGGAGAAGAGCCGGCGCAGAGCTTTTCAAACAGATTTATCCTTCTTCGTCCCAACAACTTTTCAACTTTGGGAGGATTTCTTCAACAAAGACAATTTCAATTAATTGCTGTGTATTAAACCTTTTAAATAGGAATATGGCGAGAGAAAACCTGAGGTTAGTTGAGAGCTCCCTCTTTTTTTCCTTGAATTGTGGGATCTGTGTGTACATCCGACTACTTAGCATCTCAGCCCTTCATCCCAACTTAGAATGTGACCATCTTTCCTACTTTTTTTTTTTTTTGAAATTTGGCTAGTGAGGCAGTCTGTTCCAAAACGATGTCCTTACTTTTTTGGTTGTCGAAGATAGTTTGAGTAATAAATTAATGTTGATTTAACTATTCTAATGAACATTTAAAAATTTGACGCAGCACAAAAGCACGATAGATTCGTGTTTAGCGCACTAAACACAAGAATTCTTCAAGCGAAGAACCCTCAAACACAAGAACTGGATTCCACCGGAAAAAGAGAGAAAACTCTTCAAATTAATTAATCAAAAGCTAAGTTAAAACATGACTAAAAGTTGCTTAAATACTCCCCTAAACCCTAAGACAAAACATGGAACCAATGACCAAAATACCCCAAATTTAAATAAACCAAAATCAGCAAACAATGAAACTCAGCAAACAAACTTCAGTATTCCCGTCAATGAAGCGCCCGCCTGGGATCAGTCCATGCGGCCGCCTGGCTTCCAGAGTGTTGGTTGGCTGTTGACGCTTATTTGAGGCGCCCGCTTGGGAGGACTGAGGCGTCCGCCTGATTGCCAGTAGATCCACGCTTGATGAAGCTTCGTGTGGTGGCCTCTGTTGATTAACAAGGCGTGCGCCTGGGCCTGGGTTGTAGCCTCCCTCATAGCCTCCTACATCAGTCACCCATTCTTCAAAAGAACTCGATCCCGAGTTCTCGTCTGATATTTGGCAAGATCCGCCCCAGAAGAACAAGTACTTTGAATAAATCAATGCTCGTCTCGTCCTCTCAAAAGATCCGCCCCATTCTTCAAAAGAACTCTACCCCGAGTTCTCGTTTGATGAAGCTTCGTGTGGTGGCCTCTGTTGATCAACAAGGCGTGCGCCTGGGCCTGGGTTGGGCCTGGTGTATAGTTGAGATATTATGAAGTTATCACAATATCTTCACATTATATTTGAGAGATATTCTAAAGAAAAGAAAATATTTAGTTATCTAAGTTGGTATTGAGCCAACTTAGAAAAGTTACCTTAGTTAGAAGTATTTTCAATTAGAAGTATTTACTATTAGAATAAGGAGAGATTTGTTAGAATCCTATTAGAATTATGACTCATATGTTTTGAGTATAAATATGAGTCTCTAGCTTATGTAAACTTTGAGACAGAAATAATACATAATATACTTTTGAGTCTCCTTATTTTATCATGGTGTCAGAGCATGATTTCGATCTTGAAATCATGTCTCTATACTTTTGAATAACCATTGTCACATTCGAGGGAGAGAATTGTGACATGGTAAACTTATCTTTATGGCTCCTTCATAATTACCCAATTCACTTCCGCAACGAATTCCTAAAACCTAGGGTTTCGATTGTTGATTTATCCCTTTGATTATACCACCTTCACTATCCCTTGAAGAAAAAAAAACAATAATTGAGTGTCGTCCACTATAAAAACGATGATTGAATATCGTTCACTATAAAAACGATGATCGAGTGTTGTTCAACATAAAAACGATGATTGAGTGTCGTTCACTATAAAAATGATGATTAAGTGTCGTTCACTCTAAAAACGGAGTTTGAAGAAAAAGAAGACATGTGCGAGCACAAATTATGCGGAATTGAAGAAAGAAGACCTGATGTGGATGACTCTTCAGATATTGGAACAAATTTTTATTGTTGTTGGAAAAAAAAAACGAACCCGAGGTTGCTTGAACTGCTACACGAAAAAGGAAGAACTTGGCGCATATGCTGCATGTCGAAGTGAAAGATTTTTTTAAAAACGTTTTAATTTTTGTTTGGCAAGTTTGATATCTACGATGTAGATCCTCCAACTTGAGGGGGGAGTTGTGATATTGTGAAGTTATCACAAATCACAACATCTTCACATTATATTTGAGAGATATTCTAAAGAAAAGAAAATATTTAGTTACCTAAGTTGGTATTGAGCCAACTTAAAAAAGTTACTTTAGTTAGAAGTATTTTCAATTAGAAGTATTTACTATTAGAATAAGGAGAGATTTGTTAGAATCTATTAGAATTAGGACTCATATGTTTTGAGTATAAATATGAGTCTCTAGCTTATGTAAACTTTGAGACAAAAATAATACATAATATATTTTATGCTCTCCTTATTTTATTATGTATCACTAAAAAGATTTAAAATTTAATTAGGTAAATTAACCTAAAATTCTTGTTTAAAATATCTTCGTATCAACAAAAATAAGAAGATTATTTCGGAATGAAAAGAGTACCATTTTCCCAAATCTCCCAAAATTTGAAAATAAAGTATTATTATTTGAGTGCGTCTGGGGAGAAACGCGTTTCTCCGTCGCGTATGGAGAAACGGGGCTTATTATGTCGCGCGACGTAAGTAGCCAGTTTCTGGATATCCTTTACAAAGCTTCTGGATATCCAGAAGCTTTGAAATGGATATCCGTAAGCTTTGTAAAGCGATATCCAGAAACCAAGTATTTTTCCGGATATCCTTTACAAAGCTTTTGGATATCCAGAACATTGAATATGGATATCCAGAAGCTTTGTAAAGGATATCCAGAAAAAATATTTGGTTTCTGGATATCCTTTCCAAAGCTTCTGGCTATCCTTTTCAAAGCTTCTGGATATCCTTTCCAAAGCTTCTGGATATCCAGAAGCTGATGAAGTGATATCCAGTTTTTGTGGCTAGGTATGTCGCACGACATAACAAGCCCCGTTTCTCCATAAGCGACGGAGAAACGCGTTTCTCCCCAGATTTTGTGTTATTATTTTGTTCTAATTCAAGCCCTAAATAAAAAAATAATCCTACTCTATGTTTGAAAATAAATCATAATCAAACATTAAATTTGGATTAAAATGATTCAAAATTAAAAATATTTCATAAACAGAATACAATAAATCAATATTTTCCTCAAAAATATTTCATACATACATAGAATATAACAAATTATTATTTTCCTTTTCATGTCTATTCGTCCCTTTTACTCCATTAGATTCTTATGTTAGGAAATTTAACAGAAAATGTAACGGCTTCTTAAAAGATAACGGAAAAAACTAACCGACAGAATAACAAACTGAAATTAAGTCGAGGCTTGTGTTTGACACAATCTCCGTAAGAAGTATTGCCCCGCACTGGTGCTGACGGTATTCTGACAATCTCCTCGTAAGATGCAACGACTTTACAATCGTTAGTAGAAGCACTTCAAACTAACGACTTCGGCGAACAAACTAATTGTTTGGAACTTCTGGACTTGAAAGGAATATTTATACTTCAATATGCTTTCTCTCTAATTGCTATTGAATACTAACTCACTGAATGATGGAATGAATGAAATGACAAACTGCAGGGGACTATATATAGATAATGAAGAGTTGGGGTGCCTTTTGGGAATAGGTATTATTGGCACCTGGTGGATTCTGGCCGTTGGATCTGATCTTGATGGAGGGTGGAGATCTGCTGGATCTTCCAGCACCTATTCGAACTGGTTCCTTTGAACCATTCCAACCCTTCCATCCTTTGACCTGGTTCATTGAACCCATCTTGCACCCTTTGGCATAGACCATATCCAGGACCCATGATCCGACCCAGTACAGAACCGGCCCAAACCGTTGCACCGCCCCAGCCCAATCCTGAATGGGCCTAGGCCCAACCGCACCATGCACTGCACCGCCCCAGTCCAGTCCGAGCCAAGCTGAACCGAACTACTGCACCCGAGCCACGAACCTTGATTGATTTGCTAAAAATCAAAGGCTCCAAAAGTGCAAAGTGCGCCCTAAACCGCCCATTCCGCCCTTCGCGCGCTTCGCGCGCTTCGCGGGTGTGGTCCAAATTGAGCTAGTATAAAACTGGCACAATTGGGCTGCACCTTGCATGGTTGGCCCAATGGTCCACCTAGGTAGGCCCAAGGAGGAACAACTTGATGCCTCCTTCTTATTTGCATCCACTTATAAACTTGATTTACTTTCTATCTCTAAGCAATGTGGGATAACTCTTTATATCCCATAAACTCTTCATTTTCCCATTTCAAGTTACAATCTTTAGCCATTAATTTCTCATTCACCCGAAAATGGTTTTGAGTAAATAAATGCATTTTCTTAATCTACAACAAATGTAGATTATAATTTTGTAACTTATTTCATTAATCAATAAATGAAACCTATTTGAAAATTGGGTCAAAACTTGGTCAAACCTTGTTTCTAAAACCCATTTACAACAATCCCCCACATGAATGACAATTAATGCATGTATGCAGATTCGTCCAAAAGTTCCGGCGAACTACTATTGCATCGGGATAGGTAGCTTATGGCCTTGAACCTTCCCTAGTAAAATACCATCGGATATACTAGCCAGTTGGTAGCGAGACGCTTTGAACCAGTGACTGTATAGTGTATACCAAGACAACAGTACTCACACAATAATAGCTCTAACAATTTTTTTTCTCACGTTGTGTCCATTTCGGCCCTGGACCGTATCTCATTCATAAGTGTTCATTTAGAAGCGGCCTTATTACTTCTCACTTATATAGGTGATTCATACTATAAAGAGTATCCTGCTATACTCCACCCGTAGGTATAGGAATCATTAAAAGTTTTCTCAACTTATCCTCACCACTCGCCGCAGTGCATACACTTGGATGTTCTCGGGAATGAGTATGAAACATGTTCTAAGTGTTTCTACCGAACTCATAACTTAGTTTTCTCATTGAACCAAGGGCCTGGGATCTCCATTTCTCAAGGTTGAGTGTCCACTATGAATTCTTTTGTTGTGGGTTTTAAACCCATTCCCCTTAACAGTTTATACAGTTGATCTCTATTTATACCTTTCGTAAACGGATCCGCTATGTTATCATTTGACTTTACATAGTCAATTGTGATAACACCATTTTTGATCAACTGTCTAATGGTATTATGTCTACGATGAATATGTCTAGACTTACCATTATACATACTATTCTCGTGCCCTTCCTATTGCCGATTGACTATCAAAATGTATCATAACAAATAGCACAGCTTACTCCAACAAGGAATATCCTCCAAGAAGTTCTTAAGCCATTCTGCTTCTTCTCCAGCTTTATCTAAAGCTATAAACTCAGATTCCATCGTGGATCTAGCTATACACGTTTGTTTGGAGGATTTCCATGACACCGCTCCTCCACCAATTGTGAATACATATCCACTTGTGGATTTAGAGTCTTTTGTGTCTGATATCCAATTAGCATCACAGTATCCTTCTAATACTGCTGGATATCTCTTATAAAGTATCCCATGATTCATAGTATACTTTAAATATCTCAATACTCTTAATAGAGCCTTCCAGTGATCCGCACTGGGATTACTAGTGAACCTACTTAGTTTGCTCACTGAATATGCGATGTCTGGACGTGTACAGTTTGTTAAGTACATCAGACTACCAATTATTCTGGCATATTCCAACTGAGAAACTGGTTCCCCTCTGTTCTTTGCTAAGTGTAGAGTTAAGTCTACCGGTGTCTTAGCCGGAGGGTCATTAATGACATCAAACTTTCGAAGTACATTTTCTAGATAATGGGACTGAGATAGAGCTATCCCTTCTGATGTTCTAGAAATTTTTATTCCTAATATGACATCAGCCAATCCCATGTCCTTCATGTCAAAGTGCTTCTTTAACAAGCCTTTGGTATTCATGATCAATTCATGAGTACTTCCCATTATCAACATGTCATCCACGTAAAGACAGACTATTACAAATGATTCAGATGTTCCTTTGATATAGACACACTTGTCACATTCATTTATCTTGAATCCATTTGACAACATAGTTCGATCAAACTTCTCATGCCATTGTTTAGGTGCTTGTTTAAGTCCATACAACGACTATACAAGTTTACACACCTTTTGCTCTTTTCCTCGGAACAACAAACCCTTCGGGTTGTTCCATGTAAATCTCTTCATCTAACTCTCCATTCAAGAAAGTTTGTTTTCACATCTATCCGGTGTATCTCAAGATTATGCACGGCTGCAATTGCTATGAGAACACGTATGGATGTGATTCTTGTGACAGGAGAATATGTATCGAAGAAGTCATATCCCTCCTTTTGTCTAAACCCTTTGGCTACAAGCCGGGCTTTGTACTTATCGATAGATCCATCTGCCTTATACTTCCTTTTAAGGATCCATTTGCAACCCAACGGTTTGCATCCTGGAGGAAGATTAACCAACTCCCAAGTATTATTATGCATTATGGATTCTATTTCACTGTTAATAACTTCTTTCCAGAACGGACTATCCGGACCGGATAAAGCTTCTTTAACAAGATGCCGGTTCGTTTTCTAACATATATGATAGAAAATCAGGACCAAAAGACTTTTCCACTCTTGCCCTTTTACTACGTCTTGGTCCTTCATCTTCTTCTTGAGATGGACCAGTTGTAGTTTCATAAGTTCTCTTATTAGAACTTGCATCTTTCCTATCTTTGGCAGGAAAGATATCTTCAAAAAATACAGCATTCCTTGATTCTATTGTCATTCCTTCATTCATATCAGGAATGTCTGACTTGTGCACTATAAACCTATAGGCACTACTATTGTTAGCATATCCAATAAAGATGCAGTCAATTGTCTTTGGACCGATTTTGACTTGCTTTGGCTTAGGTACTTCAACCTTAGCCAGACACCCCCACACTTTAAGATATTTATAACACGGCTTACGATTATTCCATAATTCGTAAGGTGTTTCATTAATTCCTTTCTTGGGTATCTTATTAAGAATGTAGTTTGAAGTCAGTATTGCTTCCTCTTCTTACTGTTGCTTGTGCTAGCTTCAGCAAGATTGACCTTGGCTTCCATCTTTCCTTTGTTGGCCTTGGCTTCAGCCTTGGCCTCATTCTTCCTGTTGTTTTCTTCAATCTGAAGACGAATAACTGTGTCTTCAAGACACATCTCCTCGCGCTTATGCTTGAGATAGTTCTTGAAGTCCTTCCATGTCTTGGCGGCAATTTTTCAATGATTGACGCCACTTTAAATGGTTCATTCATAACCATTCCTTCAGCAGTCAACCCATGTAGGATCAACTGAAACTCATCAACCTGGCTGGCCACGGTCTTTGAGTCAACCATCTTGAAATCAAGGTATTTGCCAACAACAAACTTCTTTGAACCGGCATCCTCGATTTTGTACTTTCGCTCCAAAGTGTCCCATAACTCTTTGGCCGTATCCACAAGACAAGTACACCGTATAGATTATCATCCAGCCCATTCATGATGTAATTCCTACACAAGAAATTACCATGATCCCATGCCTCTGGCAATCCTTCTTTGATGGTCGGGATCATCGGTTGGTATAGCAGGGATCCTCTTTTAGGAACTTCGCAGCGAGGGTGGTTAAGTAAAACAGCATCTTTTGCTGCCATCTCTTGAAGCCCGCCCCAGTGAACTTGGATGGTTTCTCACCATGTGCCGGGTGAGTCGGAGCAGTAGCAGGAGCAGGTGCAACATTTCGATTAGTTGCATCTCGGGTCGGGTCGGGAGTAGCCCCAGAAGACTGGGAGGTATCGGTTTCGTTTGCCATCTCTTAAGAAACGTAAAATACTTCTTACGATTGTTAGGAAATTTAACAGAAAATGTAACGGCTTCTTAAAAGATAACGGAAAAACTAACCGACAGAATAACAAACTGAAATTAAGTCGAGGCTTGTGTTTGACACAATCTCCGTAAGAAGTATTGCCCCGCACTGGTGCTGACGGTATTCTGACAATCTCCTCGTAAGATGCAACGACTTTACAATCGTTAGTAGAAGCACTTCAAACTAACGACTTCGGCGAACAAACTAATTGTTTGGAACTTCTGGACTTGAAAGGAATATTTATGCTTCAATATGCTTTCTCTAATTGCTATTGAATACTAACTCACCGAATGATGGAATGAATGAAATGACAAGCTCATAGGGACTATATATAGATAATGAAGAGTTGGGGTGCCTTTTGGGAATAGGTATTATTGGCACTGGTGGATTCTCGCCGCTTGGATCTCGATCTTGATGGAGGGTGGAGATCTGTCGGATCTTCCAAAGACCTATTCGAACCGGTTCCTTTGAACCATTCCAACCCTTCCATCCTTTGACCTCGGTTCATTGAACCCATCTTGCACCCTTTGGCATAGACCATATCCAGGACCCATGATCCGACCCAGATGAGTAACCGGCCCAAACCGTCGCACCGCCCTGCCCCGATCCCCGAATGGGCCTAGGCCCAACCGCACCATGCACCGCACCGCCTGGGCCCGCCCGAGCTAAGCCGAACCGAACTACCGCACCCGAGCCACGAACCTTGATTGATTTGCTAAAAATCAAAGGCTCCAATAGCTCCTAGCGACGATGCGCACGCACGGCGCAAAGTGCGCCCTAAACCGCCCATTCAGCCCTTCGCGCTTCGCGGGTGTGGTCCAAATTGAGCTAGTATAAATCGGCACAATTGGGCCGCACCTTGCATGGTTGGCCCAATGGTCCACCTAGGTTGGCCCAAGGAGGAACAACTTGATGCCTCCTCCTTGTTTGCATCCACTTATAAACTTGCTTTACTTTCTATCTCTAAGCAATGTGGGATAACTCTTTATATCCCATAAACTCTTCATTTTCCCATTTCAAGTTACAATCTTTAGCCATTAATTTCTCATTCACCCGGAAATGGTTTTTAGTAAATAAATGCATTTTCTTAATCTACAACAAATGTAGATTATAATTTTGTAACTTATTTCATTAATCAATAAATGAAACCTATTTGAAAATTGGGTCAAAACTTGGTCAAACCTTGTTTCTAAAACCCATTTACAACAATCCCCCACATGAATGACAATTAATGCATGTATGCAGATTCGTCCAAAAGTTCCTACGAACTACTATTGCATCGGGATAGGTAGCTTATGGCCTCGAACCTTCCCTAGTAAAATACCATCGGATATACTAGTCATTGGTAGCGAGACGCTTTGAACCAATGATCGTATAGTGTATACCAAGACAACAGTACTTTCACACAATAATAGCTCTAACAATTTTTGTTCTCACGTTGTGTCCATTTTCGCCCCTGGACCGTATCTCATTCATAAGTGTTCATTTAGAAGCGGCCTTATTACTTCTCAATTATATAGGTGATTCATACTATAAAGAGTATCCTCGCTATACTCCACCCGTAGGTATATGAATCATTAAAAGTTTTCTCAACTTATCCTCACCATGCCGCAGTGCATACACTTGGATGTTCGGGAATGAGTATGAAACAGGTTCCAAGTGTTTCTACCGAACTCATAACTTAGTTTTCTCATTGAACCAAGGGCCCGGGATCTCCATTTCTCAAGTTTGAGTGTCCACTATGAATTCTTTTGTTGTGGGTTTTAAACCCATTCCCCTTAACGCTTTATACGGTTGATCTCTATTTATACCTTTCGTAAACGGATCCGCTTATGTTATCATTTGACTTTACATAGTCAATTGTGATAACACCATTTTTGATCAACTGTCTAATGGTATTATGTCTACGACGAATATGTCTAGACTTACCATTATACATACTATTCTGTGCCCTTCCTATTGCTGATTGACTATCACAATATATCATAACAGCAGGCACAGGCTTACTCCAACAAGGAATATCCTCCAAGAAGTTCTTAAGCCATTCTGCTTCTTCTCCAGCTTTATCTAAAGCTATAAACTCAGATTCCATTGTGGATCTAGCTATACACGTTTGTTTGGAGGATTTCCATGACACCGCTCCTCCACCAATTGTGAATACATATCTACTTGTGGATTTAGAGTCTTTTGTGTCTGATATCCAATTAGCATCACAGTATCCTTCTAATACTGCTGGATATCTCTTATAAAGTATCCCATGATTCATAGTATACTTTAAATATCTCAATACTCTTAACAGAGCCTTCCAGTGATCCGTACTGGGATTACTAGTGAACCTACTTAGTTTGCTCACTGAATATGCGATGTCTGGACGTGTACAGTTTGTTAAATACATCAGACTACCAATTATTCTGGCATATTCCAACTGAGAAACTGGTTCCCCTCTGTTCTTTGCTAAGTGTAGAGTTAAGTCTATCGGTGTCTTAGCCGGAGGGTCATTAATGACATCAAACTTTCGAAGTACATTTTCTAGATAATGGGACTGAGATAGAGCTATCCCTTCTGATGTTCTAGAAATTTTTATTCCTAATATGACATCAGCCAATCCCATGTCCTTCATGTCAAAGTGCTTCTTTAACAAGCCTTTGGTATTCATGATCAATTCATGAGTACTTCCCATTATCAACATGTCATCCACGTAAAGACAGACTATTACAAATGATTCAGATGTTCCTTTGATATAGACACACTTGTCACATTCATTTATCTTGAATCCATTTGACAACATAGTTCGATCAAACTTCTCATGCCATTGTTTAGGTGCTTGTTTAAGTCCATACAACGACTTTACAAGTTTACACACCTTTTGCTCTTTTCTTGGAACAACAAACCCTTCGGGTTGTTCCATGTAAATCTCTTCATCTAACTCTCCATTCAAGAAAGCTGTTTTCACATCTATCTGGTGTATCTCAAGATTATGCACGGCTGCAATTGCTATGAGAACACGTATGGATGTGATTCTTGTGACAGGAGAATATGTATCGAAGAAGTCATATCCCTCCTTTGTCTAAACCCTTTCGCTACAAGCCGGGCTTTGTACTTATCGATAGATCCATCTGCCTTATACTTCCTTTTAAGGATCCATTTGCAACCCAACGGTTTGCATCCCGGAGGAAGATTAACCAACTCCCAAGTATTATTATGCATTATGGATTCTATTTCACTGTTAATAGCTTCTTTCCGTAACGGACTATCCTGGACCGGATAAAGCTTCTTTAACAGCAGGCTGGTTCGTTTTCTAACATATATGATAGAAAATCGGGACCAAAAGACTTTTCCACTCTTGCCCTTTTACTACGTCTTGGTCCTTCATCTTCTTCTTGAGATGGACCGGTTGTAGTTTCATAAGTTCTCTTATTAGAACTTGCATCTTTCCTATCTTTGGCGGGAAAGATATCTTCAAAAATACGGCATTCCTTGATTCTATTGTCATTCCTTCATTCATATCGGGAATGTCCGACTTGGCACTATAAACCTATAGGCACTACTATTGTTAGCATATCCACAAAGATGCAAATCAATTGTCTTTGGACCGATTTTGACTTGCTTTGGCTTAGGTACTTCAACCTTAGCCAGACACCCCCACACTTTAAGATATTTATAACACGGCTTACGATTATTCCATAATTCGTAAGGTGTTTCATTAATTCCTTTCTTGGGTATCTTATTAAGAATGTAGTTTGAAGTCAGTATTGCTTCCTCTTCTTACTGTTGCTTGTGCTAGCTTCAGCAAGATTGACCTTGGCTTCCATCTTTCCTTTGTTGGCCTTGGCTTCAGCCTTGGCCTCATTCTTCCTGTTGTTTTCTTCAATCTGAAGACGAATAACCAGGTCTTCAAGACTCATCTCCTTGCGCTTATGCTTGAGATAGTTCTTGAAGTCCTTCCATGCTGGCGGCAATTTTTCAATGATTGACGCCACTTTAAATGGTTCATTCATAACCATTCCTTCAGCAGTCAACCCATGTAGGATCAACTGAAACTCATCAACCTGGCTGGCCACGGTCTTTGAGTCAACCATCTTGAAATCAAGGTATTTGCCAACAACAAACTTCTTTGAACCGGCATCCTCGATTTTGTACTTTCGCTCCAAAGTGTCCCATAACTCTTTGGCCGTATCCACAAGACAGTACACACTGTATAGATTATCATCCAGCCCATTCATGATGTAATTCCTACACAAGAAATTACCATGATCCCATGCCTCTTTGGCAATCCTTCTTTGATGGTCGGGATCATCAGTTGGTATAGCAGGGGGATCCTCTTTTAGGAACTTCTGCAGACTGAGGGTGGTTAAGTAAAACAGCATCTTTTGCTGCCATCTCTTGAAGCCCGCCCCAGTGAACTTGGATGGTTTCTCACCATGTGCCGGGTGAGTCGGAGCAGTAGCAGGAGCAGGTGCAACATTTCGATTAGTTGCATCTCGGGTCGGGTCGGGTCGGGAGTAGCCCCAGAAGACTGGGAGGTATCGGTTTCGTTTGCTATCTCTTAAGAAACGTAAAATACTTCTTACGATTGTTAGGAAATTTAACAGAAAATGTAACGGCTTCTTAAAAGATAACGGAAAAAACTAACCGACAGAATAACAAACTGAAATTAAGTCGAGGCTTGTGTTTGACACAATCTCCGTAAGAAGTATTGCCCCGCACTGGTGCTGACGTTATTCTGACAATCTCCTCGTAAGATGCAACGACTTTACAATCGTTAGTAGAAGCACTTCAAACTAACGACTTCGGCGAACAAACTAATTGTTTGGAACTTCTGGACTTGAAAGGAATATTTATGCTTCAATATGCTTTCTCTCTAATTGCTATTGAATACTAACTCACTGAATGATGGAATGAATGAAATGACAAACTGCAGGGGACTATATATAGATAATGAAGAGTTGGGGTGCCTTTTGGGAATAGGTATTATTGGCACCTGGTGGATTCTGGCCGTTGGATCTGATCTTGATGGAGGGTGGAGATCTGCTGGATCTTCCAGCACCTATTCGAACTGGTTCCTTTGAACCATTCCAACCCTTCCATCCTTCGGCATAGACCATATCCAGGACCCATGGTCCGACCGATGCAACCGGCCCAAACCGTTGCACCGCCCCACCCGATCCTGAATGGGCCTAGGCCCCAACCGCACCATGCACCGGCACCGCCCTGGCCAGTCAGGCCCGAGCCAAGCCGAACCGAACTATCGCACCCGAGCCACGAACCTTGATTGATTTGCTAAAAATCAAAGGCTCCAATAGCTCCTAGCGACGATGCGCACGTACGAAGTGCAAAGTGCGCCCTAAACCGCCCATTCCGCCCTTCGCGCGCTTCGCGGGTGTGGTCCAAATTGAGCTAGTATAAAACTGGCACAATTGGGCTGCACCTTGCATGGTTGGCCCAATGGTCCACCTAGGTTGGCCCAAGGAGGAACAACTTGATGCCTCCTCCTTGTTTGCATCCACTTATAAACTTGCTTTACTTTCTATCTCTAAGCAATGTGGGATAACTCTTTATATCCCATAAACTCTTCATTTTCCCATTTCAAGTTACAATCTTTAGCCATTAATTTCTCATTCACCCGGAAATGGTTTTTAGTAAATAAATGCATTTTCTTAATCTACAACAAATGTAGATTATAATTTTGTAACTTATTTCATTAATCAATAAATGAAACCTATTTGAAAATTGGGTCAAAACTTGGTCAAACCTTGTTTCTAAAACCCATTTACAACAATCCCCCACATGAATGACAATTAATGCATGTATGCAGATTCGTCCAAAAGTTCCGGCGAACTACTATTGCATCGGGATAGGTAGCTTATGGCCTTGAACCTTCCCTAGTAAAATACCATCGGATATACTAGTCGGTTGGTAGCGAGACGCTTTGAACCGATATCGTATAGTGTATACCAAGACAACGGTACTCACACAATAATAGCTCTAACAATTTTTGTTCTCACGTTGTGTCCATTTCGCCCTGGATCGTATCTCATTCATAAGTGTTCATTTAGACGCGGCCTTATTACTTCTCAATTCTATAGGTGATTCATACTATAAAGAGTATCCTGCTATACTCCACCCGTAGGTATATGAATCATTAAAAGTTTTCTCAACTTATCCTCACCACTGCTGCAGGTGCATACACTTGGATGTTCCGGGAATGAGTATGAAACGGGTTCCAAGTGTTTCCTACTGAACTCATAACTTAGTTTTCTCATTGAACCAAGGGCCTGGGATCTCCATTTCTCAAGGTTGAGTGTCCACTATGAATTCTTTTGTTGTGGGTTTTAAACCCATTCCGCTTAACAGCTTTATACGGTTGATCTCTATTTATACCTTTCGTAGAACGGATCCGCTATGTTATCATTTTGACTTTACATAGTCAATTGTGATAACACCATTTTGATCAACTTTGTCTAATGGTATTATGTCTACGACGAATATGTCTAGACTTACCATTATACATACTATCTTTGTGCCCTTCCTATGGCGATTGACTATCACAATGTATCATAACGACGGCGCAGGCTTACTCCAACAAGGAATATCCTCCAAGAAGTTCTTAAGCCATTACGCTTCTTCTCCGGCTTTATCTAAAGCTATAAACTCAGATTCCATTGTGGATCTAGCTATACACGTTTGTTTGGAGGATTTCCATGACACCGCTCCTCCACGATTGTGAATACATATCCACTTGTGGATTTAGAGTCTTTTGTGTACGATATCCAATTAGCATCACGGTATCCTTCTAATCTTTATTTGGATATCTCTTATAAAGTATCCCATGATTCATAGTATACTTTAAATATCTCAATACTCTTAATAGAGCCTTCAAGTGATCCGTACTGGGATTACTAGTGAACCTACTTAGTTTGCTCACTGAATATGCGATGTCTGGACGTGTACAGTTTGTTAAGTACATCAGACTACCAATTATTCTGGCATATTCCAACTGAGAAACTGGTTCCCTCTATTCTTTGCTAAGTGTAGAGTTAAGTCTACCGGTGTCTTGCCGGAGGGTCATTAATGACATCAAACTTTCGAAGTACATTTTCTAGATAATGGGACTGAGATAGAGCTATCCCTTCTGATGTTCTAGAAATTTTTATTCCTAATATGACATCAGCCAATCCCATGTCCTTCATGTCAAAGTGCTTCTTTAACAAGCCTTAGGTATTCATGATCAATTCATGAGTACTTCCCATTATCAACATGTCATCCACGTAAAGACAGACTATTACAAATGATTCAGATGTTCCTTTGATATAGACACACTTGTCACATTCATTTATCTTGAATCCATTTGACATCATAGTTCGATCAAACTTCTCATGCCATTGTTTAGGTGCTTGTTTAAGTCCATACAACGACTTTACAAGTTTACACACCTTTTGCTCTTTTCCTGGAACAACAAACCCTTCGGGTTGTTCCATGTAAATCTCTTCATCTAACTCTCCATTCAAGAAAGCTGTTTTCACATCTATCTGGTGTATCTCAAGATTATGCACGGCTGCAATTGCTATGAGAACACGTATGGATGTGATTCTTGTGACAGGAGAATATGTATCGAAGAAGTCATATCCCTCCTTTTGTCTAAACCCTTTGGCTACAAGCCGGGCTTTGTACTTATCGATAGATCCATCTGCCTTATACTTCCTTTTAAGGATCCATTTGCAACCCAACGGTTTGCATCCTGGAGGAAGATTAACCAACTCCCAAGTATTATTATGCATTATGGATTCTATTTCACTGTTAATAGCTTCTTTCCAGAACGGACTATCCGGACCGGATAAAGCTTCTTTAACAGTAGCTGGTTCGTTTTCTAACATATATGATAGAAAATCAGGACCAAAAGACTTTTCCACTCTTGCCCTTTTACTACGTCTTGGTCCTTCATCTTCTTCTTGAGATGGACCAGTTGTAGTTTCATAAGTTCTCTTATTAGAACTTGCATCTTTCCTATCTTTGGCAGGAAAGATATCTTCAAAAATACAGGCATTCCTTGATTCTATTGTCATTCCTTCATTCATATCGGGAATGTCTCGACTTGTCTGCACTATAAACCTATAGGCACTACTATTGTTAGCATATCCAATAAAGATGCGATCAATTGTCTTTGGACCGATTTTGACTTGCTTTGGCATAGGTACTTCAACCTTAGCCAGACACCCCCACACTTTAAGATATTTATAACACGGCTTACGATTATTCCATAATTCGTAAGGTGTTTCATTAATTCCTTTCTTGGGTATCTTATTAAGAATGTAGTTTGAAGTCAGTATTGCTTCCTCTTCTTACTGTTGCTTGTGCTAGCTTCAGCAAGATTGACCTTGGCTTCCATCTTTCCTTTGTTGGCCTTGGCTTCGACCTTGGCCTCATTCTTCTGTTGTTTTCTTCAATGCGAAGACGAATAACCAGGTCTTGAGACTCATCTCCTTGCGCTTATGCTTGAGATAGTTCTTGAAGTCCTTCCATGTTGGCGGCAATTTTTCAATGATTGACGCCACTTTAAATGGTTCATTCATAACCATTCCTTCAGCAGTCAACCCATGTAGGATCAACTGAAACTCATCAACCCTTTGGCTGGCCACGGTCTTTGAGTCAACCATCTTGAAATCAAGGTATTTGCCAACAACAAACTTCTTTGAACCGGCATCCTCGATTTTGTACTTTCGCTCCAAAGTGTCCATAACTCTTTGGCCGTATCCTGAAGACGATACAGCTGTATAGATTATCATCCGGCCCATTCATGATGTAATTCCTACACAAGAAATTACCATGATCCCATGCCTCTTTGGCAATCCTTCTTTGATGGTCGGGATCATCGGTTGGTATAGCGGGGATCCTCTTTTAGGAACTTACGCGGGCGAGGGTGGTTAAGTAAAACAGCATCTTTTGCTGCCATCTCTTGAAGCCCGCCCCAGTGAACTTGGATGGTTTCTCACCATGTGCCGGGTGAGTCGGAGCAGTAGCAGGAGCAGGTGCAACATTTCGATTAGTTGCATCTCGGGTCGGGTCGGGTCGGGAGTAGCCCCAGAAGACTGGGAGGTATCGGTTTCGTTTGCTATCTCTTAAGAAACGTAAAATAATTCTTACGATTGTTAGGAAATTTAACAGAAAATGTAACGGCTTCTTAAAAGATAACGGAAAAAAACTAGCAGACGAATAACAAAGCTGAGAGGAAATTAAGTCGAGGCTTGTGTTTGACACAATCTCCGTAAGAAGTATTGCCCCGCATGGTTAGTGCGACGTTATTCGACAATCTCCTCGTAAGATGCAACGACTTTACAATCGTTAGTAGAAGCACTTCAAACTAACGACTTCGGCGAACAAACTAATTGTTTGGAACTTCACGGACTTGAAAGGAATATTTATGCTTCAATATGCTTTCTCTCTAATTGCTATTGAATACTAACTCGCTTGAATGATGGAATGAATGAAATGACAAGCTGAGGGGACTATATATAGATAATGAAGAGTTGGGGTGCCTTTTGGGAATAGGTATTATTGGCACTGGTGGATTACGGCCGTTGGATGCTGATCTTGATGGAGGGTGGAGATCTGCTTGGATCTTCCGGCACCTATTGGCCCGGTTCCTTTGAACCATTCCAACCCCTTCCATCCTTCGGCATAGACCATATCCAGGACCCATGGTCCGACCCGAGTCAGAACCGGCCCAAACCGTTGCACCGCCCGGCCCAAATCTGAATGGGCCTAGGCCCAACCGCACGGCTGTGCACCGCCCGGTCCCGATCCAGCCAAGCCGAACCAAACTACGCACCCGAGCCACGAACCTTGATTGATTTGCTAAAAATCAAAGGCTCCAATTGCTCCTAGCGACGATGCGCACGTACGAAGTGCAAAGTGCGCCTAAACCGCCCATTCCGCCCTTCGCGCGCCGCGCGCTCAGGTGTGGTCCAAATTGAGCTAGTATAAAGCTGGCACAATTGGGGCCGCACCTTGCATGGTTGGCCCAATGGTCCACCTAGGTTGGCCCAAGGAGGAACAACTTGATGCCTCCTCCTTGTTTGCATCCACTTATAAACTTGCTTTACTTTCTATCTCTAAGCAATGTGGGATAACTCTTTATATCCCATAAACTCTTCATTTTCCCATTTCAAGTTACAATCTTTAGCTATTAATTTCTCATTCACTCGGAAATGATTTTGAGTAAATAAATGCATTTTCTTAATCTACAACAAATGTAGATTATAATTTTGTAACTTATTTCATTAATCAATAAATGAAACCCATTTGAAAATTGGGTCAAAACTTGGTCAAACCTTGTTTCTAAAACCCATTCTACAACAATCCCCCACATGAATGACAATTAATGCATGTATGCAGATTCGTCCAAAAGTTTCGGCGAACTACTATTGCATCGGGATAGGTAGCTTATGGCCTTGAACCTTCCCTAGTAAAATACCATCGGATATACTAGTCAGTTGGTAGCGAGACGCTTTGAACCAGTGACTGTATAGTGTATACCAAGACAACAGTACTCACACAATAATAGCTCTAACAATTTTTGTTCTCACGTTGTGTCCATTTCGGCCCTGGACCGTATCTCATTCATAAGTGTTCATTTAGAAGCGGCCTTATTACTTCTCACTTATATAGGTGATTCATACTATAAAGAGTATCTGTATACTCCACGTAGGTATATGAATCATTAAAAGTTTTCTCAACTTATCCTCACCAGCTTTGCGGTGTATACACTTGGATGTTACGGGAATGAGTATGAAACGGGTTCCAAGTGTTTCCTCTTGAACTCATAACTTAGTTTTCTCATTGAACCAAGGGCCTGGGATCTCCATTTCTCAAGGTTGAGTGTCAGCTATGAATTCTTTTGTTGTGGGTTTTAAACCCATTCCCCTTAACAGTTTATACAGTTGATCTCTATTTATACCTTTCGTAAACGGATCCGCTATGTTATCATTTGACTTTACATAGTCAATTGTGATAACACCATTTTTGATCAGCATGTCTAATGGTATTATGTCTACGACGAATATGTCTAGACTTACCATTATACATACTTATACTGTGCCCTTCCTATTCTTTGATTGACTATCACAATGTATCATAACAGCAGGCACAGGCTTACTCCAACAAGGAATATCCTCCAAGAAGTTCTTAAGCCATTCTGCTTCTTCTCCAGCTTTATCTAAAGCTATAAACTCAGATTCCATTGTGGATCTAGCTATACACGTTTGTTTGGAGGATTTCCATGACACCGCTCCTCCACCAATTGTGAATACATATCCACTTGTGGATTTAGAGTCTTTGTGTCGATATCCAATTAGCATCACGGTATCCTTCTATCTGCTGGATATCTCTTATAAAGTATCCCATGATTCATAGTATACTTTAAATATCTCAATACTCTTAATAGAGCCTTCCGGTGATCCGTCTTGGGATTACTAGTGAACCTACTTAGTTTGCTCCTTTGAATATGCGATGTACGGACGTGTACGAGTTTGTTAAGTACATCGGACTACCAATTATTACGGCATATTCCAAGCGAGAAGCTGGTTCCCTCTGTTCTTTGCTAAGTGTAGAGTTAAGTCTGCGGTGTCTTAGGGAGGGTCATTAATGACATCAAACTTTCGAAGTACATTTTCTAGATAATGGAATTTGAGATAGAGCTATCCCTTCTGATGTTCTAGAAATTTTTATTCCTAATATGTCATCAGCCAATCCCATGTCCTTCATGTCAAAGTGCTTCTTTAACAAGCCTTTGGTATTCATGATCAATTCATGAGTACTTCCCATTATCAACATGTCATCCACGTAAAGACAGACTATTACAAATGATTCAGATGTTCCTTTGATATAGACACACTTGTCACATTCATTTATCTTGAATCCATTTGACAACATAGTTCGATCAAACTTCTCATGCCATTGTTTAGGTGCTTGTTTAAGTCCATACAACGACTTTACAAGTTTACACACCTTTTGCTCTTTTCCTGGAACAACAAACCCTTCGGGTTGTTCCATGTAAATCTCTTCATCTAACTCTCCATTCAAGAAAGCTATTTTCACATCTATACGGTGTATCTCAAGATTATGCACGGCTGCAATTGCTATGAGAACACGTATGGATGTGATTCTTGTAAACAGGAGAATATGTATCGAAGAAGTCATATCCCTCCTTTTGTCTAAACCCTTTGGCTACCAGCCGGGCTTTGTACTTATCGATAGATCCATCTGCCTTATACTTCCTTTTAAGGATCCATTTGCAACCCAACGGTTTGCATCACGGGAGGAAGATTAACCAACTCCCAAGTATTATTATGCATTATGGATTCTATTTCAGCTTTGTTAATAGCTTCTTTCCAGAACGGACTATCCGGACCGGATAAAGCTTCTTTAACAGTAGCTGGTTCGTTTTCTAACATATATGATAGAAAATCAGGACCAAAAGACTTTTCCACTCTTGCCCTTTTACTACGTCTTGGTCCTTCATCTTCTTCTTGAGATGGACCAGTTGTAGTTTCATAAGTTCTCTTATTAGAACTTGCATCTTTCCTATCTTTGGCGGGAAAGATATCTTCAAAAATACGGCATTCCTTGATTCTATTGTCATTCCTTCATTCATATCAGGAATGTCTGACTTGTGCACTATAAACCTATAGGCACTACTATTGTTAGCATATCCAATAAAGATGCAGTCAATTGTCTTTGGACCGATTTTGACTTGCTTTGGCATAGGTACTTCAACCTTAGCCAGACACCTCCACACTTTAAGATATTTATAACACGACTTACGATTATTTCATAATTCGTAAGGTGTTTCATTAATTCCTTTATTGGGTATCTTATTAAGAATGTAGTTTGAAGTCAGTATTGCTTCCTCTTCTTACTGTTGCTTGTGCTAGCTTCAGCAAGATTGACCTTGGCTTCCATCTTTCCTTTGTTGGCCTTGGCTTCAGCCTTGGCCTCATTCTTCCTGTTGTTTTCTTCAATCTGAAGACGAATAACCAGGTCTTCAAGACTCATCTCCTTGCGCTTATGCTTGAGATAGTTCTTGAAGTCCTTCCATGCTGGCGGCAATTTTTCAATGATTGACGCCACTTTAAATGGTTCATTCATAACCATTCCTTCAGCAGTCAACCCATGTAGGATCAACTGAAACTCATCAACCTGGCTGGCCACGGTCTTTGAGTCAACCATCTTGAAATCAAGGTATTTGCCAACAACAAACTTCTTTGAACCGGCATCCTCGATTTTGTACTTTCGCTCCAAAGTGTCCCATAACTCTTTGGCCGTATCCACAAGACAGTACACACTGTATAGATTATCATCCAGCCCATTCATGATGTAATTCCTACACAAGAAATTACCATGATCCCATGCCTCTTTGGCAATCCTTCTTTGATGGTCGGGATCATCAGTTGGTATAGCAGGGGGATCCTCTTTTAGGAACCTACGCGGGCGAGGGTGGTTAAGTAAAACGGCATCTTTTCTTTGCCATCTCTTGAAGCCCGCCCAGTGAACTTGGATGGTTTCTCACCATGTGCCGGGTGAGTCGGAGCGATGCGGGAGCAGGTGCAACATTTCGATTAGTTGCATCTCGGGTCGGGTCGGGTCGGGAGTAGCCCCAGAAGACTGGGAGGTATCGGTTTCGTTTGCTATCTCTTAAGAAACGTAAAATACTTCTTACGATTGTTAGGAAATTTAACAGAAAATGTAACGGCTTCTTAAAAGATAACGGAAAAAACTAACCGACAGAATAACAAACTGAAATTAAGTCGAGGCTTGTGTTTGACACAATCTCCGTAAGAAGTATTGCCCCGCACTGGTGCTGACGTTATTCTGACAATCTCCTCGTAAGATGCAACGACTTTACAATCGTTAGTAGAAGCACTTCAAACTAACGACTTCGGCGAACAAACTAATTGTTTGGAACTTCTGGACTTGAAAGGAATATTTATGCTTCAATATGCTTTCTCTCTAATTGCTATTGAATACTAACTCACTGAATGATGGAATGAATGAAATGACAAGCTGCGAGGGACTATATATAGATAATGAAGAGTTGGGGTGCCTTTTGGGAATAGGTATTATTGGCACCTGGTGGATTCTGGCCGTTGGATCTGATCTTGATGGAGGGTGGAGATCTGCTGGATCTTCCAGCACCTATTCGAACTGGTTCCTTTGAACCATTCCAACCCTTCCATCCTTCGGCATAGACCATATCCAGGACCCATGGTCCGACCCAGTACAGAACCGGCCCAAACCGTTGCACCGCCCCAGCCCAATCCTGAATGGGCCTAGGCCCCGCACCATGCTGTACCGCACCGCCCAGGTCCGGTCCAAGCTGGAACCAAACTCGCACCCAGAGCCACGAACCTTGATTGATTTGCTAAAAATCAAAGGCTCCAATAGCTCCTAGCGACGATGCGCACGTACGAAGTGCAAAGTGCGCCCTAAACCGCCCATTCCGCGCTTCGCGCGCTTCGCGCGCTTCGCGCGCTTCGCGCGCTTCGCGGGTGTGGTCCAAATTGAGCTAGTATAAAACTGGCACAATTGGGCTGCACCTTGCATGGTTGGCCCAATGGTCCACCTAGGTTGGCCCAAGGAGGAACAACTTGATGCCTCCTCCTTGTTTGCATCCACTTATAAACTTGCTTTACTTTCTATCTCTAAGCAATGTGGGATAACTCTTTATATCCCATAAACTCTTCATTTTCCCATTTCAAGTTACAATCTTTAGCCATTAATTTCTCATTCACCCGGAAATGGTTTTTAGTAAATAAATGCATTTTCTTAATCTACAACAAATGTAGATTATAATTTTGTAACTTACTTCATTAATCAATAAATGAAACCTATTTGAAAATTGGGTCAAAACTTGGTCAAACCTTGTTTCTAAAACCCATTTACAACCATCCCCCACATGAATGACGATTAATGCATGTATGCAGATTCGTCCAAAAGTTCCGGCGAACTACTATTGCATCGGGATAGGTAGCTTATGGCCTTGAACCTTCCCTAGTAAAATACCATCGGATATACTAGTCAGTTGGTAGCGAGACGCTTTGAACCAGTGACTGTATAGTGTATACCAAGACAACAGTACTCACACAATAATAGCTCTAACAATTTTTGTTCTCACGTTGTGTCCATTTCGGCCCTGGACCGTATCTCATTCATAAGTGTTCATTTAGAAGCGGCCTTATTACTTCTCAATTATATAGGTGATTCATACTATAAAGAGTATCCTGCTATACTCCACCCGTAGGTATATGAATCATTAAAAGTTTTCTCAACTTATCCTCACCTTCTTTGCAGGTGCATACACTTGGATGTTACGGGAATGAGTATGAAACGAGGTTCCAAGTGTTTCTCTTGAACTCATAACTTAGTTTTCTCATTGAACCAAGGGCCTGGGATCTCCATTTCTCAAGGTTGAGTGTCCACTATGAATTCTTTTGTTGTGGGTTTTAAACCCATTCCCCTTAACAGTTTATACAGTTGATCTCTATTTATACCTTTCGTAAACGGATCCGCTATGTTATCATTTGACTTTACATAGTCAATTGTGATAACACCATTTTTGATCAACTGTCTAATGGTATTATGTCTACGACGAATATGTCTAGACTTACCATTATACATACTATTCTGTGCCCTTCCTATTGCTGATTGACTATCACAATGTATCATAACAGCAGGCACAGGCTTACTCCAACAAGGAATATCCTCCAAGAAGTTCTTAAGCCATTCTGCTTCTTCTCCAGCTTTATCTAAAGCTATAAACTCAGATTCCATCGTGGATCTAGCTATACACGTTTGTTTGGAGGATTTCCATGACACCGCTCCTCCACCAATTGTGAATACATATCCACTTGTGGATTTAGAGTCTTTTGTGTCTGATATCCAATTAGCATCACAGTATCCTTCTAATACTGCTGGATATCTCTTATAAAGTATCCCATGATTCATAGTATACTTTAAATATCTCAATACTCTTAATAGAGCCTTCCAGTGATCCGTACTGGGATTACTAGTGAACCTACTTAGTTTGCTCACTGAATATGCGATGTCTGGACGTGTACAGTTCGTTAAGTACATCAGACTACCAATTATTCTGGCATATTCCAACTGAGAAACTGGTTCCCCTCTGTTCTTTGCTAAGTGTAGAGTTAAGTCTACCGGTGTCTTAGCCGGAGGGTCATTAATGACATCGAACTTTCGAAGTACATTTTCTAGATAATGGGACTGAGATAGAGCTATCCCTTCTGATGTTCTAGAAATTTTTATTCCTAATATGACATCAGCCAATCCCATGTCCTTCATGTCAAAGTGCTTCTTTAACAAGCCTTTGGTATTCATGATCAATTCATGAGTACTTCCCATTATCAACATGTCATCCACGTAAAGACAGACTATTACAAATGATTCAGATGTTCCTTTGATATAGACACACTTGTCACATTCATTTATCTTGAATCCATTTGACAACATAGTTCGATCAAACTTCTCATGCCATTGTTTAGGTGCTTGTTTAAGTCCATACAACGACTTTACAAGTTTACACACCTTTTGCTCTTTTCCTGGAACAACAAACCCTTCGGGTTGTTCCATGTAAATCTCTTCATCTAACTCTCCATTCAAGAAAGCTGTTTTCACATCTATCTGGTGTATCTCAAGATTATGCACGGCTGCAATTGCTATGAGAACACGTATGGATGTGATTCTTGTGACAGGAGAATATGTATCGAAGAAGTCATATCCCTCCTTTTGTCTAAACCCTTTGGCTACAAGCCGGGCTTTGTACTTATCGATAGATCCATCTGCCTTATATTTCCTTTTAAGGATCCATTTGCAACCCAACGGTTTGCATCCTGGAGGAAGATTAACCAACTCGCAAGTATTATTATGCATTATGGATTCTATTTCACTGTTAATAGCTTCTTTCGTAACGGACTATCCGGACCGGATAATGCTTCCTTAACAGTAGCTGGTTCGTTTTCTAACATATATGATAGAAAATCAGAACCAAAAGACTTTTTCACTCTTGCCCTTTTACTACGTCTTGGGCCTTCATCTTCTTCTTGAGATGGACCAGTTGTAGTTTCATAAGTTCTCTTATTAGAACTTGCATCTTTCCTATCTTTGGCGGGAAAGATATCTTCAAAAATACAAAGCATTCCTTGATTCTATTGTCATTCCTTCATTCATATCAGGAATGTTTGACTTGTGCACTATAAACCTATAGGCACTACTATTGTTAGCATATCCAATAAAGATGCAGTCAATTGTCTTTGGACCGATTTTGACTTGCTTTGGCTTAGGTACTTCAACCTTAGCCAGACACCCCCACACTTTAAGATATTTATAACACGGCTTACGATTATTCCATAATTCGTAAGGTGTTTCATTAATTCCTTTCTTGGGTATCTTATTAAGAATGTAGTTTGAAGTCAGTATTGCTTCCTCTTCTTACTGTTGCTTGTGCTAGCTTCAGCAAGATTGACCTTGGCTTCCATCTTTCCTTTGTTGGCCTTGGCTTCAGCCTTGGCCTCATTCTTCCTGTTGTTTTCTTCAATCTGAAGACGAATAACCAGGTCTTCAAGACTCATCTCCTTGCGCTTATGCTTGAGATAGTTCTTGAAGTCCTTCCATGCTGGCGGCAATTTTTCAATGATTGACGCCACTTTAAATGGTTCATTCATAACCATTCCTTCAGCAGTCAACCCATGTAGGATCAACTGAAACTCATCAACCTGGCTGGCCACGGTCTTTGAGTCAACCATCTTGAAATCAAGGTATTTGCCAACAACAAACTTCTTTGAACCGGCATCCTCGATTTTGTACTTTCGCTCCAAAGTGTCCCATAACTCTTTGGCCGTATCCACAAGACAGTACACACTGTATAGATTATCATCCAGCCCATTCATGATGTAATTCCTACACAAGAAATTACCATGATCCCATGCCTCTTTGGCAATCCTTCTTTGATGGTCGGGATCATCAGTTGGTATAGCAGGGGGATCCTCTTTTAGGAACTTCGCAGAGGGTGGTTAAGTAAAACAGCATCTTTGCCGCCATCTCTTGAAGCCCGCCCCGTGAACTTGGATGGTTTCTCACCATGTGCGGGTGAGTCGGAGCAGAGCAGAGCAGGTGCAACATTTCGATTAGTTGCATCTCGGGTCGGGTCGGGTCGGGAGTAGCCCCAGAAGACTGGGAGGTATCGGTTTCGTTTGCTATCTCTTAAGAAACGTAAAATAATTCTTACGATTGTTAGGAAATTTAACAGAAAATGTAACGGCTTCTTAAAAGATAACGGAAAAAACTAACCGACAGAATAACAAACTGAAATTAAGTCGAGGCTTGTGTTTGACACAATCTCCGTAAGAAGTATTGCCCCGCACTGGTGCTGACGTTATTCTGACAATCTCCTCGTAAGATGCAACGACTTTACAATCGTTAGTAGAAGCACTTCAAACTAACGACTTCGGCGAACAAACTAATTGTTTGGAACTTCTGGACTTGAAAGGAATATTTATGCTTCAATATGCTTTCTCTCTAATTGCTATTGAATACTAACTCACTGAATGATGGAATGAATGAAATGACAAACTGCAGGGGACTATATATAGATAATGAAGAGTTGGGGTGCCTTTTGGGAATAGGTATTATTGGCACCTGGTGGATTCTGGCCGTTGGATCTGATCTTGATGGAGGGTGGAGATCTGCTGGATCTTCCAGCACCTATTCGAACTGGTTCCTTTGAACCATTCCAACCCTTCCATCCTTCGGCATAGACCATATCCAGGACCCATGGTCCGACCCAGTACAGAACCGGCCCAAACCGTTGCACCGCCCCAGCCCAATCCTGAATGGGCCTAGGCCCAACCGCACCATGCACTGCACCGCCCCAGTCCAGTCCGAGCCAAGCTGAACCAAACTACTGCACCCGAGCCACGAACCTTGATTGATTTGCTAAAAATCAAAGGCTCCAATTGCTCCTAGCGACGATGCGCACGTACGAAGTGCAAAGTGCGCCCTAAACCGCCCATTCCGCCCTTCGCGCGCTTCGCGCGCTTCGCGGGTGTGGTCCAAATTGAGCTAGTATAAAACTGGCACAATTGGGCTGCACCTTGCATGGTTGGCCCAATGGTCCACCTAGGTTGGCCCAAGGAGGAACAACTTGATGCCTCCTCCTTGTTTGCATCCACTTATAAACTTGCTTTACTTTCTATCTCTAAGCAATGTGGGATAACTCTTTATATCCCATAAACTCTTCATTTTCCCATTTCAAGTTACAATCTTTAGCCATTAATTTCTCATTCACCCGGAAATGGTTTTTAGTAAATAAATGCATTTTCTTAATCTACAACAAATGTAGATTATAATTTTGTTACTTATTTCATTAATCAATAAATGAAACCTATTTGAAAATTGGGTCAAAACTTGGTCAAACCTTGTTTCTAAAACCCATTTACAACAATCCCCCACATGAATGACAATTAATGCATGTATGCAGATTCGTCCAAAAGTTTCGGCGAACTACTATTGCATCGGGATAGGTAGCTTATGGCCTTGAACCTTCCCTAGTAAAATACCATCGGATATACTAGTCAGTTGGTAGCGAGACGCTTTGAACCAGTGACTGTATAGTGTATACCAAGACAACAGTACTCACACAATAATAGCTCTAACAATTTTTGTTCTCACGTTGTGTCCATTTCGGCCCTGGACCGTATCTCATTCATAAGTGTTCATTTAGAAGCGGCCTTATTACTTCTCAATTATATAGGTGATTCATACTATAAAGAGTATCCTGCTATACTCCACCCGTAGGTATATGAATCATTAAAAGTTTTCTCAACTTATCCTCACCACTGCTGCAGGTGCATACACTTGGATGTTCTGGGAATGAGTATGAAACAGGTTCCAAGTGTTTCTACTGAACTCATAACTTAGTTTTCTCATTGAACCAAGGGCCTGGGATCTCCATTTCTCAAGGTTGAGTGTCCACTATGAATTCTTTTGTTGTGGGTTTTAAACCCATTCCCCTTAACAGTTTATACAGTTGATCTCTATTTATACCTTTCGTAAACGGATCCGCTATGTTATCATTTGACTTTACATAGTCAATTGTGATAACACCATTTTTGATCAACTGTCTAATGGTATTATGTCTACGACGAATATGTCTAGACTTACCATTATACATACTATTCTGTGCCCTTCCTATTGCTGATTGACTATCACAATGTATCATAACAAGAGTACAGTGCTTACTCCAACAAGGAATATCCTCCAAGAAGTTCTTAAGCCATTCTGCTTCTTCTCCAGCTTTATCTAAAGCTATAAACTCAGATTCCATTGTGGATCTAGCTATACACGTTTGTTTGGAGGATTTCCATGACACCGCTCCTCCACCAATTGTGAATACATATCCACTTGTGGATTTAGAGTCTTTTGTGTCTGATATCCAATTAGCATCACAGTATCCTTCTAATACTGCTGGATATCTCTTATAAAGTATCCCATGATTCATAGTATACTTTAAATATCTCAATACTCTTAATATAGCCTTCCAGTGATCCGTACTGGGATTACTAGTGAACCTACTTAGTTTGCTCACTGAATATGCGATGTCTGGACGTGTACAGTTTGTTAAGTACATCAGACTACCAATTATTCTGGCATATTCCAACTGAGAAACTGGTTCCCCTCTGTTCTTTGCTAAGTGTAGAGTTAAGTCTACCGGTGTCTTAGCCGGAGGGTCATTAATGACATCAAACTTTCGAAGTACATTTTCTAGATAATGGGACTGAGATAGAGCTATCCCTTCTGATGTTCTAGAAATTTTTATTCCTAATATGTCATCAGCCAATCCCATGTCCTTCATGTCAAAGTGCTTCTTTAACAAGCCTTTGGTATTCATGATCAATTCATGAGTACTTCCCATTATCAACATGTCATCCACGTAAAGACAGACTATTACAAATGATTCAGATGTTCCTTTGATATAGACACACTTGTCACATTCATTTATCTTGAATCCATTTGACAACATAGTTCGATCAAACTTCTCATGCCATTGTTTAGGTGCTTGTTTAAGTCCATACAACGACTTTACAAGTTTACACACCTTTTGCTCTTTTCCTGGAACAACAAACCCTTCGGGTTGTTCCATGTAAATCTCTTCATCTAACTCTCCATTCAAGAAAGCTGTTTTCACATCTATCTGGTGTATCTCAAGATTATGCACGGCTGCAATTGCTATGAGAACACGTATGGATGTGATTCTTGTGACAGGAGAATATGTATCGAAGAAGTCATATCCCTCCTTTTGTCTAAACCCTTTGGCTACAAGCCGGGCTTTGTACTTATCGATAGATCCATCTGCCTTATACTTCCTTTTAAGGATCCATTTGCAACCCAACGGTTTGCATCCTGGAGGAAGATTAACCAACTCCCAAGTATTATTATGCATTATGGATTCTATTTCACTGTTAATAGCTTCTTTCCAGAACGGACTATCCGGACCGGATAAAGCTTCTTTAACAGTAGCTGGTTCGTTTTCTAACATATATGATAGAAAATCAGGACCAAAAGACTTTTCCACTCTTGCCCTTTTACTACGTCTTGGTCCTTCATCTTCTTCTTGAGATGGACCAGTTGTAGTTTCATAAGTTCTCTTATTAGAACTTGCATCTTTCCTATCTTTGGCAGGAAAGATATCTTCAAAAAATACAGCATTCCTTGATTCTATTGTCATTCCTTCATTCATATCAGGAATGTCTGACTTGTGCACTATAAACCTATAGGCACTACTATTGTTAGCATATCCAATAAAGATGCAGTCAATTGTCTTTGGACCGATTTTGACTTGCTTTGGCTTAGGTACTTCAACCTTAGCCAGACACCCCCACACTTTAAGATATTTATAACACGGCTTACGATTATTCCATAATTCGTAAGGTGTTTCATTAATTCCTTTCTTGGGTATCTTATTAAGAATGTAGTTTGAAGTCAGTATTGCTTCCTCTTCTTACTGTTGCTTGTGCTAGCTTCAGCAAGATTGACCTTGGCTTCCATCTTTCCTTTGTTGGCCTTGGCTTCAGCCTTGGCCTCATTCTTCCTGTTGTTTTCTTCAATCTGAAGACGAATAACCAGGTCTTCAAGACTCATCTCCTTGCGCTTATGCTTGAGATAGTTCTTGAAGTCCTTCCATGCTGGCGGCAATTTTTCAATGATTGACGCCACTTTAAATGGTTCATTCATAACCATTCCTTCAAAGAATAACCCATGTAGGATCAATCGAAACTCATCAACTCTGGCTGGCCACGGTCTTTGAAGTCAACCATCTTGAAATCAAGGTATTTGCCAACAACAAACTTCTTTGAACCAGCATCCTCGATTTTGTACTTTCGCTCCAAAGTGTCCCATAACTCTTTGGCCGTATCCACAAGACAAAGGTACACTGTATAGATTATCATCCAGCCCATTCATGATGTAATTCCTACACAAGAAATTACCATGATCCCATGCCTCTTTGGCAATCCTTCTTTGATGGTCGGGATCATCAGTTGGTATAGCAGGGGGATCCTCTTTTAGTAACTTCTGCAGACTGAGGGTGGTTAAGTAAAACAGCATCTTTTGCCGCCATCTCTTGAAGCCCGCCCCGGTGAACTTGGATGGTTTCTCACCATGTGCCGGTGAGTCTGGAGCAAGAGCAGTGGAGCAGGTGTGCAACATTTCGATTAGTTGCATCTCGGGTCGGGTCGGGTCGGGAGTAGCCCTTAAGATCGGGAGGTATCGGTTTCGTTTGCTATCTCTTAAGAAACGTAAAATACTTCTTACGATTGTTAGGAAATTTAATGTAAAATGTAACGGCTTCTTAAAAGATAACGGAAAAAACTAACCGACGTAATAACAAACCGAAATTAAGTCGAGGCTTGTGTTTGACACAATCTCCGTAAGAAGTATTGCCCCGCACTGGTGCTGACGTTATTCTGACAATCTCCTCGTAAGATGCAACGACTTTACAATCGTTAGTAGAAGCACTTCAAACTAACGACTTCGGCGAACAAACTAATTGTTTGGAACTTCTGGACTTGAAAGGAATATTTATGCTTCAATATGCTTTCTCTCTAATTGCTATTGAATACTAACTCATTTGAATGATGGAATGAATGAAATGACAAACCTAGGGACTATATATAGATAATGAAGAGTTGGGGTGCCTTTTGGGAATAGGTATTATTGGCACCTGGTGGATTCTGGCCGTTGGATCTGATCTTGATGGAGGGTGGAGATCTGCTGGATCTTCCAGCACCTATTCGAACTGGTTCCTTTGAACCATTCCAACCCTTCCATCCTTCGGCATAGACCATATCCAGGACCCATGGTCCGACCCAGTACAGAACCGGCCCAAACCGTTGCACCGCCCCAGCCCAATCCTGAATGGGCCTAGGCCCAACCGCACCATGCACTGCACCGCCTGGCCCACCCGAGCCAAGCTGAACCGAACTACTGCACCCGAGCCACGAACCTTGATTGATTTGCTAAAAATCAAAGGCTCCAATAGCTCCTAGCGACGATGCGCACGTACGAAGTGCAAAGTGCGCCCTAAACCGCCCATTCCGCCCTTCGCGCGCTTCGCGCGCTTCGCGCGCTTCGCGGGTGTGGTCCAAATTGAGCTAGTATAAAACTGGCACAATTGGGCTGCACCTTGCATGGTTGGCCCAATGGTCCACCTAGGTTGGCCCAAGGAGGAACAACTTGATGCCTCCTCCTTGTTTGCATCCACTTATAAACTTGCTTTACTTTCTATCTCTAAGCAATGTGGGATAACTCTTTATATCCCATAAACTCTTCATTTTCCCATTTCAAGTTACAATCTTTAGCCATTAATTTCTCATTCACCCGGAAATGGTTTTTAGTAAATAAATGCATTTTCTTAATCTACAACAAATGTAGATTATAATTTTGTAACTTACTTCATTAATCAATAAATGAAACCTATTTGAAAATTGGGTCAAAACTTGGTCAAACCTTGTTTCTAAAACCCATTTACAACCATCCCCCACATGAATGACGATTAATGCATGTATGCAGATTCGTCCAAAAGTTCCGGCGAACTACTATTGCATCGGGATAGGTAGCTTATGGCCTTGAACCTTCCCTAGTAAAATACCATCGGATATACTAGTCAGTTGGTAGCGAGACGCTTTGAACCATGATCGTATAGTGTATACCAAGACAACAGTACTCACACAATAATAGCTCTAACAATTTTTGTTCTCACGTTGTGTCCATTTCGGCCCTGGACCGTATCTCATTCATAAGTGTTCATTTAGAAGCAGCCTTATTACTTCTCAATTATATAGGTGATTCATACTATAAAGAGTATCCTGCTATACTCCACCCGTAGGTATATGAATCATTAAAAGTTTTCTCAACTTATCCTCACCACTGCTGCAGGTGCATACACTTGGATGTTCTGGGAATGAGTATGAAACAGGTTCCAAGTGTTTCTACTGAACTCATAACTTAGTTTTCTCATTGAACCAAGGGCCTGGGATCTCCATTTCTCAAGGTTGAGTGTCCACTATGAATTCTTTTGTTGTGGGTTTTAAACCCATTCCCTTAACGGTTTATACAGCTTGAGCTCTATTTATACCTTTCGTAAATGGATCCGCTATGTTATCATTTGACTTTACATAGTCAATTGTGATAACACCATTTTTGATCAACTGTCTAATGGTATTATGTCTACGATGAATATGTCTAGACTTACCATTATACATACTATTCGTGCCCTTCCTATTGCCGATTGACTATCACAATGTATCATAACAAAGAGTGCAATGTGCTTACTCCAACAAGGAATATCCTCCAAGAAGTTCTTAAGCCATTCTGCTTCTTCTCCAGCTTTATCTAAAGCTATAAACTCAGAGTCCAGTGTGGATCTAGCTATACACGTTTGTTTGGAGGATTTCCATGACACCGCTCCTCCACCAATTGTGAATACATATCCACTTGTGGATTTAGAGTCTTTTGTGTCTCGATATCCAATTAGCATCACAAGATCCTTCTAATACCGCTGGATATCTCTTATAAAGTATCCCATGATTCATAGTATACTTTAAATATCTCAATACTCTTAATAGAGCCTTCCAGTGATCCGTACTGGGATTACTAGTGAACCTACTTAGTTTGCTCACTGAATATGCGATGTCTGGACGTGTACAGTTTGTTAAGTACATCGACTACCAATTATTCGGCATATTCCAACCGAGAAACCGGTTCCCCTCGTTCTTTGCTAAGTGTAGAGTTAAGTCTACCGGTGTCTTAATGAGGGTCATTAATGACATCAAACTTTCGAAGTACATTTTCTAGATAATGGGACCGAGATAGAGCTATCCCTTTCCGATGTTCTAGAAATTTTTATTCCTAATATGACATCAGCCAATCCCATGTCCTTCATGTCAAAGTGCTTCTTTAACAAGCCTTTGGTATTCATGATCAATTCATGAGTACTTCCCATTATCAACATGTCGTCCACGTAAAGTACAGTACTATTACAAATGATTCGAGATGTTCCTTTGATATAGAAACACTTGTCACATTCATTTATCTTGAATCCATTTGACAACATAGTTCGATCAAACTTCTCATGCCATTGTTTAGGTGCTTGTTTAAGTCCATACAACGACTTTACAAGTTTACACACCTTTTGCTCTTTTCCTGGAACAACAAACCCTTCGGGTTGTTCCATGTAAATCTCTTCATCTAACTCTCCATTCAAGAAAGCTGTTTTCACATCTATCTGGTGTATCTCAAGATTATGCACGGCTGCAATTGCTATGAGAACACGTATGGATGTGATTCTTGTGACAGGAGAATATGTATCGAAGAAGTCATATCCCTCCTTTTGTCTAAACCCTTTGGCTACAAGCCGGGCTTTGTACTTATCGATAGATCCATCTGCCTTATATTTCCTTTTAAGGATCCATTTGCAACCCAACGGTTTGCATCCTGGAGGAAGATTAACCAACTCGCAAGTATTATTATGCATTATGGATTCTATTTCACTGTTAATAGCTTCTTTCCAGAACGGACTATCCGGACCGGATAAAGCTTCTTTAACAGTAGCTGGTTCGTTTTCTAACATATATGATAGAAAATCAGGACCAAAAGACTTTTCCACTCTTGCCCTTTTACTACGTCTTGGTCCTTCATCTTCTTCTTGAGATGGACCAGTTGTAGTTTCATAAGTTCTCTTATTAGAACTTGCATCTTTCCTATCTTTGGCAGGAAAGATATCTTCAAAAAATACAGCATTCCTTGATTCTATTGTCATTCCTTCATTCATATCAGGAATGTTTGACTTGTGCACTATAAACCTATAGGCACTACTATTGTTAGCATATCCAATAAAGATGCAGTCAATTGTCTTTGGACCGATTTTGACTTGCTTTGGCTTAGGTACTTCAACCTTAGCCAGACACCCCCACACTTTAAGATATTTATAACACGGCTTACGATTATTCCATAATTCGTAAGGTGTTTCATTAATTCCTTTCTTGGGTATCTTATTAAGAATGTAGTTTGAAGTCGCATTGCTTCCTCTTCTTACCGTTGCTTGTGCTAGCTTCAAAGCAAGATTGACCTTGGCTTCCATCTTTCCTTTGTTGGCCTTGGCTTCAGCCTTGGCCTCATTCTTCCCGTTGTTTTCTTCAATTCGAAGACGAATAACTGTGTCTTCAAGACTCATCTCCTTGCGCTTATGCTTGAGATAGTTCTTGAAGTCCTTCCATGCCGGCGGCAATTTTTCAATGATTGACGCCACTTTAAATGGTTCATTCATAACCATTCCTTCAAGCCAACCCATGTAGGATCAACTGAAACTCATCAACCTGGCTTGCCACGGTCTTTGAGTCAACCATCTTGAAATCAAGGTATTTGCCAACAACAAACTTCTTTGAACCGGCATCCTCAATTTTGTACTTTCGCTCCAAAGTGTCCCATAACTCTTTGGCCGTATCCACAAGACAGTACACACTGTATAGATTATCATCCAGCCCATTCATGATGTAATTCCTACACAAGAAATTACCATGATCCCATGCCTCTTTGGTAATCCTTCTTTGATGGTCGGGATCATCAGTTGGTATAGCAGGGGGATCCTCTTTTAGGAACTTCGCATCGAGGGTGGTTAAGTAAAACAAAGCATCTTTGCCGCCATCTCTTGAAGCCCGCCCGGTGAACTTGGATGGTTTCTCACCATGTGCCGGGTGATTCGGAGCGTGAGAGCAGGTGCAACATTTCGATTAGTTGCATCTCGGGTCGGGTCGGGAGTAGCCCCAGAAGACTGGGAGGTATCGGTTTCGTTTGCTATCTCTTAAGAAACGTAAAATACTTCTTACGATTGTTAGGAAATTTAACAGAAAATGTAACGGCTTCTTAAAAGATAACGGAAAAAACTAACCGACAGAATAACAAACTGAAATTAAGTCGAGGCTTGTGTTTGACACAATCTCCGTAAGAAGTATTGCCCCGCACTGGTGCTGACGTTATTCTGACAATCTCCTCGTAAGATGCAACGACTTTACAATCGTTAGTAGAAGCACTTCAAACTAACGACTTCGGCGAACAAACTAATTGTTTGGAACTTCTGGACTTGAAAGGAATATTTATGCTTCAATATGCTTTCTCTCTAATTGCTATTGAATACTAACTCACTGAATGATGGAATGAATGAAATGACAAACTGCAGGGGACTATATATAGATAATGAAGAGTTGGGGTGCCTTTTGGGAATAGGTATTATTGGCACCTGGTGGATTCTGGCCGTTGGATCTGATCTTGATGGAGGGTGGAGATCTGCTGGATCTTCCAGCACCTATTCGAACTGGTTCCTTTGAACCATTCCAACCCTTCCATCCTTCGGCATAGACCATATCCAGGACCCATGGTCCGACCCAGTACAGAACCGGCCCAAACCGTTGCACCGCCCCAGCCCAATCCTGAATGGGCCTAGGCCCAACCGCACCATGCACTGCACCGCCTTGCCCAGCCCGAGCCAAGCTGAACCAAACTACTGCACCCGAGCCACGAACCTTGATTGATTTGCTAAAAATCAAAGGCTCCAATAGCTCCTAGCGACGATGCGCACGTACGAAGTGCAAAGTGCGCCCTAAACCGCCCATTCCGCCCTTCGCGCGCTTCGCGCGCTTCGCGAGTGTGGTCCAAATTGAGCTAGTATAAAACTGGCACAATTGGGCTGCACCTTGCATGGTTGGCCCAATGGTCCACCTAGGTTGGCCCAAGGAGGAACAACTTGATGCCTCCTCCTTGTTTGCATCCACTTATAAACTTGCTTTACTTTCTATCTCTAAGCAATGTGGGATAACTCTTTATATCCCATAAACTCTTCATTTTCCCATTTCAAGTTACAATCTTTAGCCATTAATTTCTCATTCACCAAGAAATGGTTTTGAGTAAATAAATGCATTTTCTTAATCTACAACAAATGTAGATTATAATTTTGTAACTTATTTCATTAATCAATAAATGAAACCTATTTGAAAATTGGGTCAAAACTTGGTCAAACCTTGTTTCTAAAACCCATTTACAACATCTTATATAAGAGCATCTTCAATTCATTTCTTCAAATTTTACTTAATTTCTTCAAATTTTGCTTTAAATGTTGCTTTAATTTTTTTTCCTTTTCAACCCATTCCTTCATTTTTTACTTCAAAAAGAATATTCTCAGCTTCTTTCCATTCCACCTCATCATTCTACTACTTCTATAATTTCACAAATACTACACAAAATTTAATCCTTTTACATATTCAACTCTCTCTTTTGTTTAGAAATAAAAATTCAAATAATGTATTTATAAAAATTCAAATAATGTTTTATTACTTTATTTTCATTAAAAATGTGTGACTTTTCTATTATCATGTAATATTAACTATATTGTTATAAATATTGATATGTTTTTATTTTTTAATTTATGTTAAATTTTAATATATCCGTCTAACTTTTTTCTTTTGACTTTTCTCAAATAATTAACCCAATATTAAAATAAAAAATATTTTAAAATTACTTAAAATAATATTAATATTTTTTTTCATTTATAGAATAAATAAGATGTAACTTTTAAAAATTAGAGGGACTAAATTTAAAATTTTAACATCCTACTTCAAAAATGAAGAAAGATGAATAGTGTTGCTTCAAATTTGAATGAACACTATTCATGTTCTTCATTTTTTAAGCAGAATTTGAAGTTGATTGGAGGGATAAATAGTGATAAATTTGAAAAAATGAAGGAGAATTTGAAGTGGGTTGGAGATGCTCAGAGGAAGAGAAAAAGGAGAAAATAATAGGCAGGCAGCTCTCGGACATGTAACCTTTTTATATAAAACCAATTTTCCCTTCAAAACTCTCTTCTAGTCACAATATTGTCTAGATATATTTTTCCTAAAAATTGAGTCAATATTAAATAAATGCAATATTAATTATATACTCTCTCCATCACAAAATATTTCTAGTTCTAGGAGAGTTTTTTTTTTGTCCCATAATACTTGCAGTTTTACATATTTTCAGAGTTAATTACCTATTTCATTCCCAACCTATAGTCACTTTATCGTTTTCGTCCTGATTGAATTTTTTTTTTCGTTTTCCTCATAAACTCGTGTATTTTTTGTTGATATCGTCATTCCGTCAATTTTTCGTCCATTCATCCGTTAAATATGCCTATATGGCATAGTGACATCATTAAATTGCTGAGTTAGCCTTACAAATCTATAATGTTGGCTGAGGAGAAAGTATTAGGGAAGGAAAGTGTAAAATATTAAACTAAAGACCTTTAATTTTTTTTTCATAGATATATGATTAAAATTAAACATTTATTATTTATATAAAATTTCCAAACCCTAGATCTATTTGAAAACCTTCTCTCCTCTCATTGTCCGCCTCTCTCTCTTTTCCCTCTCCGATCATCTTCGTCGTTAATGGCCGTCGCCGTCGCCAACGACCCTCGCCCTCTTAATCACCTTCGCCTTCTTCCCAACTCACCATCTTCCCCCTTCTCAAAACCGTTGCCGTTTCTTCTTTCTCCCTCTCAGATCCCGACCCCCTCCCTTTCCCAAATTGCTCGCCGACTTCTCCCCTAAGCTGACCCAAATTCATTCTTCAGATCCACCGTCGTATGGCCTTCGCCACATCGGCTCCGGATCGAAGTGGGGCATTTTTCACACCGCCGTCGGCGGCGAAAAGCATAGTGCTATCGAGCACACACCTTCTTAGATGGAGCTTTCTTTGGACCGACTTTACCTCTTGGTTTTGCCACTTCTGGATAATTATCTGACAACACAGAAAATCAACACTATGCATTTATAAATAATGTCTGAGGTCACAAAAAGACTAGTTCAGCATGTATACTTGTTTCCATAATAGAACTTGATGTTTCCATTGGTTCAGCAGTAGGCACTGAAGTGTCCTCTCTCTCTCTCTTTCTCAAGATGCTGCTTCTCTACTTTTTCTCCAATCAGCTTGTTTGATTTCGATTTTGTATATTTGAATTTGATTTTAAACTCTTATTTATATTTTCAAAGAGATTATAATTTTTTGAGTTGGAGGATTTGATTTTGTTAGTGAGGTGATGGTGGCGATGGAGGTGGTAGTGAGGTGATGGAGGTGGTAGTGATGCGGTGGTTGCAAAGATGGACCTGAAAAATCAGTCTGATGATAATGAATGATTTCAAATTTGTAATAATTTAAATTCGAATTAAAAGGGAGAGATAAAAAATATGAAATTGATAAATAAATAAAAACTATGGAGAAATTTTTAATGATGCAAATTTAGAGAAAACATATTATATAATTATAGCATAATGAATAATTAATAAAAAAAATATATTTTTTAAGCAATAATAATAATTTTTAAATGAAAATAGTATTTTTATTTTGTGCTTGCTAAAAAACAAAAGAATATTTTTATTCTCTAAAAGAAAATTTATTTTTAAAATATATTAAAAAGTTATTTTAAGGGGTTTATAGTTTAAAACTATACACTTTCATCCATTAATACTTTCAACTCAGCCTATTTTATAAAATTTTAATGCCAACTCAGCATTTTAATGACTTGGCATGACACATGTCAATTTTTAACGGTCAAATTGATGGTTAACTGACGTAAGGACGACCATCAACAACAAAAAACAAGGTAGAGGGGGAAAACGAAAAAAAATACTATCAGGACGAAAACGAAAAAGTGACTATAGATTGGGGACGAAATAGGTACTTAACTCCATTTTTTCATAAAACTTTGACACAAATTGCCTATTCAACTCTTATTTATGATTAAATAGTTGTTATTGTAAAAATATTTAATTGTATATATACTTGAAATATTCAAATGGTAGTTTAATCTATTTAATATGAATTGATTGTGTTTTTAATATGTGTGTAGATTGCTAGAACTGCAAGTATTTTGGGACGAAATGAGAAACTAATTTTTGAGCATACTGAGCATTTATGAACAGATAATTAAGAATTATAGACAATAAATGCTATGCTTTGGGCAACACATATTTTCTTTTTCGTTTCAAAAAGAAATGAGTTTATTGACTTATTAACGATTAGGAAGCAAAATCTATATATATATATATATATTAAAGTTGGTGAGGAGGGTTATGGCTTCGCCACGTGGACAAGTTTAGGCAAACTCTTGATTTTGGAGAAGCCACGTCATCACTATCCCAAAATCTATATGACTTTAGGTATTCTCCTTATTAACTAATACTATTAGTTAATAATAATAGTTATTATATAGGTTAACTATTACTATTAATAGTATTAGTTAACTATAATAGTTACTTTATAAGTTAACTATTACTATTAATTGTATTAGTGATGGAGGAAAACTCCCTCTTGTAATAAAAACCGAGCAAGTGTACTCACTATCGGTGTAGCAATATGCAATTGCAGGGGTCGAATCCACAGAGACTCGTTGGTAAACAAGTAATGGGAAAGCAGTGAATTTAGTAACCAAAGTTTATAATTTTTATTTGAAACTAAGAGCATAAATTAAATAACTAAAACTAACTAGACGATAAAACAGATTATGAGCAGAGATTCGTAGATTGGATTTCACTATACCATCATTCTATGCAGAATTTTACTTAAGAAACATTAACTCAACTTCTAGGGTTCATTCACTTTTGCTAGGATCGATACGGTTAGGTAGGCGGATTACAATCCTAAATACTCTTTTAATATTGCAGTTTCTATTACGGTTTCACAATATGCCAAGAATAAATTAAGAACGAAAGAATAACAAAAACCTAACGTTGATCCGATTCTATTACGGCACAGACCAAATTATTCAATCAATAGTGGTCTATGCATCAAGATCCCAAATTAATGGCGAATTCGATACCCAATTATTCAAAGACGAGTTCGTATCTTAACATACGTCTCGAATCCAAAAACAAAAAATTAAAATCTATTGATGAACAAGAAGGAATTAAATAGAAAGAATTAAAATATTAATGCATAGAAATCCGGTAAAGATCAAAACAATCTACAAATCTAATAAATTAGCTACTCATAATTAATAATAAAAACCTGGAATAATTGTTCTTCTTCTTCCACGAAATTGTTACAGAAAAGTAATAAAAACCCTATTGTCTATGATATGATATGTGTTCATCTCTATTTTACGTGGCTGCTTGTGAATTTATAAAGAAAATAGGGCAAAGAACTGTAGACCAAGGCATGGAAAAGACATAATTGCCCTTGAGTATTACGCTGCAAAACTGGTGCTGATATGGACGTCGGAAGAAGCGCGGCCGCAATTGGTGAGGGCGCGGCCGCTCTAATGGGCCGAACTTTGGTGTGTAATTGATCACTCTCAAGCGCGGCCGCCATGGTGCTTGCGCGTCCGCTCTTGAAGACAGAAAGCTTGCCCTGTTTCTTCCCAAATTTCCTTGGCCCCAAGCCTTGTTTGCCTTGGCCCCAAATGCCTTCCAGTGGTCGGCCATGGACCCAAATTCTCTAGGCCAACCATGCAGTAGTGGCCAGCCATTCCATGCATTTCCCGGCCACTGCCTTGGCCCAATTTAATACCACTTTTATTCGTTTCGTCTCGCGATTTTCTCTTCGCACTTTGGCCAATATAATGACTTCTTTTGCGTTTCGCTCTTTGAGATTTTATTTTTCATTTAATCTCACGAATTTTTATAAATTAAATTCGTCCAAAAATTTCATATTTCCAGTTCAGTCCCTGAATTTTCCAATATTTCCAATTTAGTCCAAAAGCTTCCAAATGCCAGTTTAGTCCTTGAGCTCGTAATTTCAGTTTTTTTCCTTCTCTGCTCCGCTCCACTTTATTCCTTTTGCACTTTTTAGCCATAAAATGCACCTTTAATCAGCTCTATACCCTGTACTCATAAAATACTCACAAACCACATCAAATATACACAAAACTCGGGAATCAAACTCAAGGAAAGCCTAAAAGTGCATCATTTGGATGGGTAAATACACATTCATCAAACACTCACAAACTAACCTTTTGCTCGTCCCGAGTAAAACAAAACTAAAAGAATTAAAATAAAACTACTCTAAATAAAATATTAAAACAAAATAATTATTTTTGGGATGTTCTATCACAGATGAGTCATTGGTCACATAAGTCTCAGATCCTTATCAACACACATAATCAACAAGTGCCACCACAGTAATGGGATTACAATCACATTGAAACATAAAACTCACAATTTTCCACCGCGGCCTGAATGATGAATGAATTATGGGAGGTCACTGCCAACAACCTAAGATTGTTTATGAATTCACTAAGTGATGCTCTAAATCAATATGTTATAGACAGTACAACCCAAAAAGGACACTCATATGCATATTTACACGATTGTCAACCCGGTTATCGATATTGAAAGAATAATATGGCTTAAAAGTTAAGGTGCGAAAGATCGCAGGGCTAGGTTCATGGTTACAAATGAAGGTAAGGACATACGAAAATATGAAAGTGAAACTAGAAAGCCTTCTTTTAACAATACATCCTCCACTCACCCTTATTATTTCCCAATGTGCCGACCCACAAACTAAAACTTTTTCATACATCAACATGGGATTGGGCACATTCCACTACTTCCTTTGGTCACCTTGAAATATAATTCCACTTTTGATATTAGAGAGGGCTCGATTTTTCTTTTTTTTTTTTTTTTTTTTTTTTTTTTTTTGCACAATTACATCACGAAGAATGTGCATTCAATTTTTTTTTTCAAGCCCCTCTTTTCATTACATAACATGACCCTTTTCTTTATTTTCGTGACCACTTTCCATTCAATCCTTTGATTTTCAAAACATTCCCCAAAATATTCTCATTCTTTCCCTAGGTCCACTTTCTTGAAAAGGTGAGAAAAATTAGTGTATAAGTTAAAAGGGTGGGATAATGAAGGTTCAAATGAAGGCGAATGGTGGTCTAATATAACCTCCCACTTTGTGAGAGATTCCATTCTTTTTCAAGCTCAAAAGGGGTTCTAGCGGAAAATTTTATATAAGTGACTCGAAAGTTTAAGGCTCACAAAAAGGGATTCAAAAAATAGCCATATATATCAAGTAACCTATTGACGTGTTATTGACAATCATGCAAACATGTTCTAGGGACCCCGAGAATACACAAAGTGATCCCATAAAGGGCACCTAAGTTGATGACAATGACCAAGAAAATGATACGGAAGTGAGAGGTGGTGCAATCATAATTTAAATGTTTCAATGCAATCCCAATCACCACACTAACAATAGCACATGTGATCTTAAAATTAAAGCACACTCTAATCATCATAGACTTTGGCCAACATCCCAACTATGAAAAGAACAAAATTTTTAAAATTTTTCAATTTTTTTAGAGGGTGACACTATATACACTCCCCTATAAACCCACAAACTCGGAGAGTTGCCCACCCCCAAACTCAAAACATGCTATGTCCTCATAGCAAAGAGAACAAAAGCGTGCCTTGGGCTCAACGGATGGCAAGACACGACTAAGCAGTAATTAACATAAAAATAAAACATACCTCATTGGGTTGCCTCCCAAGCAGCGCATTTGGTTAAAGTCGTTAGCCCGACTATGGTCCCAAGCTTACTTGGCCTTTGCTTTGCGGCCTTTGGACCATCTCCTTTCCTCACGGGCACAAACGCCCTTCTCTTTCCACTTCAGCTCTCCATTGTCAACAAGTAGGGGTAAAGCCACATTTATTTTTGAAACTTTACGCTTGTGCTTACCCCTTTTTCTTTTCTTTTTATTGGGGTTTCCACCCCCAAACTCAACCTTTTCTGCAACCTGCAGAACACCATTCTCACAACCAAGATCAAGAGAGTTATCATGCACAAAAATAGTAGCAAATATAAAATCAGATAAATCACTATAACTCTCCCCACTAACTTTACGTTTTGAAGGCCCTTGTGGTAGATGTGATGGAATCGACTCTTTATGGGAGTCGTGTGGGGTGTGATACGACCCGTTACTCCTAGAGTATTGGTCGGCCTTAATGTTACTAGCCATGGGACAAACGTCCGCATTATCCCCACTTTTCTCACCTCCATTCACATCATATATGACCATTGGTACATCATTTATGGCTCCTACAAAACTATCATTAAGGGGAAGGTTCTTGTCATTATTAAACATACAAAACTTACATTCCTCCCCCATACCTCTCAAGGATACTATCCCTTGACACACATCAATGGTGGCCTTAGTGTCAAACATAAATGGTCTCTCAAGCAGAATGGGAGTTTTCAGTTGTTCCTCACTTGATCCCTCCATACACAACACATAAAAGTCAATGGGGAGAATGATTTTATCAATTTTAACCAACACCCCTTCAATAACCCCTAAAGGTCTTTTGATTGAGAGATCCACCAATTGCAAGTCTCTCATGGGTGGTTTCAACTCACATGCCCCCAAACTTCTAAAAACATGAAAGGGCATCACATTAACACTTGCCCCAAGATCCAACAAACCTTTAAAATTTTGACCCCCTAAAGAAATTGGGATAGTGAAACACCCGGGGTCTTTTTGAACATGATTAACTTTTTCATTCTCATTAACATCATCATTATTATCAAAACAATCAATATTATCAAGAGAAGATAGAAATACCTCCTCGATTTCCTCACTCTCATCCCACACTGTCGTGATTGACTTTGCTTGCTCAGGTGGGTTCTTCTCTTTCATCAACTCTTGGGCAACCTTCACAAGTTGCTCTACTTGTGTGCCCATCTTTTCAAACGCAAAGATTCGTATTTTGTTGCTTTGCCGCATCTCCATCCTTAACCGCTGGATCGCCACCTCCCAAGGCTCTTTATCATGTTGTCTGTGTGGTGGCACATGAAGAGGTTTCACTTGCTGATTATGATGGCCACCCCATGGATTGTAATTGCCATATTGATTGCCTTGGGGTGGTGGCCTTGGTGCATATCCATTAAAAGCATGTGCCTGTTCAGGATTATAAAAGAAATTTGCTGCACTTGGACACATATTAGTCACATGAGATGATAAACCACAATTTGTACAATAATCAGTAATAACATTGGCACCAGCAGAAGTGCCACAAGCAGTCAATTTATCCAATTTATTATTTAAAAGTGCAATCTGCTTTGAAATATTATCACTAGCATTCAATTCAAGTACCCCCCTAGTTCTACCCCTCGAGCTCTTTTGTTGAGAATTAGCACTCAACATCTCATATAAAGCTTTAGTCTCATCCGGGGTCTTGGCTCCTATCGAGCCTCCCGCAAAGATTGTCCAACCATTGATTGACCATTCTCATTCAAGCCATCATAAAAGGCTTGGTTCAGTGAGGGTAGTGTGAAATTATGATGGGGACATTGCATTATCATCGTATTAAATCTTTCCCATGCCTCATGAAAAGGCTCCACCACATCTTGGGAAAATGTCATCAATTTCTGTCTAAAACTAGCCCACAGATGATGTGGATAATATCTTTTAAGGAACACATCTTGCAATTCTACCCAAGTACTAATGCTGCTCGGTGCAAGCATCATCAACCATGTTTTAGCCACTCCCTTAAGAGTGTAAGGAAAACACTTTAATCTAATTTGCTCCTCAGTCACTCCCTGTCTTAACAAAAATTGAGCAACAACAATAATATACTCTTTAAGGAACGTGAGTGCATCCTCACCAGGCAATCCGTGAAAGCTTGGCAACATGGCAAAGTATTGTCCTTTGACCTCTAGATTTTTGGCTGCATCGGACAGCACTATGCATGAGGTAGATGTGTCTACCCTAGGTCTAAGGAAATCATTCATTGTTTGTGCCGGTGGTACTGCCATCTCGGCTTTCTCTTCCTCTACCTCGGTGGTGGAGGGTTCTGATTCGGTGTCCGAATCCGAGAAAAGGGGATTAAAGAGGGGATCGCCCTCAAATGCTTCCTCAAGTCTATTTATGTTATCGTCCAATGGCACCAATATAGGCTTCAAAGAACGACGACCTTGCATTCACTGTTTAACCTACTTGTTTACTTGCAACAAGTCCCCGGCAACGGCGCCAAAAACTTGATGGAGGAAAACTCCCTCTTGTAATAAAAACCGAGCAAGTGTACTCACTACCGGTGTAGCAATATGCAATTGCAGGGGTCGAATCCACAGAGACTCGTTGGTAAACAAGTAATGGGAAAGCAGTGAATTTAGTAACCAAAGTTTATAATTTTTATTTGAAACTAAGAGCATAAATTAAATAACTAAAACTAACTAGACGATAAAACAGATTATGAGCAGAGATTCGTAGATTGGATTTCACTATACCATCATTCTATGCAGAATTTTACTTAAGAAACATTAACTCAACTTCTAGGGTTCATTCACTTTTGCTAGGATCGATACGGTTAGGTGGCCGGATTACAATCCTAAATACTCTTTTAATATTGCAGTTTCTATTACGGTTCCACAATATGCCAAGAATAAATTAAGAACGAAAGAATAACAAAAACCTAACGTTGATCCGATTCTATTACGGCACAGACCAAATTATTCAATCAATAGTGGTCTATGCATCAAGATCCCAAATTAATGGCGAATTCGATACCCAATTATTCAAAGACGAGTTCGTATCTTAACATACGTCTCGAATCCAAGAACAAAAAATTAAAATCTATTGATGAACAAGAAGGAATTAAATAGAAAGAATTAAAATATTAATGCATAGAAATCCGGTAAAGATCAAAACAATCTACAAATCTAATAAATTAGCTACTCATAATTAATAATAAAAACCTGAAATAATTGTTCTTCTTCTTCCACGAAATTGTTACAGAAAAGTAATAAAAACCCTATTGTCTATGATATGATATGTGTTAATTTCTATTTTACGTGGCTGCTTGTGAATTTATAAAGAAAATAGGGCAAAGAACTGTAGACCAAGGCATGGAAAAGACATAATTGCCCTTGAGTATTACGCTGCAAAACTGGTGCTGATATGGACGTCGGAAGAAGCGCGGCCGCAATTGGTGAGGGCGCGGCCGCTCTAATGGGCCGAACTTTGGTGTGTAATTGATCACTCTCAAGCGCGGCCGCCCTGGTGCTTGCGCGTCCGCTCTTGAAGACAGAAAGCTTGCCCTGTTTCTTCCCAAATTTCCTTGGCCCCAAGCCTTGTTTGCCTTGGCCCCAAATGCCTTTCAGTGGCCGGCCATGGACCCAAATTCTCTAGGCCAACCATGCAGTAGTGGCCAGCCATTCCATGCATTTCCCGGCCACTGCCTTGGCCCAATTTAATACCACTTTTATTCGTTTCGTCTCGCGATTTTCTCTTCGCACTTTGGCCAATATAATGACTTCTTTTGCGTTTCGCTCTTTGAGATTTTATTTTTCATTTAATCTCACGAATTTTTATAAATTAAATTCGTCCAAAAATTCCATATTTCCAGTTCAGTCCCTGAATTTTCCAATATTTCCAATTTAGTCCAAAAGCTTCCAAATGCCAGTTTAGTCCTTGAGCTCGTAATTTCAGTTTTTTTTCCTTCTCTGCTCCGCTCCACTTTATTCCTTTTGCACTTTTTAGCCATAAAATGCACCTTTAATCAGCTCTATACCCTGTACTCATAAAATACTCACAAACCACATCAAATATACACAAAACTCGGGAATCAAACTCAAGAAAAGCCTAAAAGTGCATCATTTGGATGGGTAAATACACATCCATCAATTAGTTAACTATAATAGTTACTATACTCCCTCCGTCCTGGAACAATCTTCACACTTTCCCTTTTGGGCGTCCCAAAACTTACTTCACACATTTAAAACTTACCTAAAATGGAAAGGAATCTTTACTGTTCCCTCCACTCATTCTCTTTCCTACATTATTTTAATACTCACAACCCCATTATAATTTACTATTTCCTCCACTCATTCTCTCTCCTATTTTATTTTCACACTCACAACACTTTCAATATAATACTCTCTCCTTAAAACCAGTGCAAACAGTGTTTGTGAAGATTGTTCCGGGACGGAGGGAGTATATGTTAACTATTACTATTAATTGTATTAGTTAACTATAATAGTTACTATATAAGTTAACTATTACTATTAATAGTATTAGTTAACTATAATAGTTACTATATATGTTAACTATTACTATTAATAGTATTAGTTAACTATAATAGTTACTTTATAAGTTAACTATTACTATTAATTGTATTAGTTAACTATAATAGTTACTATATATGTTAACTATTACTATTAATAGTATTAGTTAACTATAATAGTTACTATATATGTTAACTATTACTATTAATTGTATTAGTTAACTATAATAGTTACTATATAAGTTAACTATTACTATTAATAGTATTAGTTAACAATAATAGTTACTGAACATACCAAAAGTGTCGAGTTGGGCCAAACGAGTAAAGTCCAATTATAGACAGCCTTGGTCCCCACATTCTTAATAAGGCTGGCCCAATAAGGACAAGGCCCAGAGCCCATCTCAAGTATCAGTCGACTAAGCCCATGGTCCGACCTACTAGGTCCCGACCTAACTTAGTCCGACCTCGTGATCCATGTTACAATTCGGGTACGAACCATGCTCTACCCGACAATGTGTCGACCATATTACAAGTGGCGACCTCGACCTAACCTACAAGTAGCGACTTGACACTCGCGGCTTATTTAGTTGAACCATTCACGTAACCACATCCCTACAAATCGTGACAAGCACTAACACGTTCACATGACCGAATAACCGCCGCTATAATCTCTGAGGACATGTCTCCTCACCAAAAATACATTACTCTTGCCTATAAATACTTCGTCACTACCAACGGTGCAAAGGTAACTCGCCATTTTGTTATCAAAATTCATTATTCTATACATTTTGAGCTATAAACAGCGGTAATCTTACTCACGCCCGAGCGTCTTCGCCGAGACACATCCGGCTAGTCGTGGTTCTGTTTCAGGTCAAGGAGCCAGTGTGATCGCTCCCGCCACGTGGAGGAAGATTGATAAGCACATTTCCCGCAAAGATCGCTTGGTTCCATTGCCGGAAAGTGCTTTAGACTTGACTTCGAAAACTCCATCAAACCCGCAACAATGGTGACTTCGTAAGGACACGTATCCGAGGCTTCACTTGGGCACGATGAAGTGAACAACAACAACAATGCAAACGTTGGAAATGCAGATTTGCCTCCTCCTCCCCCTCCTCAACGACATCATGCTAGTGGCGACACGCCTAACAGCGTGGCCGATGGCAGGGGATTGCGGATGCAAGGAGAGAAAAGCGTCCTATGGAAGGACAAGGAGCTCCACCTCACCCAAAACGCATAACCGGCAAAAGCTAATGTGGGAAGCAGGCAGTCCCTCCACTAATCCCATGAGCAAGAAAGAAATGATGCTGGAGCGAGCCCGATTCTGGCCGACTTAATAGCCATGGAGGAGGCGTACAGGCCGACATACGCTCTCGAGAGAGCGGCACCCGCTCGTGTTTCTAATGGGCAACAAAGCCAGGAGTGCTAGGCCAAATGAAGGTGTGGGACAGAACGGCGAGGATGTAATGGTACGCCGAGCTCCCACTATAGTTCATGTGCCGAGTAATGATTTAAGAGCTAGCCTCAATGTAAACAGAGAGCAGGAGGCTCAATCTGATTTGAGGACTCAGCTAATGCCCAATAGAAACAGACATGTTTCCCACCGTAACACAGAGATCAGTGGTCTCAAAGAGACAGAAATGGGCATAGGTCGCCCGCAGAGGGGAAAGGCGCAGGTCGCCACACTGGAGATCACAGGCGCAGTCGCCGTCTCGCGCCGAGAGGCGCAGTCGCCTCAAAGAAGTACCGTACATAGATCTCCAATAAGATCGAAAGGACCAATTCTCACAGGGACAAGGAGTAGGCAGGTGACTCCCCCAGAAGTGAAGGCCAGAGGTCCAATGCCGCTCCCCTCCAGTGAGATGAGAGACCCGATGCCGAGAATGGTTGTTGATGAAAAAGAAATTTGAGCAATGGGAGGAGGAGAAGAAAAAAGAGACGGGAAAGGTTGAACGAATTGACTTTGCTCTTCGACCTTTTTCCAAAGAAATCAGAGATAGTCGACCTCCTCCTACTTTCAGGTTGCCTCTTCTGGAGAAGTACTCTGGGTCGACAAATGCCAGGAGCCACATATCCCATCTGGAAGCCACTATGTGTTTTGTCGCCAATGAGGATGACAACATGTGCAAAGCTCTCCTAAGCACACTTACTGGGGCAGCCTTAACTTGGTTCAATGGTTTGGCCGGGTAGTATCACCACTTGGGCATGCTTCAGAACAAAATTCTTAGACCGCTTCTCGACTGCAGGAGCTCGGAAGATAACCGTCACTGATCTGAATAACTTGGTGCAGGGTAAGAATGAAAGCTCGATGAGCTATTTCACCAAGTTCAAAGAGATGGTTGATAAGATAGAGGAAGACCTCACAGACAGAGGTAATAAATTGCTTCCGAAGTGGTATTTCCTCAAGACATGGACTACGAGCTCACGGTCCGAACGGTCACAACTCGACAGGAGTTGTTTGAAAAGGTGTATAACGTCGCTCCGCCGAGGAAAGGAAAGAAAAAGAAGAATGGTAAGAGCCCCAAGGTTGAAGTCGCCGACGATAAAAAGGACTCCAACAAGAATGGGGGAACAATAAAAATGGAAAGAACAGAACTAGGCGATGCAGAAGGTGCCCAAAGCTTTCACTCCTCCTCACGTGAGTCGAACGGAGATTTTGAATGCCGTCGAGCCGGCTCCTCCAGCCCCAATGAATCTGTGCAACAAGTTTAGGAGGGACAACAAAGAAGTACCGCGACTACCACAAAGACACCGGTCATCTCACAGAGGATTGCTTGGGATTAAAGCGTATCATCCAGAATGGTCGACTGTGGAGACTCAAGCTTATGTGAAGAGACCTCGAGGCATTTGGGGGAGGTGGGCAGCCAGCCCAGGTGGGCAACAAGGACCTAGGCAACCTAGACCGAACTCCGGGGGTCATCACCGAACAAGCAAGCAACACAGCCATCAAGCATAAGATATTCCACCAATAAGGCCCCACGTGCCTCCAAGGAGAGAAATAAAGAGATGAGGCGATCGCCTTCTACCCCCACGAATTGGCAACTAATATGGCGGCTAGGGAGCAAGTTCTCGTCATCCCAGTCTCATTGATGGATGTACGACGAGCGTACTCTTAGTCGACACTGGGGCCTCGCAAGGATATTTTGTTTTACAAAACTTTCAAGGAAATGGGTCTTAATGATGAACACTGGAGAGATATGACGCATGTTGGAGGGCTTCACCAACCACCGAGCCGATGCTAAAGGCCGATAGTGCTCGACGTCGACCTAGGCCAAAGACCCTCAGGATTGTCTCGAAGGTACAATTTATCGTAATTGATGTAAATAGTGACTATGCCGCCATACTTGGAATTCCCGGACAGTCGCTCTTGGAATGGTAGCATCAATTCCTCACCGCCAGTAAAGCTCCCCACACCCGCCGGAGTGGGTTGCGTACAAGGCACGGCTCGTGCTTATCCGGATCATGTTCTAAGAGAAAGAAAGAAAAGGGAACTAGAGATTGAGACCGCCGATGGATACTTGAAGCCGTCTCGCCCGCCACCAAAACTACCCGACTGTCAACAATCACCGACGTGGTAGAGTCGACCTATCGCTTCAAATGACGAGGTCATGCTTGAGTCGACACGTCACTCTAACACCACCGAGGTCGATTCAGATGTAGTTATGGTCGATCAAGTCGTCATAGGAGACCTATGCCTCCGGATAGACAATAACTCTGGGGCCCCTACCAACAAGGCCGCAGCAAGCTTGATGATATGATAGCCGAGGAGGCTCCACACTTGGGAGCCGAGGAAAGACAAAAGGTCGGGGAGATCATAGTGGAGACTCTACAATTCGTAGATGGACCAGAGCTAGAAGCCTGTGGATGAGCTAGAGTCGTAATTACCAACTCTTCCTACCCCGACCAAAAATTCAAATTGGAAAGCAAGCTATCGTTGAGGAGCGAGCGTAAATTATCAAGCTACTCAAAGAAAGCAGTGATGTCTTCGCATGGAGAGTAGAGGACATGAGGGAATCAAGGAGGAGGTCGCCGTTCATCGGCTCAAGTCAACCCGACCATTAAGCCTAGACCCCGTAAATTGAGAAGCTTTGCTCGCGACAAGGAGGAAGCTATAAAACCGAGGTACAAAACTTTTGAAAGTGCAGTGGATAATCAAAGAGGCCACTCATACAACGTGGTTGGCCAACGTGGTCATGGTGAAGAAATCAAATGGCAAATGGCGATGTGTGTCGACTTCACTACTCTTAATCTAGCTTGCCCAAAGGATGCTTATCCCCTTCCAAGGATCGACAAGCTAGTTGATTCTATTGCTGGTCACTCCACCCTCGCTTCTCGACGCTTACTCGTGCTACCACCGATTAAGATGCACGAGGATGATATAGTCAAAACAAGCATTTCAGCAAATGGGGCATCTATCGCTACAATATGATGCCATTTGGTTTGAAGAATGCGGTGCAACTTATCGTAGAATGGTGAATAAAGTCTTTGCCTCACAAATTGGTCGAAATATGGAGGCTTACGTTGACGACATGGTCATTAAAACCAAGGCCGGAGTCACGTAGTCGACCTAAAGGAGACATTCGCCAATTTACGAGCAAACGACATGAAGCTCAATCCCAAGAAATGTGTGTTTGGAGTGGCTGGCAAGTTCTTGGGATTCATGGTATCTCAAAGAGGCATAGAAGCTAATCCAGAGAAGATAAAGGCTTTAGTCGACATGAAGGCTCCTACCAAAGGTCAAAGAGATGCAAATGACTTAACTAAGGGTAGCAGCTCTCGGTCGCTTCATATCTAAATCAGCAGAGAGATCTCTCCCCTTCTTCAAAGCGTTGAGGGGACGAAAAGCTTTGAATGGACGACCGAATGTCATTCGTCGTTCCAACAATTGAAGGATTATCTTGCTACTCCACCTCTCGCTCGCAGCCCGACGACCGGTGAGACTTTATTTGTGTATCTATCTCGTAGGAGACAAGTCGCTTGCCGCAGTATTGATTAGAGAGGATGAAGGGCTTCTAAGCTCGCAGACTATATCGCAAAGCTTTATCGATGTGGAAAGGTGTATTACAACGCCGAGAAAGTCGCTTATGCTCTAGTCGTAGCTTCAAGAAAGTTACGAGCTTATTTTCCTCGGCTCATCCAATCGTGGTTCTTACCAATGCTCCTTTAAGAAAAATACCGCACAAGCCGGAGAGTTCTGTGTCGACTACTCAATTGGTCAATTGCCCTCACCGAATTTGACATTGAGTATCGACCTCGAAAGGCGTCAAGGCTCAAGCTACGGGCCGACTTCTCGGTCGAGCTTACGTTCACCAAGGAAGATGACGAGCGCCGAGCTCCAAAAGAAAAGGGCAAAGGGAAAGAGCCAGAGTCACAAGTCGCCATCACTCTACCCGTCGATTGTTGGAAGGTCTATTCGTACTGCCGCAAACCAAAAATGTCAGCTGAGCCGGAATTGTCTTGGTCGAGCGTAGTCCGGGGACTGTTTACGAGGAATCGCTAAGGTTCAAATTTGACGCTTCCAACAACCAAGCCGAATATGAAGCCTTGATTGCAGCCTATCGAGTATGCCAAGTGTTTTGGAGCGACTAAGATCATGGCTTACCGTGATTCGCAGCTGATAGTCAACCAGTGTCGAGGCGAGTATGAGGTGCCTGGTGCCACATTGATCAAATACTGCGACCTGGTGAAAGAGCTGATAAAGGACTTGGAATTCTGGGAGATTCAAAGGATTGGAAGAGAAGATAACGAGCTGGCCGACCTCCTCTCGAAACTAGCTACTTCAGAAGAGCCACATGAGGAGCCCATCTCCTTCCTCGAGAATCCAAACCTGCATTAAAGAGTGAAAATTCAATGCATAGATGATCCCACAAGAAATTGGACTCAGGGGAAGTGTTGGATCGAGGAAATGAAGGCATACATTGGAAGTGGCGAGCTGCCAGATGACGAGAAGAAGGCTCGAGCTATCAAAAAGAAAGCACCAAGATATGTCATTCAAGGAGGTGACCCGTTCGTAAGATCCTACACTCGACCATCAGCTAAAGTGCATCCACCCTCAAGAGGTCGCCCTATTGATACACGAAGTGCATAAAGTGGAATTTGTGGTGGACACCGGGGCCGTGACTTTGCCGACAAGTTAATCACGTTGGGATACTACCGGCCACACACGAGGGCCGACACTCACAACTTTGTTCAAAGAATGTGATCAATGCCAAAGATTTGCTAACTTACCTCACGTGCCAACAACCGAGCAGCACTCCAGCATTGCAGCTTGGCCATTCGACATGTGGGGTGTCGACTTGATTGGACCCTTCCCTCCCGCCCGAGGTAACCGCAAGTATGTGATCGTCGCCATAGATTACTTCACCAAATGGGTTGAGGCAAAACCACTAGCTCGCATCACGTAAGAGAATGCCATCAACTTCATTCATGATTTCATTTGGTGTCGATTTGGTTTTCCAAGAGCCATAGTATCTCGACAACTGGATGCAGCTTCTAGAGCCTTCGGCGTAGATGAGCCGAGTAGGAATCAAGCATCGGCAATCCTCGTCGCCTATCCTCAAGGAAATGGACAAGCCGAGGCAAAGCAAATAAACTTGTTCTATCTTCGCTCAAGACAGACTCGTAGGTCGACGTAACAATTGGTTGGGACGAACTCCCCTTGCTCTTTGGGCAGTTCGTACAACCACTGGGGCCTACGGGGGAAACCCACTTTGCTCTCACTTACGGATCAGGCTGTGGCTCCGCCGAGCTCAGATTCCCCACCTGCTAGAGTGACTTTCTTCAATCAAGAGCGTAATGATACAAACAGATTGATCGACTTGGATCTCATCGACGAGAAGAGAGAAATGCTTACCTCCGAATGGTTAACTACAAACAGCGAACTAAGAGTTACCACGACAAGAAGGTCAAGGCAAGGTCGTTCCAAGTTGGAGATTATGTGTTGAGAAAGATTGAAGCAACGGGTAGAAGGACCCAGCAGAACAAGCTATCTCCTAACTGGGAAGGTCCCTATGTAGTCACTCGAGTCATCAAGGAAGGAACCTACATGATAGCTCATCCTGGAGGTGACGAGTTGAAGCACCCTTGGCATGCTACTCACCTCATCAAATACTACTTCTAGTCTTCAGTTTCAAACTTCAAAGCTTGTGTTTAGTTCTAGTTTCAAGATGATGTAACCATGTTCCTACTTCAATAAAAAGTGCAGTTCATTCCATCAATCATAGTGTTACCCCAATCCCAATGAGCTCGACTCTTAGTCAGCTTAAATTTAACAAGCTCGATTCTTAATCAGCCTTGTTCATTTAACAAGTCCGACTCTTAGTCGACTTCGTTCCAACAAACTCGACTCTTAGTCAGTTTGTTATAATAAGCTCGATTCTTAATCAGCTTAGTTAATTTAACAAGTCCGACTCTTAGTCGACTTCGTTCCAACAAACTCGACTCTTAGTCAGTTTGTTATAATAAGCTCGATTCTTAATCAGCTTAGTTAATTTAACAAGTCCGACTCTTAGTCGACCTCGTTCCAACAAACTCGACTCTTAGTCAGTTTGTTATAATTAGCTCGATTCTTAATCAGCTCTACTATTTTAACAAGTCCGATTCCTAATCGACTTCGCTCTGAGTAACTCGACTCTTGGTCAGCTTAAAAAGTTTGAACAAATAAGTCATTGCCCTACTAAATCTAACTCGACACCTACCTCTAAAGCATATAACATGCATAAAAGAGAAGTCAGTTACGATTAAACACAATTAAGTCTCCCAAAGTGGGCTAAGACTTAGGCAAAGGCAACTTACAAAGTATCATGCCTCCCAAAAATAGGGCCAAGGCATACAAGTATTAAAAACAAAAAAGCAAAAATGTTTGGAGCTTGTTCGATTACAATAACCATTAAAATCAAAGTCTATTCAGAAGAAATGCCTTCTATTGGACCGGCGACGGATGTTGGGTCGACCTCAGTCTGATCACCCACAGTAGATGGCTCACCAAGAACATTTTCAGTCTGATAAACCACCTTCCGTGAGTCACTGATTGTGAACTTTGGGGTCTCCTCGTCAAAAGCCGAATCCTCATAATCATCGAGCTCAGCCAAGATGGTGTTAAAATTAACCTTTTCAACAGCTGGGGGGTCCCAAGGTGATGCCTCTGCAGCTTCATCATCTTTCTTTATAAGTTCCAAGTCATTCTCATTGTATGGCACCAAAGGGTGGCCTTGGCGAGCTGCTGTGTTATAAGGATCTTCAGAAGCCCATTGAGCTAGCTGTTCGATCGATATATTGACAGAGGGATCTACTATTATACGTCGAGCCATATGAGCCCGACCTACATGGAAGAACCCCCTAGCTTCTTCGGTAATATGGGCGTGCAGATCATCACTATCTCTATATGCCTTGACAGCATCCTCCTTTGCAACCCTCACAGCAGCAGCTAGATCCACCCCCCATTGAGCTCGAGCAGCATCCAACTCTTCTTGTTTCTTGGCCAAAGTGACGGGCACCTCCTCCAACTGCTGAGTCGCCAATGCCAGATCAGCAGCTAGCCTATTCTTTTCCTCCTTGAGGGCGGCGAGTTCCTTGGCAGCTTCTCCCAACTTGCCCCAGGCATCCTCTTTGGCCTTTATTTCGTTGTCTTTAACAAGTTTCAAAGCTTCATACGAGTTGTCTAAGTCTGAGTGCTCTTCCTTCAAGTTTTTGAGCTCCTCCTTCAACGTAGCATTGGCTTCTTTCAGTTTCCCTACCTCGGCATTCTCCTCCTCCAGCTTCTTCAACTCTACATTTTTCTTTGCCAACATGGACTTGGCTAGCTTCTCCTGCTCCTCGGCGGCCTTCCAGATAAGTAGTAGCCAGGTCAATCATGGCAAGAGGCGAAAGGAAGAGTGGGAGGAAGAGGTTAGATCCTGGCAGTACACAAAGGGAGACATGGAACAACCGAGCAAAATAAAGTTAACAACACAAGAAATTGCCAAAGAGTTACCTCGGAGGAAGCTAGCCCGACCCTAGCTCTGCGAGCTTACGGAGTTAGAGGCTTTTTAGTGAACTCCATAATCAAATCCTGGTCAGCACCCCTTCTGACCACGGCCTGTCCGTACTCCAGCTCCGGGTACTCCCTGGCTAAGCAGTTGATCCTGGTTAAAGGAGCCACAGCACTTAGCTCGTCAACACGAGACTGGATCAGCTCGGCATAAGAAACCTGGACAGGGGAAGGCTGGGGACTCCTAACTTCATTCTCCATCGGCTCGTTAGCATCGACCTGATCAACTGTCGAGCTCACCTTGGTTTTCCCAATCTTGATTTTCTTGCTTAGAGGGGCCGTATCATCTTCATCATCCCCCTCATCATCTAACTCGATCACAGGCGACTTTGCCTTGGGAATTCTTTTGGTTTTGGATTTGGTTTTGGGTTGATCACGAGCTCTGGTCTTTCTAGCCTCCTTAGCTGGCTCAACAATTTGGTCGGATACATTGGTTTCTTCAGCGTCGACCTCTTCCATTTCCTGGGCGACGTCTACAACTTGGTTCCCTTCCAGTTCCTCGGGGTTCTCCTCCATTGGTATAGAGTTAACGGGGTCCACATCTACCGTCTGCAAAGTATCATGACGGAGAGCACCCTCTCTCTCCCTATGTTCTCTAGCATTGGCTGCTCCACAGCTCCACTTGCTCTTCCTGATGTCAATGGTTCGGCCCATACTCGCTTCTTGTTCAGGAGTTAAGACTACACCAAAGTTGAAATGATCAAGGGTTAGGTCGACACATAAAATTTCTGCATACGAGTAAAAAGTTCTATGTACGAATTAAATATGTGTGGACTGATTATTCTACATACGAGCAAAGAAGTTCTATGTACGAATCAAATTCATAAATAAACAGTTAAGCAGAGGTAAGAGGGATCAAGGTACAAGGAATGGTCGAGTTCTTACCCCCAAAGTGTTCTACCCGCTCCTTACAATAGTTGGCAGTCTTCTTACAAAAGTGGCACTCTTTCTCAAATCTGAATCGAGCTCCCTCATGGGTGACCCAATCTGGATATCTCTGACATCTAACTACTGGCACCATGGGCACTACCTCTCCTTCACCAACCATCAATCCAGCTCGGATGAAGTTATTTTTGTTGGTTCCTAGAGCATCCCAACTGATAGCCCCCTTCTTGGTAAACTCCATCAACTTCTTACGTAAATCATTATGCCAATGAGGGGCCCAGTAGTTGTTCTCATCTACCCCAGTTGTATCAAGACTTTGGGCAAGGGAAATTCCCATCCTCTTCTACTCTCCACCACCACCACGCAAGAGTTCCATCCACTAGCCTTGCCAGGAAGATTGGCAAATAATTTGGGAGACTTTGGCTTGGAAGGAGTACTTATGCCACTATCCTTATCAAACTTAATGCTAAAGAACTCCTTAAACACCCTCATGCATGGCTCATATCCTAAGAACCTACAAACCATAATAAAGCAAACCAGTACCCTACAGGTGTTGGCTCCTAGCTGAAGTGGCAAGGCATCGGTGCACTCCAAGAACTCGTTTATGAAGGGGTCAAGAGGTAATCTCAAGCCAGCTTCGAATTGGCCGTAGTAGAAAGCTACCTTGGTATTTTCCTCCTCGTAGGTGTCCCCAAATTTGTTAAAGAAGTCCCCCCTACTATACAGAGCAACGCTGAACTCCTTCCTATCAACATCACAAAAATCATATATCATGCTTAAGCGAGATGGATAATTCTGCTTCCCTCTAGCTGGTCTTGGAGGAACGTAGCCTTTTTCATTCCTGCCCGGCACTACAGTGTTATCAAAGGCATCAACAATGCGCGGGCTTGATGAGGTCGAGGCATGAGCTCCACCTTGTGTCTCCATATCTGTACAAGAAGAAGGGGAAACAGGGGAATCAGTTCTACATGAAGTCTCAGGAGACCTAATCGATAAGCTAAGGGGCGACCTAGATTCCCCCGGAAATCCTATCCTATTTCTAATGAAGGAGGGCTTAACAGCATCTTTAACATAAAACACAGCTATATGGTCGAGAAGCTCATGAAAAAGGTGAAAAGACACAACCCTTGGGTCATCCGTTCCTAAGGCACCTAGTTCATCCCCTACAGGCAAACTCAGTTCATTGAAACGCAGTCCCCAATGTGTCAAAATTGAAGAACACTCCTCTACTGTTATCTCCCTCCACTCTCCGTTTAAATGTTTATAAACCCTACGATTGACTTTACAGTACCCATACCAAGCTCCGGGTTCTGTACTAAAGGTCCTAGCCATGGCGAAATCAAAGGAATAGCAGAAATTAAAGCCCTAATTTTAAAGAATGAGGAGAATACCTTTAGCAGTGAAGGGAAAACGGAACAATGGAGAGTGAAACACCGAGTTATAGCAGAAGTCAATTTCCTTTATCACCGCCGGAATCACGTACAGAGTTCAGGGATGGCGAAAGTTGTAAATGGGGAAGGATTCTTGATTTTATAGTTCCCTGAATTGGAAAGGGCAAAGATAAATTCGAAATTAATTCTCCTAATTAATGGTGGAAACAGTTTCCTAGGCGGACTCTCAAACGACAAAAGTATAATCATTACAGCCGAAATGGCGCTCCTTCATCTGTAACCGTTCATCATCAACGATCTGGATTGTGCCACGTCATCTTGGTCGACTAAACCTCCAAACGAGTAACGACCTGCGAGTAACAACAAATTTCCAACAAGATTTCCTTAACTTCCTAGTCGACAAAGTCAACTCGAAAGTTGGGGGCCACTGAACATACCAAAAGTGTCGAGTTGGGCCAAACGAGTAAAGTCCAATTATAGACAGCCTTGGTCCCCACATTCTTAATAAGGCTGGCCCAATCAGGACAAGGCCCAGAGCCCATCTCAAGTATCAGTCGACTAAGCCCATGGTCCGACCTACTAGGTCCCGACCTAACTTAGTCCGACCTCGTGATCCATGTTACAATTCGGGTACGAACCATGCTCTACCCGACAGTCAGGTCGACCATATTACAAGTGGCGACCTCGACCTAACCTACAAGTAGCGACTTGACACTCGCTGGCTTATTTAGTTGAACCATTCACGTAACCACATCCCTACAAATCGTGGGATGAGTTACACATTAACACGTTCACATGACTGAATAACCGCTGCTATAATCTCGGAGGACATGTCTCCTCACCAAAAATACATTACTCTTGCCTATAAATACTTCGTCACTACCAACGGTGCAAAGGTAACTGCCATTTTGTTATCAGAATTCATTATTCTATACATTTTGAGCTATAAACAACGGTAATCTTACTCTCACGCCCGAGCGTCTTCGCCGGAGACACATCCGGCTAGTCGTGGGTTCTGTTTTCAGGTCAAGGAGCCAGGTGATCAGTCCTGCCACGTGGAGGAAGATTGATAAGCACATTTCCTGCAGCATCAGTTACTATAAATGCTAACTATTATTATAAATAGTATTAATTTAATATATAGGTTAAGCAATAGTATTATAGTTACAATATATGTTAACTATTACTATTAATAATATTAGTTAATCATAATAGTTACTATATATATCAAAGTAGGTTGTTAATAATGCCAATGAGCATTTAGCTTAAAGACGTACTTTTCTCGGGAAGGTTAAGGGTTAGAACCCCCTACATTGTATTTAAAATATTGTAATTTGAAAAGAAATAGGTCGTTAGTTTTTTCATTCACTTTGTTAACGTTCATAAAAAATGTTGCATATTGACATAAATTATGACATCAAAAAATAAATGACATAAAGTATGAACATCAAAAATAAAATAGCAAAATTTGCTACATTGTTAGTCACAATGCAATTCCTATTAAACTTATGTGCAACAAAGTTATTAAAATTGAACACAATTTTTCTAACTTTATAAATATTAATGTTTTGATTCATTTATAATATACTTATATTATAAAAAATAAATCATGATATTAGCAAATTAACTTTTCGTGCGAAGCACGGGTTACCTACTAGTGTGTGTGTTAAATGTTTAACAATTATTGATTGTGTGTGAGGACATTTTAAAATATAGTATACTCCCTCCGTCCCACCAATTGCTTCACCATTTTCCTTGGGCACTGGAATTATGGTAATGGGAGGGAAAAAAAATGTTGTGAGTGTAATTTGAAAATAGGAGAGAGAATTAGTGGAGGGAATAATAAATTATAATGGTGTTGTGAGTATTAAAATAATGTAGGAGAGAGAATGAGTGGAGGAAATAATAATATTTTATGTCCAAAAAAGAAAAGGTGAAGCTTCTAACGGGACGCCCTTTTGAATAATTGGTGAAGCTTTTATTGGGAAGGAAGGAGTATAAAAATTATTTTGATCAAAATACATCTATTATTGAATGTGAATGAACACTTAATTATTATAGCCTATAATTAACTGGCACTTGATTACTTTCCCCATATTCAAGGCCTAGTAAAGGAACTAACTCATTTACTCCCTCCGTCCCAATAAAAGCTTCACTAATTACCCAAAAGGGCGTCCCGTTAGAAGCTTCATCTTTCCTTTTTTGGCAAAGAATCTTTACTATTTCCTCCACTCATTCTCTCTCCTACATTATTTTAATACTCACAACACCATTATAATTTACTATTCACTCTACTAATTCTCTCTCATATTTTCAAATTACACTCACAACATATTTTTTTTTCCTCCCAATTTCATAATTTGCGTGCCCACCCAAAAGGGTGAAGCACTTATTGGGACGGAGGGAGTATTATAATTGTATGTAAATTTTGATAGCTAATTTCACATTTTTTGAATGAACACTTAATTATTATATGCAGTTCAATTTGGATAGCTAATTTCACATTTTTTGTGTTTATAATAATTAGGTTCTAATTTTCAACATCATATTCGCTTAATTTGCATAAATATCTTTTCCTGGTTGAAATTAAAAGGTTTGTCAACCATGAGAAAATGTAACTTGAAGTGAGATTAAAATACAAAAATCAGCTGTGTCGAGATCTGATTGGGTAACAATAGATGGTCGTTGATTAAAAAGAATTTTTTTTGTTTTACCTAAGTCACCCACTATACTCCCTCCGTCCCACTTCACTTGGCACTAATTTTCATTTTGGGTCGTCCCACTTCACTTGGCACTGTCCAAAATGAAAAAGAATATTCACTATTCCCTCCACTCATTCTCTCTCCTACTTCACTTTTACACTCACAACATTCTCTCTCCTAACTATTCCTCCCACTCATTCTCTCTCCTATTTAATTCTTCATACTCACAACATTTAACTTTTTCTCTTTCTTACATCACTTTTTCTTAATTCCTACACCCAAAAAGTTGGTGCCAAGTGAACCGGGACGGAGGGAGTATATGTTAACTTTTTTTTTTTTATATATGAAGTTATTTTTCACTGTTATTATTGTTTATAATATTTTTTAAATATCAAGCCCACACAATTTCAAAATTCTGAATTCGAGTCCGAAAAAGCACGGAGGTCGGAATGACAATTTTTTGCCTTTATTTATAAAGAGATCAAATGATCGAGTTCCGGAGCAACCCGACTGTACTAATCCAAATAACAATTAAGTACAGAGGTGATAATATCATTCAAAAATAAATGAGTACGGAGACGATAGTATAATTCAAAATAAAATCAAAGATTGAAAGAAATAAAAGAAATTGATGCATGTATGCACAGTTTTATTTATTTTATACAAAAAAGATATTAAACATAGCGAAAATTGAAGTGAGTAAATAATTAGTGAGGCCAGAGAAAGGCGCCGATAGCAAAAGAGCGCTTGTCGGGGAGGGAACCGGCGACGGGAAGGCCGTACTGAGTGAAAAGGCGATCAAGCTGCCACTCCGGCATGTTTTCGTAGTCGGACTCTGTGTACCTCGGGTAGTGCACAGGCAATTGGAATTGAATATGGCCACCACTGCCACCATGCCTCTGCTGCATTTGTTTGTGCTCCGACTGCCGCTCCACCACACCGTTGGCCATCTCTCTCTCTCTCTCTCTCTCTCTCTTCCTCTACACACACTGACAGACACAGACAGAGAAATTGTTTGATTTTTTGAGTAGTAGTAGTGAGTACTGAGTTATGAGAAGAGAAGAGAGGGGTTTATATATAGATGGGATACGTGGAGAGGTGGGAATATTCCGGGCTGGAGACCGCTCATTTCTTGTGGTTAACAACTTTTTACAATTGCAAGCTGTACAGGGTTTTCATTGCAATCTGGACCCTCGCTTTTTCCAACAATTTATTTTTGCTTACCCAATAAATGTCTCCCCTCAATTTTTTTGTTAATTATTTTCAGAGAAAACCAATTACTTTCGTTAATTAAAAAGGGAAAAAAATACGAATAGACATTATTTTTTATGAAGCAAAAAACTCTTTTACGAATATCTTCTGTGGTGATAACTAGACATGTCCAAACAGTTTCGATTTCGGTTTTCGGTTTTGGAATCGCCGGTTCCCGGTTTTCAAATAGCCGAAACCGTATTCGAACCATATTGATTCGGTTCCCGGTTCCCGGTTCTATCCGCCGGTTCCGGTTCCAACGGTTTCATCACCATCTAACTTTTTTTTTTAAATCTAAACCTCTTAAGACAGTAAAGACGCTAACTAATCTGTTTTTTTTTTTTTTCACTTGGGGAGTATGTTTTTGAAAAGAATGAGAAGTGGACAAAATTTGGTTAGTATATTATTAAAGATAGAATAAAAATTATAACAATATTTTTAGAATTTAAATAAAACAACACTACACTACAAGTACAAATACTAAATAAATGCTAAATAAATTCTAAATATTAGTACATTTAACTTACATTGAGTTCCGGTTCCCGGTTCCGGAACCGCCGGTTCTCGGTTCCGCCGGTTCCTCGGTTTCCAATATGGTGGATTCGTATTCGAACCGTTTCAATCCGGTTCCCGGTTACGTTCGGTTCCCGATTCCGGCGATTCTCGATTCTCGCCGATTTTCGATTCCGGTTCTACCCGCCGATTTCGCCGATTCCCGATTCTATTTGAACATGTCTAGTGATAACTACGTAATTCACATTTTATTGAGAGATTCAGGTAATAAATCAATCGACAGGCTGATTTGAACATCTCGAAAATTGGAAATACAATTCTCATTTTAAAAAAAAAACATTATTAAAAGATACATAAAATAATAATAAAAAAAGTCATTATAAATACACATTGTTTTGAAGTCCACATAGTTCACTTCTTTTTTCTTTTCGAACGTTCTATAACAAATGCATGTTACTATTCTAAACATACACACAACACAACAACAATCGACTTATTATTTCATAATTCACTTTTTGTTTTTAGGGTCATTGTCCCATAAATTTCTTTTTTTTTTAAATCTATGTTCAATAAGTTTCTTTTATGATGTTGTATTATGATGTTGTATTATGTTTCGAAAATACAACATCAATTAAGGTCATAACACTGCATTCCGGCGTCCGCCGGTGACCGGAGTCCGAAGCCCATGGACCGGCGACTAGATTCCGACCTCCGGCGACCAGATTTCGACCTCGGGCGATCGGCGGCCGAATTCCGGCCAAAATTACCGGATTCTGGTGAAAATTAACCGGATTCCGGCGAAAATTGACCGGAATCCGGCATGCGGCGATAGCAGACGGCGGCGGCGGAGCTGGGCTGTGGCGGAGGCGGTGGTGCGGATGCAGTATTATGATTTTAAACTACTGCATAACTAAATGTTGTATTATACATAATACAACATGAGAACTTATGAAACATTTTAATACAATGAGAAATTTAGTGGAAAGTGATTTATTCCAAAATGAACTTGTGGGCAAATTCCCTTTTTTTTTTATCCCACTTTTCATTAATTTTTCTTTGCATTTAATTTTAACCTTTGTTATAAGCAGTGTTATAAAAGACTCGCCTTTCAGTGTAGCAGGGTACGCAGCACTAGGCCCCTCTCCAACGCCTAGTTCTAAATCCCGCCTAGGTCCCGACTAATTTCAATTAATCCCGACTAATCTTCGTCTAGGCGCTAATTTCGACTTCGCCGCCTAGCATTCACCTAACGCTTTTTAGAATCTTAGTTATAAGAAGGAATAAATATAGTTTATTTAATGCAAATACTATAAAAAAACAAATTTAAACTATTTTTTAAAGATGTAATGATTACAAAATAAAACACCAAACGGTGTTTTTGGTATGATAAAAATTAAAAATGTCTCAGATATTTTAGCATACTAGAAGGAAAGGTAGGCAATTTTGGTGGATGATTGACAACAAAAAAGCAGAATCATTTCCCCGTGATGATTTCACGGCCATGGCTCTGTCCAGATGTCAATTCCTCATTTATTGTTCTTGCCGACAACAAACTAAACATCTTTAAGGTTTAATTTTACATCGGTTAAAAAAAAAAAAAGAAAAAAAGGGTTAGTTCTACTTTTATACTAGGGTCACATCACATATGCAGATGTGCTCAAGTAGTGGGATTAATTTTTTTTATTATTTTTTTTTTGTCATGCACTCTACTCTACTCTAGGACCACAACATAACAAACTCATATACTTTCTCCTCCGTCCAATTACTTACTTCACACTTTCTATTTTGAATGTTTAAATACATACTTCACATTTTATTTTTTACCTAAAATAGAAACTTTATATTATTAACATATTAACCCTACCCCACTCATTCTCTTTCCTACATTATTTTAATACTCACAACACCATTATAATTTACTATTCCCTCCACTCATTCTCTCTCCTATTTTATTTTCACACTCACAATACTTTCAATATAATACTCCCTCCTTAATAACCGTGTAAACAGTAACTGTAAAGCAAGTAATTGGACGGAAGGAGTAAACCCAAATACTCCTCCGTTCCATGTGATTGCAAACTTATTTTCATTTTGGTCCGTCCCACGTGAATGCAAATTACCCAAAAAGGAAATAAATTTATTATTTTATATTCACCCTACCCCATCCACTCATTCTCTCTCTTCATTTTCCACCATACAATTTATTCAACCAACCTACTATTAACTCCACTCATTCTCTCTCTTCATTTCCTACCACACATTTTCATTATCTTAATAATATTTCTTAATTATTGTGCCCGAAAAAATGATTCACAATGACGTGGGACGGAGGGAGTAATATGTAAAATTACATAGAAATCTACGCCCAAAGATATAAAATTAAAATTACTCTTATACCTAAGTTTCAATTTTTTATGAAATTTTGACTTGAGCCTCTATTTGAGTGTGAATTTTTAAATCTCTCTTCAGTTACTTATACAGCAATGTAAAAGTAATTAATACACATTCCTTATAAAAAAAAATTGACAAGTTAACTATAACTAGGATACATATGAGATGCAGGGGCTACGATTATAGTTGAAACTTGATTTTAAAAGGTAATATTTGAATCTAGAGAGATCTATTTCACAACGTCATGCCAACAAAATCAATAGCAACTCACAAAGCAAAGAGTAGCTCAGAAATTATTAGAGCTCAAATCACTCCTTGGAAAGCTGCCACTTTTCCCCAATGGCTGTTGATAGGTGAGGTCAGGGCTTGTCAAGATTCATTGGTTACTTGGGTTTGCAGGACTACACACAGCAATGGGCCCCTTGGAAATAGCTAAATTTTTACCCAAGGTTTCTGATTGGGTAAGAAATGTAAGCCCTTAATGGTTAACACAGGTTAACTCTTCCCCCCTCCCCACATATGGACTTGGCACGGCTCGTGCGAGCAGCATGTATTTTGCTAGCTGCTACGAGCGGCCCAGATTTGTCAACGTCTTTCCGTCTTGAAACTCAACGGACAAGATACATTTTGTGTCCATTACCCAACTGATCTTGACCGCAAACAAAGAGGGAAAGATGAGGCGTGGACATGACATACTCTGAGCTGCTCGTATGAGCAGTTCCGAGGTCACTCATCCACATACACATAACTACTATACATGCAACAACACAAGGTTATACCTCCAGGCATGGCTAGGTGGATAAAAAACTTCCATCTAAATTTACTTCTGCCTAAATTATAGGTTAATAGATTATGTATACAAATCCTTGAATTAGCATTACGAGGAAGGGAAGTCAAAAAGGGAGGAAAAAGGGATCCTCTTTGTTCTGATAGATTTCAAACAATTGCTTAGAGTAGTGAGTTGCCAGCTTTCTGCATTGTTCGACCCCCCTGAGGTTAAATGCCTCAAACTGCTCCACTGATTTAACCAAATCGCCTTTTGGGTCTCCATCAGTAAGAAACTCAGCCAACTTAGTCCCCCTATCAACAAAAGGAACTAATTACAACAAACAAGCAACCAATTCATCAGATCAGAAAGACCCAAAATAAAATTCAAATTTGCTCTTGATCAGTGTTAAACAAGTACTTCATCAGAAACAGAGCATATAAATAAGACCGATTTTTCTAACACGTGCCCTTGGGGAATATGATAAGACTTAACTTTCAAATAGAATTACTATAATTATATAGTTTCACTTCCATAATTAAGTCTTATCATATGCCCTATATGCCCTAAGGGCACATGTTGGAAAAATCGAAAACCGAAAATATGATACTCCCTATGTCCCAAAATGATAGTCCCATAATTAAGTCTTATCATATGGCCTTAGGGCCACATTGGAAAAATCAAAAACCGAGAATATTGTACTCCCCCTGTCCCAAAATGATAGTCCCATTTCTTCTTTTTGTTTGTCCCAAAAAGTTAGTCTCATTTTCAAAATTAAGGCATCAAAATCACTGGATTACCAAAACTTATAATGTAAACTTAAAAAATGTTTGAAAAGTCAAATGGGACAATCATTTTGGTAAGGAGGGAATATCAAATATGCCAACACTAGTCAACCAACATCCATCCAGTTTCAAGCAAGTAAAACAGTCGTGTTCAAAACAATATGACTGGCATTCAAATCACCAACAAGTCACAACAAGCCAAGTCATTCAATAGTACCCCATAACCATGCCTTCTGTTCCACAATACTTAGACTTCTTCACACATATTAAGAAATTTAATTCATGCATGAGAAAAAGATTAAAAACCACTTAAAATAATTCAATTACCTAGGTAATTAAGTGTTTGTACAATTGATACTTCATAATAATAAACAAGGGTATAACTGGTAAACAAAGGTAAAAATTCCTAGATAATAATAAAGTGTTAAATACTTTGAAACAAATTTTAACTCCTTAAATGACAAACATTTTGAAACACATAGAGTATTTTAATTGCAGGGTAATTAAAGAAAGATGAATTATGATTTTATTATAGTGCAAAAGTAAATGAAGACAACCACCAAAAACATATGGGTTTCATAAAGTGTACAGATTTATATATGTGCCCTTTTCCATCTTAAATAAACCCGGTTGCAAGAAGCACACGAAGACAAAAGAAACAGGGTTTTTCGATTTTAATCCCTCTACTAAAGCTTGCCTAAAGCATGCATACCGATAAGTATTTGATATTCAAAATAAGTATTAAAGAGATATTCTAACCTGGAGGCATCACACTGGCTAAACCCGCGTTTGTTGCAATGTATCGTTCCTTTACAATTTTTTTCATCTGCAGTTTGCTGTCGATAGAGAGCACATACAGCCTTCATACACATTTCTGGAACCTTACCGAAAGAAGCAAGCATGTCTGCCTCAAACTCCCACTTCAAGTTCTTCTGATTTCTCTTCCTTCGAATTTTAGACATGATCTCACTAATGTTCAAATTGCCATCCGAAACATCATCAGACTCATCATCTGCTGCATCAGTACTTACAGACTCATCGTCGCCTTCAGAATCATCAATACTTCCGTGTTCATCAGAGCTTTCAACAATAAACCCACTCAAGCTGTCACCCTCACTTTCTGACCCATCCCCTTCTCCCATGTCCTCATCATCCTCATCCTCATCCTCATTTGCCAAGCATTCATTTTTACTTGTCTTCAATTCGCTCGTACTAGAAGAGCTTCTTTTCAGCTCGTCTTTTAACTCACATCTTCGCAGTCTCGTTAGGGGTTTGCTAGGACACGGAGAGCTTCTTTGTGGCTCATCTTTTAATTCACATTTTCTCAACCTCTGACACCGCTTAGTTATATCTTCTTCATCTTTCTCAGCAGGAAAGCTACTCAAATGTGAATCTATATCTAATTCCTCTGGGGGCTGAGATATGAACTTGCAGATGGGTATATTATCATCATCATCATCATCATCATCATCACACTCACTATCACTAGTAACAATATTAGAAGCTCTTTTTCTTTTAGGAGTAGCCGTCATAGGTGAACTCCCTTTGTAACCTTCTATATCATCCTCATCGCTCTGTTCCAAAATCGTCCTTTTCACCTTTTTCCTCATAGTAAATTCAGTCTTGGGCAATTTAGTTTCTAATTCACAGTCACTGTCAACAAGATCAATAACACAATCAGACACAGGCCTTGCACCAGCTGGTGTAGATGGAGACATCTTCTTGTTGGGGCTCCCAGCTCCTCTAAATAACTGTTTTCTAACTCGGCTACCATATTCCAATTTATTATCATGAAGAATCCCTATGTCTTCTCTATTTACAAGTGTGTTAAACTGTGTGATGGGTGTCCCTGTAAAAATGTAATAGAGTTAAAACAAGGATTTCAGCTAACAGTGTCCATATTTGGTCATTTCTGTCTGCATGTATATGTATACATATGCTGTAATAGAGAGAGGAAATGACCTCTAATTGCTTGCCAAGTGAAGTCCGGCTGGGTTAATAGAACTTAAAAAAAAAAAAAACTAAGTGCATCTTTGGTATGTACCAATTGCATTCCTTTCCATGCCTTTTGAACTATCATCGAATGAATTATTAATACTAAAATGACAAGGAATGGAATTACCATCTCTGTGTACCAAACGAGCACTAAAATTGTTAGATTTTAAGGAACAAAAACCTCCATACTCCAAATAAATGATGTAAAAAGAGACATCTAACTGTATAATAAGCTTAACCATTGAACATATAACAATAAAGGTAACAACTTTGTCATGGTCAAAGATTTTGAATCTGAATACCTAATGGAACTATTACTTCTTCCTATTCTGCTAAAAAAGAAAGAAAATTGTTAAACACGTCAAAGTGAGTCATTAGTACCTGATGATTCCAGAGTTGAGTCCATGCAACTGTCCACATCTATTTTCTTTTCACCATGCTCTATTTTGTTCTCTGTATGAAAAGGCATTGACTTGGTCAATCCATCTTCCAATTCCGTAGCTTCAGTAACCTCCTTCTTAACCATCTCTGGTAGCTCCCTTGATCCTTCTAACTTTCTTGACAATGAATTTTCTCCACTCTCCACGAGTAAATCCTCCAAATCTTTACACTTTCTCTTCCAAATCTCAACCTCACTTTCAGCCTTTTTCTTCTCACATTCCAAAACCTTATTCTCAATCATCAAATCAGCCACCATATCCGACTCTGTCTTCTCATCAGTCAAATCAATTAATTCGTCCGCCATTCCACCCTGAGATACCACCGGCTCTCGCAGATCCTCATTTTTTTTTCTCAAAACCCTAAGCTCGTCTTCAACAACAAGCTTTTCTGCTCCAAGAGCCTCAAACCTACCACTCAACAACATCAACTCACTTTTCAACTTAGTTATCTCATTTTCCAACATCAGACACCTCTCTTCAGCCATCTTGCTCCTCTCTAAATCACTTCTACCATCTATACTTTCCGTAATCCCAACATCATCCATATTATTCATTTCAGTGTGAAAATCCACCGACTTCTTCTCCAACTCCGTCATTCAAACCACGAAAATAGCATCTATCCCAATATTCAAAGTCTGCTCTCCAAAATAAGCCCTAATTTCACACATTCAATCAAATAAATCACAAAAGATGAAAATTTCTAGCAATATTAACATAAAGACCTAGACAAACAACAAACAGTCGACATATACGAAACCCTAGCTAAACAAATTAAGCCAAATACATAGTTTTCCTTTGAAATCAAAACTCAAAGTTGAATTAATCTTGAACAAAAAGTCATTCGAGGAAATATTTTCCCGCTGCATTGTGAAACTAAACGAAAAACAAGCGTCGTTTAAATCAGGGGAAAGGAAACTGCAGGAGAATACGACTTACTCTTAAAGCAAACAAGAAACTTACGGAACGATAAATCGATTGAAGAACCCTAACTCCACCTTTCTCTGTCTCCTTCTAAGCTTTCTGGAGAAGTTGGATGAGATCGTAACGTTCGAAATTCTGGGTTAACCGCTCAAATTTTTACTTTCAGAAGCGTGGGTTGGAGTATGGGAGAAAAGGGGTGGGAGTATTCTGGGAAACATTTATTTATTGAGGGTTCATTGCCCCTAAGACTACCCACAATGGTTTCATCCCACTCTTTCATTTTATCTAACACTTTTTATATTTTTTCTCATTCACCTAATATTTCATCTACCCATTTCATTTACCCCCACTCCAATGGCTAACTTAAATTAAATTTCAACTCCCTCAAACTCATCATTCTATACCCCACTACTTTTATTTTATTTTATTTATATTCTTTATTTTTATGAAAACTAAGTGTTTTTTTTTGTGTCCAAATCAAATGAAACTTATATCGATTTGTAGGGAAAAAAAATGATGAATTTTGATGAAAAAAAAAATTAAAAAAATAATTAATTTACTAGGTAATAATTCAGCCCAAATTGAAAACTAAGTGTTTTTTTTTGTGTCCAAATCAAATAAAACTTATATCGATTTGTAGAGAAAAAAAATGATGAATTTTGGTGAAAAAAAAAATTAAAAAATAATTAATTACTAGGTAATAATTCAGCCCAAATTGAAAACTAAGTGTTTTTTTTTTGTGTCCAAATCAAATGAAACTTATATCGATTTGTAGGGAAAAAAAATGATGAATTTTGGTGAAAAAAAATTAAAAAAATAATTAATTTACTAGGTAATAATTCAGCCCAAATTGAAAACTAAGTATTTTTTTTTGTGTCCAAATCAAATGAAACTTACTTGATTTGTAGGGAAAAAAAAATGATGAATTTTGGTGAATTTTTCTTTTTATTTTTAAATCATTTATTATGAGATAATTGAGTTTAAATAATTGGGTGAAAAAGTAATAAAGTCAAGACGAATAAGGTCTTGACACGTGTCGGAGAAAAAAAAAAAAAAAACAAAAAACCTTTCAACCCGGGATGAAATGTTTCATCTACCTAATCCATCCAACCCTATTTCAACTTCCCACTGCAGCTATCCATCCGGATTAAAACCATTTCATCCCACCTTTTACACCGCCATTGTGGGTAGTCTAAGTTCCCTTTTTTTTTTAATTTATGCTTAATAAATTTCTTTTAAATGAGTGTATTCATTTTTTGTCATTTTGGACGAAAATACCCCCCCAAAATGTTGTATTATATTTTCAAAAAAAAAATTATTAATAAAAAAAATTAATACAAAAAAAATTAAATACAAAAAAAAATTAAATAAAAAAAATCAGAATGTTGTATTATATTTTCAGAATGTTGTATTATATTCAGAATGTTGTATTATATTTTCAGAATGTTGTATTATAGGAAGATATCAATGGATCAATTGAATATTATAGTAAGAGAAGATATCAATTCTAAATTCTCTTCAATATTCTAGTAAGATATGAATAGAAGACACCACTGATACAGAGACTTATTAGAGAGTCCCATTGACGGGCATCCAGTAGGAATTGAACATACGAGTTCACCAATTATGAGTTGGGTGCTTTAACCATTCAGCCATGGATGCTTAACAGGAATCCCCTTCGATGTTGAATAATTAAATTTCAATTGAACTCAAATCGTTAGAGAAATCCAGAGATTCTCTAGTCTCTGCCAACCGCTTAGTGTCGTTTTACAAAATAATAATAAACCCCAACCATTTGGTTTATTTTTACAATAATTGAGTTTCTTTTTAAACAATAAAGATTTAGTTTAGTTTTAAAATAATTGAGTTTCTTTTTACAATAATAATAAATCATCAAAGTCTACCTATGAATACCTTCAAAAAATTTCTTGGCGAATTCAGAGCTGTATTGAGAGAAAAAAAAATCTCCATCAAACCCATTCACTTCAGTCGGCAATTTCATTCGTATTTTTTCGATCCACGACGTTTAATAAAACTTTTCGATCCACTAGTTTGGAGGGTCGTACTTTTATACACATTCAATCTACCGGGTTTGACTGTAAAAAAGAAAATACGTCGATTTTGTAATTTGACAATCAAGAGTGTAATATTCTTTGTAGTAGCGGTCCTTATATCCAGGGGCGGATGTGACTATGTGCATGATGGTGCACAGGCACCACCAAAAAAAAATTTTTTTTTACAAAACGACGTCGTTTTGCTTGGGAAAGGAAAAAAAAAAGGATATTTATTGAATTGGAACGCTGAAAATCAGAAAGACAGAAACAACCATTGTTCGTCTCCTTGGCTTCAGTTCTTGAGTGACTGCGTCTCGGCCGTCTCCTCCCTCCTCCCTCCACGGCCGCCTCCCTCTCCGGCCATAGAATGGGCGAACCAAAACCCCCTCCGCAACCCCCTCACAAAATTAAGAAGAATTTCTCGAATCAAAGGTAAACCCTAGAAATTTAAAATTGCTTTAATTTTCTTGATTTGGATTTTGATTGGTTCAGTTCTTGGTTTGGATTTTGGATTTTGATTTGTTCTAAATTTTATAAACTTAGCTTAATTGGATTTTTGATAACATGGTTGAAACCCTCTGATGAAGATTGAGACTGTAGTGGCTCCATAAAAACCTCAAACACAAGGTTTTGACAACTCTGTCCACCAATAAAGTCGTAACCTGAATGTGTTGCACCATTTGTACCACCAAAAAGGAACTAGGATTAGCCCTAACCTGAGAATTATTTTCCCCGAGACAATAATATACACCTCCACCATTTTCCTCCATTTGGACCTCAAAATCATTTGTAATCAAACCAGTTTCACTATTATTAGAAACAAATCTATCAACAGGATCAACAATTACCTCATTAGCGATATTAGAAGAACTATAAGAATGCTGACTACTTTTTTCCTCTTGATAATGCTTTGTAAGCGGCCTTGCTCAACGATATTTTGCATAAATCCTATTGTCATTAACTGTCCCCGGTCCCAGCCATTGAACATAGGACCTACTTTCTTCCTTCAGTCCAGCTATGAAAAAGTTTATGAAAAAACTTTCATCCAAAACCTCAACAACCACTCATATTGCTTGCTTCATCATACCCTTGACCTCTAATCTTAGTAAGCATCATATGTAAATTGTGTTTATTTTATATAATGTTGACATATTAAAGGCTATTATATTTTTATATGTAAAAATATTGAATTTTAGTTTTGCATTTTTTTTTAATTAAGAATAGGCACCACCAATGCTATTGGTGTAGATCCGCCACTGCTTATATCTCGTATGATAAATCGACCTGTCGAAACAGATGTTGTCTTGGTGAAGTTATTTCATATACCGATGAATTTCATTGAACCAAAAATGATGCAGTGGAACACCCCTTTCTGTCTTCCTATGTCGATAGGTTGCTTATTTCGCTCGTTTCTCCTCCAAAAGGAAACAAGATCGGTGACATAGTGACGCAAAGAGAGAGTCAAAAACTAATAAAAGAAAGATCGATTCTTGGGAATCCTTCCGTTCTGGAAACGGAACAAGCAGAGACGGAACAAGCAGAAGATTCCGCAATGTCCCGACTATGGAAAGCAATCTAACAATTGATTCAGAATCGTACAAGATCCGTTTTTATTTTTTCTCTGACGGATGGGTAGAACTTCAGCAAAAGGTTAACTAGAGATCAGAAATTGTTGAAGAACGACAACGATTTTTTGATTTTCTTGCGAGCGGAAAATACAGAAATCCTTAAGCTATTCAAGATAATCCCTATTTACACAATACTTTCTCAATTCATCCTATTCATCCTATTACTATTAAAGGATGATTAACTTTTGAGAAGAGATTCGGACAGAGTTTCGACTCAAGTTTAGAGTCGAAACTTGATGTGGACAGAGCTTCGCATCGGTCCTTGATAAGTGACTATTATATAGTCATTTATCCTTAGATTTATATACTTTTTATTGCATAAAACATCATTTCTCATTTCATTTCATATACTTTTTAGTTCTTTTTTCATATTTTCTAGATTTTACGCTTTTGGTATACTTCTTGCATTTAAAGACAGGTTTTAGGTTCATTTTTATCAAAAGGATACTTGGACACTTCAAGGCAAAAGACATGGAAGAGCACCAACCAAATCAAGCACACAAAGCTAAATTTCAGAAGGAGCGGCCGTGCAGCCAAGATGGAGCGGCCGTGCACTTGGCCTTTTTCAGGCCATTTGTGGCCCTAAAATATAGAGTGGCCGTGTTGTAAGTGCTCCAATTTGAGTTGGTAGCTTTTTCGTTAGAAAGTTAACGAAAGTTTTAACATTTCTAACATTTCTAACAATCTCTAACCTTTCTAACCAAGCAAGGGTAGGTTAGGGTTTGCTATTTAAAGTTAAACCAAAAAAGGAATCCAAAAAAGCAAAAGAATTAAGAAAATCCCGAAACAGCAAGTTGAAAAACAATTTCTGCTGATATTTTGAAAAATATTCTTCCTGTTCAAAGCCTGGAGCAGCATTTAATGCACCAGGCACGTTTTACAGGGACCTCCGCGCGGACATCTTTGAGTTTTCAGAGGGCCTATAAATTAAACCCTCCTCTCTCAGTTTAAGAACACAACTTACTCACAGCAACGAAGTTCTGGCGAAATATAGAGAGAAAACAGTGGGAATCCTTAGATTGCCACCATTTTCTCTTGAATCTTTCCCAATCAAATACCAAACACACCAAACCTTGATACTCCTCAAGCCAAACACCAAATCTTGATACTCCTCAAGTCAAATTCCAAGCCTAGGAAGATAGGGTGTCACCATTGGTAAAGCCCTCCTTCTCAAAACCCTAAAATTCTCTTTTGATCTCTTGATCATCTTGTTCTTCTTACTTTGACTTATTTTATGTCTAGTTTAACTTGAGTTTTGACCTAAGATGGTCATCTTGAAGTTCATCTTCATGAATGACCATCTCAAGTGGTCCACATTTTAGATCTTTAGTCAATTCTTTCTCCTTGGTTTCATCTTTACAAAACCCCCTTTCCCTTTGCAAAGGACATGTTTAAACCCCATAAACTTCCCCAAGGATGACTTGAATATGATAACCACTTAACAAAAAGTAGTGGTATCAAGTCTAGGGATGAAAATGGGGTGAACATAGATGCAAATCCCCCAAAAATCACATTTTCCCTCAAGAACATCTTGCTGTCCAGTAGCATTGTTCTGAGACCTCAGTCCATTTTCTTATTTTTTGGACCCAGTAAAACTTGGAATTGGGTGTTGACTACAAAACACTTTTTGTAGCCAACATCCAGATCTTTCCAGACATATTTTTATTTTATTTTTGAGTAAGTAAAACTCCTTTTTTCAATTTTTCTTTTAGAGGCCAGTTCATCAGCTTCTGGAAATCCAGATTTCACATATGAGATTTCCAGAAGGTTTTGACCCCTCAAATTACTTCCAAAATGGAAAATTTCTTTGCAGAAACCCTATTTAGGGTGTTTTAAGCAACTTTCATTCTCGGACTTTCCCCAGATTCTGAGGTTTTGAAGCCTTTAAGTCCATTTCAAAGTCAAGGGTCAACTGCCTTCTTTCATTCTGGCAGAATTGCTTTTCAAATCCAAAAATCTTTTGAGTGCCAAGACTCAACCCAAAAATTCTCCAAAAAATCATGGGATCAGTTTAAAGTCTTAGAAAGAGATCCCAATTTTCACTTTTCCCAGTTTCAAATTATTTTGGTCAAAACACACACACACACACACACACACACATAACAAAAGGATTTCAAATGTTTGGAAGACTCGTTTTGCGAGGCGCGTCGGGTGCACACTAACGTCCTTCCCGACGCGTAACATGACCTCCGAACTTAAATCTCTGATCTCGGGCTTTTTTCAAAGTTTTGGCCCTCAAAACAAAAATGGCGTGGCGACTCCGTTTTGATTTTCACAAAAAAATCGGGTACTTCACACGTGTCTTGAAGAGGGAGCGGCCGTGTCATTATATGGAGCGGCCGTGCAGCTTGGACAGGAGCGGCCGTGCGAAGTGTCAAGACTTAAATTCAAATCTGGCGCCAAGGGTCGCACGGCCTTGCAAATTCCTTGACGCGGCCGTGCAAAACGCGACTGCAGACGTAAAGGCACCTTTTGATTGCACCCGATTGAAGAGTCTCCTCCTTTTTATAAATAGGACCCTAGTGATCAGTCTTAGATATACGAATTCTTAGAGAGAAATTACTGATATTAGAGAGATAAAAGATACAAAGATTTATAACAACAATTTTTCAAAGGAGTTTGAAGATCAAAGTCATTATTTGTTCTTGGAATCACTTTGGAGGAAAAGCAATAAAAGTGAAGCATTATTCTCAGCAATCATAAGTCTTTCTTACTCAATCTCTATTTATACTTTTCTGTTTATTTATGGCTTGTGAGTAATCCCCCATATTCTTGGGGTTGGAAACTCAAAAGCATGCTTATTCATCATTTAAAAATGTTTAGTCTTGTCTTCTTTCTTCATCTAAAACAATCTCTTTATATTATTCTCTAAATGCCTTACATTTTGGCGATATCCAATTTGTATGATTCAGTCAATTGAGAGAAGTACCTAGCGGAGAATCTCGATTGACGGAACCATATAAAGAAACTAGGTTCATTGATCACGAGAGTAGTTCAATGGCCTAGGGATGTTCCTTTAATGGAAAGTATGTTGACTTCCGTCCTTAATGGATTCTTACTAATTATGGTCAGCTAGAGATAAGCCGGAATGCCCGTTTGTGACAGGGCGGGGGCAAACATAAACGGATTTCTCAAACAGTTAGGACATAATTAGTGAAGAATACAAACGCTATTGTCTTAGCCCGAAATAGCGTAGGCTTAACATACCATCCTTGCTTTTTATGAAAACCTTTTATTTCTAAGACAATGACAATTTGATGAATAAGAATATGCGTATGATTTCCAATCCCGAGAATGCTTCGTTTTATAAGATTTCAATTAAAGTATTTTCTGTTTATGCTCTCTCTATTATTCTAAAACAAATTTTATCTACCCCCAATCTTTTCTATATTTTCTAAAGACAAAAATATCCCTTAAGTAAACCCTGTCTCTGTGGGATCGACTCGTACTTGCACCCGCTATATTACAATAGCCCGTGCGCTTGCGGATATAAAATAAACCGTTAGGTTTCGACTCTAACAAGTTTTTGGCGCCGTTGCCGGGGACAACGGTTTACTTTTTATTTTTGTCTTTACTACAAAATTTTTTAGTTTTTATTTTATTTTTACTATTTTGCTTTCTTGTCCTATAATCTGTTACGTTTAATTTTTCTTCAAGTGTTTTTCTTGTAGTTTATGAAACGGTCTCGGACATTCATTGACAACTTTGATCCGGAACCCGAAAGAAGCTTTCACGAAAGATTAAGAAGATTTAGAGAAACTCTACAAAACCACATGGACGGAGAACCGCAAACACCTGCTAGGACCCTACGGGACTTTGTTAACCCAAGTACCCCGGGAACTAGATCCCCTATTGTTGTGCCAAATGCCGGAGCGGCAAACTTCGAGATAAAGCCGCAATTATTGCACATGGTTATGAATAACCAATACAGCGGCACTGCCTTCGAAGATCCCCATCTACACATCCAAACATTCCTTGAATATTGTGATACTACACGTATTCAAGGTGTTACGGTGGAAGCAATCCGGATGCGCCTCTTTCCTTTCTCTCTCAAGGATAAGGCAAAACAATGGTTGAATTCGGTCCCCCAGAATTCATTAACAACATGGGACCAAATTCAAGAAGCATTCCTTGGTCGATTTTTCCCACCAAGCAAGACTGCCCAGATACGAACAAAGATCACTAACTTCTGTCAAACAGATAGTGAAACTTTGTATGACGCATGGGAACGGTTCAAGGAACTTCTCAGAATGTGCCCCCACCACGGGCTTGAAAAGTGGTTGATTGTTCACACCTTCTACAACGGTCTCATTTTCAAAACAAGAGAGACCATTGATGCCGCTGCGGGAGGAGCATTGATGAACAAAGGAGTCGATGAGGCATACGACCTTATCGAAAACATTGCATTGAACCATTACCAATGGTCAAACGAGAGGGAGCAGCAACAAGGTACGCCCGGTAAATATAATGTTGATGCAGTTACTCTTCTCTCCTCTAAAGTTGACATGCTTTTGAAAAAGTTTGAAAATCTTAATGTCAATCCCATTGCTAGTGTAAATGTGTTATGCGAACTATGTGGGTCTAACTCACATAGTACGGATAACTGTGAGTTACTTGACGTTACTTCTAACGATCAAGTGAACTTCGTTAATTCTTTTGGGCAAAAAGGGGGGATGTATTCTAATACATACAATCCCGAGTGGAGGAATCACCCCAATTTTTCCTATAAGAATAACAACGTTCTTAACCCGCAATCATCTACACAACCTCCGGGATTTGCACCTAAGAATTTCAACAACAATGCAAGTACCTTCCCCCCTAAATCTAAATTAGATCTTATAATGGATTTTGTAGTGGAAAATAAAAATTCCCAAGAAAAGATCAATAATGAATTTAGGGAATGTTTTAAATTGCTAAATGCCAGGTTTGATAACTTGGCAACGCATAATAAGATGCTAAAAACCCAACAAGCTCAACAGGCTACCCCATTGAATAGACCACAAGGGAGTCTTCCCGGTCAACCTCAAAGGCCAAATGAGCAAGTTAATGTAGTAAAAACTAGGGATGAGCAAGAAAAGAAAAATGAATGCCCTAGAAATAATCATAGTCCAATTTCTCCAATGATTGAGACTAGTTTGGGGACAGAATCCCCTAGAGAAAAAGGCAAGGATTATGATGAATTCCTTGATAACCTAGATGCCATTAATGTTAACATTCCTTATTTTAGAAAACATGAAGATATGCCTTTAGCCGTTAAACCTTTGAAAAAATTAATTTTTGAAAAAGAAAGGCTAGAAGAAAATGAGAATGTTATGTTAGCGGAGGAGGTAAGCGCTGTTTTGCAAGATAAAGACCCTCCAAAATTAAAGGATCCAGGTACATTCACCATTTCTTGTTGTGTTGGCAGAATGAACATAGATAACGCTGTCCTTGACTTAGGAGCAAGCGTTAGTATAATGCCATTGTCGGTTAGCGAGAAGCTTGGTATAGGGGAACTCAGACCCACAACCATAACTCTCCAATTGGCAGACCGATCCGTTCAATACCCCGTTGGTATTATGGAAAATTTGCCTTGTCGAGTAGGGAACTTAATCATCCCTATCGACTTTGTTATCTTGGATATGGCGGAAGACCATTATATTCCCGTCATTCTAGGAAGGCCATTTCTTGCCACTACGGGGGCAATTATAGATGTGAAAAATGGCACATTTTCCCTAAATATAGGGAAAGAAAGGGTCGAATTTAGTATGCATAGGCCAGTTCTCGAAGACCCCTATCTCGAGGCCTATACTCCTAGTGAAGAAAATTGGACCCCAAATGAAGAGACCTACACCCCTAGCGAAGAAAATTGGATTCCAAGTGAAGAAGATTTAATGGGTGAGGAACCAAAATCAAAGGAAGAGATAAAAAATGATCCCATAAAAATTGAACCTTTGATTTGCAATGATGTTAAAGATATTTCTGCATGTCCCGAAGCTAACAATGCAGTGAAAAAGTCAAAAAGAACAAAGAAGGAGGTCACTTCGAATTTCCGAAAGTGCAAAGACTATAGGTCGCTTGTTCTACCCAAGAAATCGAAATGGAAGAAATGTCTACCGCAGAAGATACTCATTACCCCGGAAGGGTTGCAATGGCAAGTTGTTAGTGACAAAAGGCCAACCAAATATCATGCATCTCCTACTATCGGGAAGGGGTCAAGCTAAGGACCTAAAACAAGCATCATCGGGATGGTAACCGATGGATTATTTTCGCTTTATTTTATATATAGTTTTATTTTTTATTTTTAAAGTTTTTTTTATTATTGTGCTAACCTTGTTTTGTAGGTATAAAAGAAAAAGATTTAAAAATGGTGAAATTCTGGTTAGCACGGCCGTGCATTACACTTGGAGCGGCCGTGCAGTTCATATCGAGTCAGAACGGGTTAACTCAGCAAAAGGGAGCGGCCGTGCAAGTCCCTTGACACGGCCGTGCAAAACGTCTGGGGAGTTGCGTCGTTCCAGTCAAAAAGACGCACCCTTCTCCCTCCTCCCTCATTCACTTCATCTCCTTCACTCTTCTCTCTATACCTCCGCCCAACCCACCTTAAATACCCATCTTTCTACCATTCTAACCCACATTACAACCCTCAATCATCCTCAAATCCACCACTCAACCATTTCTCCCCCACCAAAATCAGTCCAAAAACCCTCCTAAAACCCCAATTTCGAAAATTCCAAAACCCTTCACCCATTTCATAAAATTCGAAGGGATTGCTCAAGATTAAGGATAAGGAGGAAGCTCTTGGACATTTCAGTGGCTGGGCATCAAGGATTTCGGGTTTATTCAGAAAATTTCTTCGGGTAAAAACTCCTTCACCTCTCTTGTCTTTCAATTTTTCTGGGTTTTGAGATAATGTCTACCAAAGGGAAAGGGAAGGTTACAGAGAGAGTAACAAAGAAGTCTCGAAAAGAGCAAGGCTCTTCCTCTAACTTGAATCCTACTCTCAATACTTTGGGGATTGATTTTAGAACTCCAAGGGAGACGGCACGTTTTGTTGCCTTGAGTTCTAAAAGGATTAGGCCAACTCAATTTCCTGATAGGCTTGCCCTGAGAGCATTAGGAATTTATGGGGACGCTCTTACTCTTTATATGGGAATGAGATCCGATGGCTTCCTTCAGAAGCATGAGAAAACCTATGAGGTCCTTACCTTAGGATTTCTGAGTACATTTAAGATGAAAATTGTGGAGGAAACTTGTAGATTGACAGGAAGGGTTTTTAATCAATTCCATTTGGACTTTCGCCTTGGAGGAAGAGAGCTTCATTTGACTGGGGCTGAGATTAGTAGAATTTTGGGGTTATCTTTCCAAACGGAGTCTTTTCCCGACATGCCCATTGAATACAATGAGACTATTTTTTGGAACCAAATTACCGGCCTTCCATCCTATACATCCCGAAGTGCCAAAGCTTCTTCTATCATTCACCCATCCCTCCGCCTCATACATAGGATGTTCGCTTGTACCATCTTTGCTAGGGAGGATAAGGGAACCGTGAATAGAAAGGAGTTGTTTGTGTTATGGTGTTTTGTTTGGGAGCGAAGAAGGATAAATCTTTGCAATTTCTTCTTTGAGTTGATTGGTGACATTGTTTCTCCCACCTTTAATGGAGAAATTCATATGGGAGGAACTGTTACTCTATTTGCCAAGCACTTCAATTTTGAGATTCCAAATGAATGGGTTGAGGTGAGAGGGTCAACAAAACTGGATATTCCAACCCTTCGAACTATGCAACTCATTTCGGTAAGGGGGAATAATGAGTATAATTGGTTAGTAGGAGCAGATAAAACGCCCTACATTGTACTCCCAAGCAATAATCTCTCCACCATCCGGATAAGAGAGCCCGAGACTTGGATATTCCCAAATGCCATTGGAGGAGGAGGCCAAGAAGAAGAAGAAGAAGAAGAGATTCAAGCCCCATTGCCACCCGACTTCTACCAAAGGTTCGATCAAATGTTTGCCCAACAAGGTCAACTACTTGAGCAAAACGCTCAAATCCTTCAACAACTCGGCCAAATGGATGGTCGTATTCAATATGCTCAAGGAAGGATTGACGACATTTACAACTATGGGGCAAACTATTGGGACAACTTTCCACCACCACCACCACCATTTGAGTAAGTTTTTCTCTTTACCCTCCCGGGATTTGGCATTGTTCCTTAAAACATTGAGGACAATGTTCATTTCAAGTGTGGGGGGGGGTATATCTATCCTTTTATTTTATTTTTTTTTCGCTTTCTAGTGTAATCTTTTTCTTTTTAACTTAGTTGCATTTTTCTTTTATGCATGTATAATAGTATATAAAAAAAAATATAAAATAAATAAATAATAAATCCCTATGATGATCAAAAATCATTATCTCTATGCTTGCCATTTGCCCTAGTATAAATGCCTATTTATCTTTCCTCTCATATTTTCTATAAACTTAGAAATCTATAAAAAGGAAAAATATAAAGGATATTTTTAGGAAATAATTGAAAGCCTCATAAGTTAGTATAGCACAATATAGAATCTCATCAAGGAAAATGCATTTGATTAGAAGGATTTCTTTTATGCTTGGTCATTTATGCAAATTTTGAATATATTCCTTTAAGATTGTACATTTTTTTTATCTTTATTAGATATTTATTCCCTTTTTAGAAGCACCTTCTTGTTTGCATCCCTTGAATCACACCCTTTCATAAAATTTCATCCTTCCATTTTTCAAATCAAGTGACGATGCTTCCTTGCCAAACGGGAGTAATATCCAAAAGTATTCTTGATCTAAGTATTAGGAACATGGGGTTCGCAGCCACAGTGTCTCCTACTTGAAAGGATAAAAAATAACTTAGGTCTTTTGCAAAAATATAACACGTGCAAAAATAAGATAAATTTGTTTAACTTTGATGAGATTTTTCCACTACCATCATCCATTTTTCACCCTTGTGATTCAAAGAATGTAATACAATTCTTCGGAACTTCTAAATTGTGAATAGATGTTTATACCTTCTCTTGTACGTCTTAAAGAAATAAAATTCATCTTTTCTAAAAAATCACTCTAAAAAGTGACAGCTTTTTCTACCAAGAAATAAATCTAAAAGATTCTTCCTTCTAGCATGCTTTACTTGGTCAAAATTCTATATATGCTATATTAGGTTATTGTCTTGCATTTTATCTCTTTAAAATATCCCTAAAATATTTTCCTAAAAATAAATTTTTAAAGGTATTCAAAATATGATTAAAAAGATAAAGGCATTATCTAAAGGGCATTTAAGGGCTTGCTACTTTATTTCTGAGGGATCAATCTTGCTTTTTTCTTCCTCTCCGTATTTTTATTTTAAGTTTGCTTGGGGACAAGCAAAAGCTTAAGTGTGGGGGAGTTTGATAAGTGACTATTATATAGTCATTTATCCTTAGATTTATATACTTTTTATTGCATAAAACATCATTTCTCATTTCATTTCATATACTTTTTAGTTCTTTTTTCATATTTTCTAGATTTTACGCTTTTGGTATACTTCTTGCATTTAAAGACAGGTTTTAGGTTCATTTTTATCAAAAGGATACTTGGACACTTCAAGGCAAAAGACATGGAAGAGCACCAACCAAATCAAGCACACAAAGCTAAATTTCAGAAGGAGCGGCCGTGCAGCCAAGATGGAGCGGCCGTGCACTTGGCCTTTTTCAGGCCATTTGTGGCCCTAAAATATAGAGTGGCCGTGTCTTGAAGAGGGAGCGGCCGTGTCATTATATGGAGCGGCCGTGCAGCTTGGACAGGAGCGTCCGTGCGAAGTGTCAAGACTTAAATTCAAATCTGGCGCCAAGGGTCGCACGGCCGTGCAAATTCCTTGACGCGGCCGTGCAAAACGCGACTGCAGACGTAAAGGCACCTTTTGATTGCACCCGATTGAAGAGTCTCCTCCTTTTTATAAATAGGACCCTAGTGATCAGTCTTAGATATACGAATTCTTAGAGAGAAATTACTGATATTAGAGAGATAAAAGATACAAAGATTTATAACAACAATTTTCCAAAGGAGTTTGAAGATCAAAGTCATTATTTGTTCTTGGAATCACTTTGGAGGAAAAGCAATAAAAGTGAAGCATTATTCTCAGCAATCATAAGTCTTTCTTACTCAATCTCTATTTATACTTTTCTGTTTATTTATGGCTTGTGAGTAATCCCCCATATTCTTGGGGTTGGAAACTCAAAAGCATGCTTATTCATCATTTAAAAATGTTTAGTCTTGTCTTCTTTCTTCATCTAAAACAATCTCTTTATATTATTCTCTAAATGCCTTACATTTTGGCGATATCCAATTTGTATGATTCAGTCAATTGAGAGAAGTACCTAGCGGAGAATCTCGATTGACGGAACCATATAAAGAAACTAGGTTCATTGATCACGAGAGTAGTTCAATGGCCTAGGGATGTTCCTTTAATGGAAAGTATGTTGACTTCCGTCCTTAATGGATTCTTACTAATTATGGTCAGCTAGAGATAAGCCGGAATGCCCGTTTGTGACAGGGCGGGGGCAAACATAAACGGATTTCTCAAACAGTTAGGACATAATTAGTGAAGAATACAAACGCTATTGTCTTAGCCCGAAATAGCGTAGGCTTAACATACCATCCTTGCTTTTTATGAAAACCTTTTATTTCTAAGACAATGACAATTTGATGAATAAGAATATGCGTATGATTTTCAATCCCGAGAATGCTTCGTTTTATAAGATTTCAATTAAAGTATTTTCTGTTTATGCTCTCTCTATTATTCTAAAACAAATTTTATCTACCCCCAATCTTTTCTATATTTTCTAAAGACAAAAATATCCCTTAAGTAAACCCTGTCTCTGTGGGACCGACTCGTACTTGCACCCGCTATATTACAATAGCCCGTGCGCTTGCGGATATAAAATAAACCGTTAGGTTTCGACTCTAACAGTCCTTGATTCAGGATTCGATGTTTGTTGATCAACAAGGTTGATAAACAAACTTTAGGTGATTTAGGGTGATTTTGTAGGAATCTTTCAGGGAGAGAAATCTATAAAATGTGTGTGTTATGTGTTTTCGATCGGGGATCGGGGACCTCTGAAATACTGAAAGCCATCAAGTATTTATAGGGATTTATTAGGTGGATGAGTGACTTGGTCACCAAGTTTAGGAGACTCAAGTGGATTGGGACTCCTCCCAAGGAAGCTTCCAGAACCCTCTCATGATTGGATACCCGGATTAGATGATATTTATCAAGGAAAGAGTTTGAAACAGAGAAGGAAAGTGATTCTGCACATCCTGGAGAAGGAAAGTGATTCTGCACATCCTGCAGAGGAGTTGTCTCGCGTGAGACACGTATGTCCCGCGCGGGACAACTAGTCTGTTGACCGTTTTGTCCTCTTCAAATCCGTTAGTCAGTTAGGTTCAAAACTAACGAGATTAGTTAGAAACTTAACGAAACTTGACGAAACTGATGTGCTTTCATCAAAACACAAAAGAGAGATGAAGAGTAGTGTAATCATGTAATTATGGGTTCAAAATGGGGTGTCTACACTAGTACATAGAATTAATCCATCTATCACTCAATGTATTATTTACGATTTTGAGGAATATAACTCACATGATGGAGTATATATAAATCAGAAAAAATAGCAAGAGGCTATCTTAAACAAGCACAATGTTTTTATAAGAAACATACTCGGCAGCCGTCTTATGAGTGGTAATCACATTTAATGAAAAGTCAAAGTTACTATAGCAATATTTAACTTTCGTATTGTAAGACATGTATCTGTATTCCGATTACGATGAATGTAATTTATGCTTGTAATATGCACTATCAATAAAATGTGTTCCTGGAAGATCTTTCATCCCAATAATGTAGAGTATTTGGATTTCATGATAAGATTCATGAAAGCTAATTATTATCTTACTGAGAAGTATGGTTTTAGTGAAGTAATCACTAGATCTATCATAGAAAATTTTGAAGAATATATTGATGCGATTGCGTATTTATTAATCAAAAGAGGATAGCCAAAAGCTATCTCAAACAAGTACAACGTTTTTATAACAAGAACAAAAATTGATAAAAATTAATGAAAGCTTGAAAATATGGTATCAGAGCCTGTACCCTCACCGGTATAAAGTCCATGGCTGATTTAGAGATTAAGATTGATAACTCTCCTAAGAGAGAAAATTATGAACAAGTATTTGATGAAGAAGGATACTACGATCAAGAAATAACTCTTGACGAATCACTTCTCCACCAAATAGAAAAAACAGAGCTTAATTTTTACCTTCTGAAGTTTTTAAGAAAAGAAATATAATTTCAAAAATCTTAAAACCAAGGAAAAATACATGTATAACTTGTATAAGTACTAGGGAATACCCTTCAGACATAAAGGATACTAATGGACTAATAGAAATTCCTTTCTTCAATAAACAAGAAATAAAAAAGAAAATCCAAACTCTTAAGGATAGAGAAGAAAGAAATTTCATAGGATTTATCCACATAGGAACAATAAAAATCATGATAAAATCCACCTTTAACATAGGAATAGACTCCCCTTTAAAGGTAGCTCTTCTCTATAGAAGAATAAAAAACCCTAGTGAAGCTATATTTGGAGGTATACAAGAAAATCTAGCATACGGGACGATAATGTTTACTTGTAACCCAAATATAGGAGTCTCTCTGAAAGATAAAGAAATACATCAGATTTTGTGCCTTGCACATAAATTTGAAAGACATTACTTAATGAGGCAAGGAAATCATCCTTATACCATAACTTATAAAATAGGATATACTTTGTCCAATTCCCATCATATTATGTAATTTAAGACAAATAAAAGAATAGATATAGATGATCTCTTTAAAGACATAGGGAAGATATCAACTATACCTACTAAGGAGTTAACCCCCTTGCTAGATACATGGACTATGGATTTAAATAACAATAATAGGAGAATATTGGGACAAGCCCCAAAATTAATAATTCAAGAAGAACAAGGAGAAGAACCGATTAAGAGATCTTTCTCTAGGGTTCTTAGCCATAAATATGGTTTACCTTCCACAGATGACTTATATACGGTATCAAGAAGAATAAATATGGCCGCAAACCAGTTAGATGTCTAATTACAATGACTATCCCTATATAACATAAGAAAATATATATAGGATTACAGATACAAAACGTATCAAGAGGAGATCCAAATTATCTTTTCTCAGGAGGAAAAGGCATTAATGGATGTACTAAGCAATTAAATAATATAAATGCAGTAACTGGGAATATACACATTATGTGTAATTTCATCTGCAAGACCTTAGGAATAAAAACATCTTTTTATAAAGAAACTCCTTAAGACGGTAGTAATGAAAAACTATTATCTTTATTAACCGAAAAAGCTAATATAGACTTATCCCAAGTAGAGGAAAAAATAAAATCTCTAGAACAACAAATTTTAGATCTAGAAAAGAAAGTTATTATAAATGACACAAAAATAATAAATAAGATATTTGATACAGTCAAAAGAATAGATGAAAAGGTCTGATGACACAACAAAGAAAAATAGATCGGGTCTATGAAGAAATAGTAAAAATGGATTTGATACAGTCAAAAGAATAGATGAAAAGGTCTGATGACACAACAAAGAAAAATAGATCGGGTCTATGAAGAAATAGTAAAAATGGAAGATCGATTCAGACAATTAGAAAATGATCAGCAAAATCATTTTGAACAATATATTGAAAAAGCATCAGCCTCTATTATTGCTAATGTAAAGAAGCAAATTTCTCAATTAATGGAAAAAATTGAGAAATGCGAATGTAATCAAGAGATTCTCAATCTGTTAACCCAAGAAAAAGGGAAAAGAAAGATTGATGAAATGAAGGGAGATCCAAGTAGAGAAATTCTCAAATTAGGATGGCATCCCGAAAATCTTGAGTTAGAAGAAAATTCTTTCTACCTAAAGAAAAATTGATAAAAAACAAACTTGAAGAATACTTCGAGAATACAAAAAGTTCTGAACATATAGATTATGTTGTCCAAATGTTAAGTCTCACAGGGTAATAAAAAGAAAACATAGTAGAAGAAAAGCTAAATGTTATCGTAGCTAAACCCGTTGACAATTATAAAATAAATCTTAAGGAAGAAGAAATGGAAGAAAGCTCAGAAAAAGGACAACAAAGAACGAGAAGAAAAAGTCATCAAAACCCATTTAGAGCAGGAGATCATAAAGGATACCATGGCGGAAACTCACAAAAATTTACCCAGTATAATATCCCAGAAGAATATCAACCCACTAGGAGAACTAGCCAAAGTAACATTAACCTTAATCTAGATTGTGTCACAAATAGAGAACAATTAATTGAAGAATGGGATAATGAAATGAGGTTAATCATTAAAACAGATGAAAATCCAATTGATGATTTTGACTTAATATTTACTCTTGCTAAGAGCAAAACTTTCGGAAACGTTTGACTATTGTTGGAGTAATATGTAGAATACTGATTAAGAGATACTTCATTCTCTCGTGTATACTTCTTTTAGGAACTTCGTCAATCAGAGTGCAACTGTAAGACCTTAATTCTTTAAACAGTTTGGAGGGCAATAGGTGAGAGGTGGGGGTTATGACACTCTTTCTAATGATATGTCCTTACATGATTTTCTGTTGTTTAGTACTAAGATTTGAGGTAAGTACTCTTTGTAGTGGTAGTGATGAGATTTTGAAAATCAATGAGCTGAGGAATGGGAAGTTGGAGTCTCCTGTTTTGGCTTTTGAGGATTTAATATTGAAGGAATTTGGTGCTTCTAAAGATGCAATCAATTACCTGCATTGGACACTGGTACATATGAAAAAAATTAAATAAAAAAAAAATCAGAATGTTGTATTATATTTTCAGAATGTTGTATTATATTCAGAATGTTGTATTATAGGAAGATATCAATGGATCAATTGAATATTATAGTAAGAGAAGATATCAATTCTAAATTCTCTTCAATATTCTAGTAAGATATGAATAGAAGACACCACTAATACAGAGACTTATTAGAGAGCTAATTCATAGTAGGGAAGAAGAGGTTTTTCAGCTGTTGTTGACAATCACGAAAAAACAGCTGAAAAACCTCTTATGGATTAGCTGTCATATGTAGTTGGTAGTTCTAGTTATGGATTACACAAGATGACAAGTATCTTATGGATTACACGATTGTCAAGTCCTAAAAATATCCTTTCACAACGACAAGTACCATCCTTTTTTACAAAGAAATGAGAAGCAACAGCTGAAAAACCTCTTCTTCCCATTAGCCCTGCGGGTCTGCTCCCTAACAGCTTTCATTTCGTGCATCCTAAAAATTATATAATGTTAAATGTATCAGATAAATTATTATTTTTTGTCAAAAGTAGAGATAAAAAAGGCAGTTCAAGTTCATTACCCGGAAAATGTGAACAAGATCTTGGCAATAAAGATGCTGCTTATGTACAGGGAGGCATAAGAAGAGTTCAGCGCATCTAGGGCTCAAGTTGTCCACAATGAAAGTAATATCAGGCATAGTTAAACTTCCCATCGGTAGCGCATCAATTACCTTTAAGGTAAGTCTTGAAAATTCATGTGGACCAGATTGCTTATCAAAATCAGTAGCAAGGTTCTGGCCAGCTCCAATAGAAGGCAATTTTAACCTGCGGAACAATTTCTTCATAGTTTCACTGAGACCACCATGTCCCTATTTCACAAGCACATGCACAAACAGTTGAGTTTCATAAGTTACAACAATTGAAATATAGAAACCAGAAATCCTAAATTGTAATTTTACCGGAGAGCAATGAGCTTCATAATAGAAATGAAAAGAGGACAAGGCTTCTGACGGAGTCAGTTTGCTACCCAAGTTTGCATTTTTTATCATCAATGCCCATAATTTCTCCTTTTCCCACTTAAATAACATACTGCATAGGGAGCCTTCTTCCTCCTGGCCTTGATGATTTGTCGTAATAGTGCTTTGGCCCCTTTCTCCTCTAAATAATTTGCATACATCTTCGAAGCCCGAGGCAGAGGCGGAGTAAACTGAAACAGATACTCTTCAGAAATTACAGAATATGCAGAATGTGCGAAAGGCCATAAATAGGGCTGTAAACGAGCCGAGCCGAGCCGAGCTTTGAAGTTTCGAGCTCGAGCTCGAATAAAAAATATCGAGCTCGAGCTTTTCTCGAGCTCGAGCTCGAGCCCAGAATGCATGTTCGAGCTCGGCTCGAATCAAGTTTCGAGCTTTTCGCGAGCTGGCTCGCGAGCTTTTCGCGAGCTGCTCGAACTCGAGTTTTAACGAGCCGAGCTCGAGCTTCGACTTATTTTTTGAAAAAAATTTGAAATCAAACGAGCTTTTAACGATCCGAGCTCGAGCTTCGACTTATTTTTTGAAAAAAAACTGAAATCAAACGAGTTTTTAACGAGCCGAGCTCGAGCTTCGACTTATTTTTTGAAAAAAATCTGAAATCAAACGAGCTTTTAACGAGCCGAGCTCGAGCTTCGACTTATATATATATATATATATACAAAAATTTATTCGAGCTTTTAACAAGCCGAGCCCGAGTCGAGCTCAAACGAGTCGATCTCGAACAGAGCTCGTCGAACATATGAGCCGAACACGAGCTGGCTCGAAAAAAATGACGAGCTTGAAAATCGGTTCGAGCTCGAGTTCACCTCGAGCCCACTCGAACTCGAGCTTTTTTCGAGCCGAGCCCGAGCCGAGCTCGAGCCGGCTCGGTTCGTGTAACAGCCGTAGCCATAAACTGGTTCATTTCTTCAGGAAAGAGGAGAAACACTTACCTGAGGTTGGGAATTGGTTGTGCTCTCATGATTGTCTTCCTCTTTGAGGAACTCATCAAATGTCCTCTTCTTCCCCCTCATTCCTTGTAGCCTGCTGTTTGTTGCTTGCGCTAAAAAACAAATATTCCAACAGTAATGAAAATAGAAATCACTAAACACGCACAAAAACTAGTACTACTATTTCAATCTGAATCAGGCCACCTAAGATGATCACTTTCCAGTTCAGTTCAGAGGGCAAACCACAATAATACAGAAGTTTCAAATTTAGGTACAGAGGAGTAAAAGAAAAAAAATATAAACAGATCTGCTGTTTGGTCAAAGCTAATTAAAAAGCTCTTCGAATCTAAGATACACACTAGCTCAATTTCGAAGTACCAAATTTTTCATATGTACCAGTGTCCAATGCAGGTAATTGATTGCATCTTTAGAAGCACCAAATTCCTTCAATATTAAATCCTCAAAAGCCAAAACAGGAGACTCCAACTTCCTATTCCTCAGCTCATTGATTTTCACAATCTCATCACTACCACTACAAAGAGTACTTACCTCAAATCTTAGTACTAAACAACAGAAAATCATGTAAGGACATATCATTAGAAAGAGTGTCATAACCCCCACCTCTCACCTATTGCCCTCCAAACTGTTTAAAGAATTAAGGTCTTACAGTTGCACTCTGATTGACGAAGTTCCTAAAAGAAGTATACACGAGAGAATGAAGTATCTCTTAATCAGTATTCTACATATTACTCCACCAAAGTCCAACATGAAGCTTATCCTTACGGATAAAGGTGACAGCTTTAACAGCGAAAGTGTTGCACTTTAAAAAAAAAAATAAGAAAAATTCATTTACGTATTAGAGGCAAACCAACAGCATAGTACAACAATCTAAAATGCCAAGGTTCCTAATCAGTGACAAGCAAATGTTTTTAATTAAACAGTTGTTTATACAGGTTTTATTAATAGGAGGCACATGTATGATACTCCGTATATGCAATGATTATTTCATCTTTTTCGAAATGGCAAAATTATCGAGGGTGATGTAATTTAAGATGGGGGGGAGGGTAATGCCCTCAAAACCCTGCAAATTTATATCTTCTTGTTGCAACTTATTTTCCTAAATTTACCAGGTTGCCATCTTTGTGATTGGTAGAATGATCTGGGGAATAAAAACAGGAAAAGATGAAACCAGTGTTAAAGCCCTGAAATCTGTGCAAATGTTTAATTCTTGTTGCAACTTATTTTCCTAATTTTACAGCTTTCCATCTTTCTGATTGGTTGAGAGAAAGAGAAGTAAAAACAGGAAAAATGTTTTTATACATACTGAACTAGTTTTCTGTAAACAGTAAAAGTCATCCCAATAGAAAGTGAAATGAAAGAAAAGTGTTCAACATTATTCAGACATGCATTGTAGGATGATCAGCACACCTGTTAGAAACTGTCGATTTAAATCCATGAACCAGACAAGTAGTAGGGGAAGGAGAAGCCAAAAACTTACATGAGCATCAGGAACAAGGAAATAAAAGAATGGTGTATCAAATTATGTACCTTTCTATGGAGTGATTTTAATGGTCGAAAAAAGAGAGTTTATGGATCCTTACCAAGTGGGAGAACAGATGATTGCATTGTAGGGGTGTAAATGGTTCAGTTTGGGCTATTTTAGAGAACCGCCTTGGCTTGGTTTGGTTTGATTCGATCTGAACCGTGGTTTGCTTCAGTGGTTCGAACCCCGGTCTAGAGTCTAGACCACAGTCTAGATCGAAGTCAGACCAATGTCCATTACCTTGGTTTATTTCGGATTTAATAGATATCAAATGACTCAGTTTCAACCAAAAGGGCAACCATGAGTGGAACTTAAACCATATTCAAATGAAATTGATGAAATTGAAACCAACATTAAAATGTCTTAATATAAGTACTCAATATGTTATAGAAGAAAAACAAACTAAAAGGATAAAACTTGGGTTTCAAAATCTAATGGTTGATATGAATTGAAATACCTAGTCTATGAAATTGACTGTGAAGAGTTTGTTGAATTTTTTTACCAAAAGACTGAGATCTAATAATTGAAGAAATTAAGGAAAACACAACTTAATACAGTTTTCATCAGAGTGGACTTTGTAATTCAAATACAAATGATAAATCATGTAGAACTTGAAATAGGGAATTTTTATTCTAAGACCTAAATTTGTTAGGGAGTAATAAATTTAGGGTTTTGAGATTTGGTGAAAGAGGGAGGAAAAAAATGTACCGCTTATGGCAGTGGAGAGGGCGGCGCTCAGTGGCATATCTAGGATTTCTCGTGAGGGTGTGCAAAATCTTATGCAATATAAAAAAAAATTGCAAGATAAAATAATATGCATCATTTTTATAAATACAAATAAAGAAGTCATCATCAACAACAACAACAAAGCCTTAGTTTCAAAATAATTTGGGGTCGGCTAACATGAATCCTCATATGTCATCGAGAAAAAAGGTTGTTGAAAAAAAATAAAAAAAAATAATAAAAAAAAATTAAAAAAAAAAAAATCAACCCCCCACATGAATTTTTGCCCTCCACTCCGGCCTCTTCAACACCATACTTTCATCCACTCCAAGTAAACTCATATCATTTTCAATTATTCTAATTCAAGTTTGTTTGGGTCTTCCCCTACCCCTCGCCATTTTATCATTTCTCCACTAATCTGGCCTCCTAACCGGTGCATCACTCGGTCTCCTTCTCACATGTCCAAACCACCTTAGACGATTTTCCCTCATTTTATCCTCAATGGGCGCAACTCCTACTTTACCTCTAATCACCTCATTCCCCAATCGATCATTTCTTGTATGACCGCACATCCATCGAAGCATACGCATCTCCGCCACATTCATCTTATGCACGTGACACTGTTTCACGGCCCAACATTCGGTGCCGTAAAGCAATGTCGGCCTAATTGCCGTGCGATAGAATTTTCCCTTTAATCTATTGGGCATGCCGCGATCACATAGAAACCCTGTGGCACTCTTCCACTTCAACCAACCTGCTTTAATCCTATGAGCCACATCTCCATCTAATTCTCCATCCTTTTGGATAATGGATCCAAGATAGCGAAAAAACTCAGAAGCTTGGATAATATTTCCATCAAATGTGACCGCCCCTGCCTCCCTACTTCCAACTCTGCTAAACTTACACTCCAAATATTCAGTCTTGCTTCTGCTTAATCGAAAACCTCGAAATTCCAAAGTGTATCTCCACAACTCCAATTTACTTTTCACACCCTCTCTTGTCTCATCAATCAGCACAATATCATCTGCGAACAACATACACTTTGGTATATCATCTTGGACTGACCTCGTCAATTCGTCCATTATCAAAGCAAAAAGAAAGGGGCTAAGTGCGGAACCTTGATGCACTCCAATCTTTATAGGGAACTCTTCAGTCTTCCCAACACTAGTCTGTACACAAGTACTAACTCCATTATACATGTCCTTGATAATATCAATATATTTCTTTGAAACACCCTTCTTTGCTAATGCCCACCAAAGTACCTCTCTTGGCACTTTATCATACGCCTTCTCCAAATCAATGAAAAGCATATGCAAATCTTTCTTTTGATCCCGATATTTTTTCATGGTTTGTCTCATAAGATATATTGCCTCCATAGTCGATCTTCCCGGCATAAACCCAAATTGGTTCTCCGAAATATCCACAATTTTTCTCAGCCTTTGTGCAATCACTCTTTCCCAAAATTTCATAGTATGGCTCATTAGTTTGATCCCCCGATAGTTGGCACAATCTTGGACATCACCTTTGTTCTTATACAAAGGGATCAGAGTACTCTTCCGCCACTCCAATGGCATTGTGTTAACTCTCCATATCTTGTTAAATAGCGTTGTTAACCAATCTATTCCCCTCTCCCCGAAACATCTCCAAACCTCAATTGGTATACCATCCGGTCCTACAGCTTTCTTCAATCTCATCTTTTTCATTGCCATTTCCACTTCACTCTTTTGAATTTTCCGCATAAAATCTCGATTAACCATACTCGAAGAGATATTTAAATCTCCAATATCCTGCTCTAGACCGCCATTGAACAAGGTATCAAAGTATGAACTCCATCTATCTTTTATCTCTTTATCCCCGACTAGAAATCTTTGGTCTACATCCTTCACACATTTAACCGTCTCAATATCTCGTGTCCTCTTATCCCTCATACGAGCGAATCTGTAGATGTCCTTTTCCCCTTCTTTTGTATCCAACTTATCATAAATTTTGTGATTCACCTTTGCTCTTGCGTCTCTTACTGCTTTCTTAGCATCTCTTCTAGCTTCCTTATACTTCTCATAGTTCTCGTCGCTCCTACATTTCCCCAATAATTTGTAGCATTCTCGCTTGCCCTTTATTGCTTGTTTTACTTCCTCGTTCCACCATGATGTGTCCTTACTTTGTGGCCCATTTCCTTTATGGTATGTACCATCTTAGTCCAAATCGAATCTATATCCATATCCTCCATATTATCCGACTAAATACCGGTATCGACCATCTTAGCTACAAATTTCTGTTGATTCTCCCCTTGAAGTCTCCACCACTTGATTCTAGGGTCTACATGTGGTTTTCTCTTCCTCGAAATTCTCATACTTCGAAAATCAAGTACCACCAGTCTATGTTGAGTTGTTGTGCTCACCCGGAATAACCTTGCAATCTGTATAACTCTTTCTACAAGTATTTCTTACTAAGAAGAAGTCAATCTGACTCGCATTACCTCCACTCCTATAGGACACCAAGTGCGATTCTCTCTTCTTGAACCAAGTGTTCATTATACTAAGTCATATGCCAACGCAAAGTCCAGGATACTATTTCCTCCTTCATTCCTCTCCCCAAAACCAAAACCTCCATGTATGCTCTCAAAGCCATGTCGACTAGACCCCACATGCCCGTTTAGATCACCACCAATCACTAATTTCTCACCACTAGATACTCGTTGCACTACCTCCTCCAAATCTTCCCAGAACACTTGTTTAATAGATGCATCCAACCCTACTTGTGCTGCATAGGCGAAAATAATAGTTATAATCTCATCACGTATCACCAGTTTAATGCCCATAATTCGATCACTCTTCCTATACACTTCCACCACATCATTAATATACTCCTTATCAATAATGATACCCACTTCATTTCTACCCTTATCCTTTCCTGAGTACCAAAGCTTAAAATCCCAAGGCGATATTTCTTTTGCTTTCTCTCCAACCCACTTAGTTTCCTGTAGACACATTATGTGAATCTTCCTCCTCCTCATAACTTCTACCACCTCTGCTGATCTCCCTGTCAAGGATCCAATGTTCCAAGTTCCAAAGCGCATCCCACTACCCTTACACCCACCATGGACTAGCTTCTTTACCCGCACTCGTCCGCAATGCGGGAACCCTTGCATATTTGACACCACCCCCGGGCGAAGAGATGGCGCGTCGCTTCCGGGCGACGACCTAGCAACCTTTGCATACTTATCACTACACCCAGGTCTTTGAAGTGTAGCGCGTCGCTGCTGAGGAAACGCCCCAACGATATTTATATTTAGATTCATGTCATGATAATGTGAAAAAAAATTTACGCTGGCTGTCACATGCCTACCGCAACCCTCACCCTTTATCCTGACTTGGGACAGGCAAGGATAAATCCTTGGTGGGTTTACAAATAAAGAAGTCATCCCCAAGATAAAATAATATGCATAACGTAATGCAACTGCCATTTGTTCTTTGATCGAGACATCACGAGCCTCATCAGCTAACAAAGCAAAGAAGTTATCCCCAATATCACAAACAATCGTTTTCGAGACAAAATAAGCAAAGGCGGAAATAATTTCATTTTGGATTGTTGGAGATTTCAGAATGCAATTTTCGGGAGCACTATCTAATATTACTCTTTTAACTTCTACATTGTCTTCACCCATAAGTTCTAAAAGATGATAAAAGTTTCCCTTCATTAATGAACTCTTGGACTCATCATGACCTCGAAAAGCAAGTCCTTGCCTTAATAAGTATCTAACAGCCTTTACCGAAGTCCGCAATCGAATGTAATAGTCCTTCTTACTTTCCTTGGTCTTGTTTTTTATCGGAACATCAATATGAACTTACGTATTTAATAAATCTTGAGTAGCCATATTACAATGATTATGAATACTATCATTGTTTCCCATAAGTTTCCTAAAATTCTCCTTCTTGTTCCAATTCGTATAACCTTCGCTTACAAACGTACCACCCTCTCCTTGATCTCCATGTAAAGGCTTAAAAAGATAGCAATAAAAACAATATGCCGCATCTTTTCTCTCGCTATATTCCAACCAAACTCTTCATACCAATCAACATCAAACCAACGTAAAACTTTATAAATCATGGTTTGAGGAAAATTCTCAAGGCGTGGTCGACAAGGGCCTTTATGTAAGTAGGCTCTACGAATTATTTCAAGATCCTTAGAATTGCTAGCAAGGCGAGACAATGGTTTTCTCAAACCCGGATCAGCCTCATATTTAAAAGAGTTATCGACATTTACTTGAGGTTGAGAAGTACCTTGTCCAATTTCTTCTTGAACCCTTTCAACATTGACAATATTAGTATCAATCGGAGTCGATGGCTCACATCGAGGGCGTTTGGAGAAGAATCCATCAAGTTTAGACTGTTTACCTACACACACAGTAAACAAATTCAAAATCTAAACAAAACCCACCACAATCAAATAAATCAAAATTGTAACAAAAATTACCTTTTTGAGAAGAAACAGAATTTGAATTTTAAAATTTTTAAAATCCAGCATTTATGGTTTTGAATAATTTTTGCGTAAATTTACACAAAAATTACCTTTTTGAAAAGAAACAAAATCATCAGTCGCCGGTTGGAGAAGAATCCAAATCATCAATTCGATCAAACATAACTCGGGGGCCACCTGTGAGGAAACTACAGCTGCCTATCATATATGATTATCAAGCAAATTTTATTTTTTAATACTACTTTTAGGTTTTAGTTCCAGTTGCAGTTTCAATCTTTAGTTTTCTATGTAATCGTTCAACTACTTCAATAAAGTTGCAGTTCTATTCAAACCAAGTTGTGCTATGCTTCCTTCAAACCAGGTCCGACTCTTAGTCGACCTCGTTCCTTAACAGACTCGGCCGATGTCCTAAGTCGACCTCGTTCTTCAACAGGTCCGACTGAAGATTTAGGGAAGTCTCGTTCCTTAACAGACTCGACCGATGTCCTAAGTCGACCTCGTTCTTCAACAGGTTCGACTGAAGATTTAGGGCAGTCTCGTTCCTTAACAGACTCGACCGATGTCCTAATTCGACCTCGTTCTTGAACAGGTCCGACCGAAGATTTAGGGCAGTCTCGTTCCTTAACAGACTCGACCAATGTCCTAAGTCGACCTCGTTCTTAAACAGGTCCGACTGAAGATTTAGGACAATCTCGTTCCTTAACATATTCGACTCTTACTCAAATCTCGTTCTCAAAAACAAAGCTCGACCATAACCTTGGTCAGTATTCGTTAAATTACCAACCGCTCTCCCTCCAAGACTTTGGTCGATTATCAATTATGTCTAGTTCGACAAGTAAATACAAGCCAGGATCCAGACAAGGTGAGTCAAGTATAATGTCAATTATGATATTATATAAAGCAAGTCCCCCAAATCGGGCAGAACTTGCACAGGCAAAAATATGTCAAGCTAAATGCCTACCAAAAGTTGGGCCAAGGCATAGACTACTTAAAGCAAAAAAAGAAAAAATGTTTGGAAACCTGTTCATTACATCAGTTAAACAAAAACCTAAGCGTCTGGCTCGTCGGTTGTTGGGTCCTGAGGGTCCTTGTCGACCCCATCATCCTAATTCTCTTCCATGTCTTCTGCATCCAAAATTTCCTGAAAAACTACGTTGAAATTCCTTTCAACAATAGGAGGAGCGACCCAAGGCTCACATCCATCTTCTTGATCCTGTTGGGCTATGAATGCTAAATCATTATCAGTGTAAGGGACAATGGAGTGGCCACCATGAGCTTCAATGTCGTACTGTCTTTCAAACACCCATCGGGCTAGCTTTTCCAAAGATACATCTGTTGTCGGATCAACTATGGCTCGACGGGCCATGTGACGATGACCTGTATCAAAGAAATCCTTCGCTTTATCAATAATAATATTGTAGCATTCGTCACTGTTCTTGAAAGCTTCAACGACAGCCACCTCCCATTATCGGCCTCAACAGTATCGACGTCCCCCTTCAGCAAATCATTCTTCTCCTCAGTCTCTTTAAGAGCTGCCCGGGCCTTGTCTCTATCAGCCTCAGCAACATCTCTCGACAACTTCATGGCATCATATGCGGCATCCAGGTCACCGTACTTCTCCTGGAGCTCATCAATCTCACTGACCTTCCGGGCATAAGCACCTGTGGCAATCCTCTCCTGCTCGATTGCCGCCTTCCGGCCACTCTTGGCTTGCTCGACAAGAGTTAAGGATTGCATCCACAAAAAGAGATCTGTTAGATCTACAAGTAATCACAGTAGAAAGCGATTTACTAATACGGCGATTACACTAGCAAGGAAAAGTAAAAATAAAATCAAAGTATTACCTCACAGTGAGATAGGCCGGACCTATCAGCAAATTCTTCAGGGGTGAGCCCCTTCTAAACGAAGTGCCAGTCCCAGTCCCATCAAGGTTTGGTCGAGCAGTCCCAATCCCATCAAGGTTTGGTCGAGCCTCGACCTCTTTCTTTTCGTAAAGCAAGTAAGCACCCTACAAGTGTTAGCCCCCAATTGCATAGGAGCAGCAGCCAGGCACTCCAGGAATTCGCAGACAAACGGGTCTAAGGGAAGTCGTAGTCCGGCTTCAAATTGGCCGTAGAATAAGGCCACCTTGGTAGGGTTAGCCTGAACTCCTCCCTATCGACCTCATAGTGATTGTACAATATCTTAAGCCTAGATTCTGAAGCCTGCTTTCAAGGTTTGGGTATGGGGGCCACATAACCCCTCTCATTTCGGTCTGGGACAACCGATGAACAGAAAGCATCAACAATGTTGGTGGAGGGAGAGCTCATTGTGGTAGAGGTCGTCACTCCTTCTTGAGTCGACATATCTGAAGAACAAGAGGAAACAAGGGAATCAGTCCTAGACACAGACTCAAGGGACCTACATAGGGGTTCCAAATTCGAGGAATGCTATGGTAAAACTTCGTTTAAAACGATGTGGTAGAAAGCAACATGCAACATATCGAATCGTTGCAATTGATGTTCGATCCCGAAGAGAAGGAAGAGATCTTCGTAAAGTGGGTTTTTATGATCCGACAAATAATCAAACGTATTTAAACGCTCGTGCTATTGTGCATTTTATTGAAAGGGGTGCTCAGCCTACCGAAACTGTTCGGGATATTTTAAAGAAGTCGCAAACTGTTCAGAATCATTTAGAGGCGCTGAAGGTTTTTAGGAGAATTTCTACCCCCTTTGAAAAAAAATTCAATTAAGTCACTTAAACATTTTTTCAATTAAGTCAATAAAAAAGGAGGGGAGGGGTAGTCATTCCTATAGAACTTTCTAGTTTTCTCTATTCGATTTCTACATTAATTGAATAAATCCGAGATTTTTTATACTTCTTATGTATTCCCCTATCGAAACTTTTTCTATCTATGTAGTGCCAATCTAACACAAGTCATTATTTATTCAATGCAATTTCAATTGAAATTGCATTTTTTTCTTAACCTTTCTATTGGCAACAAGGCATGGAACAAATAGAATTCATCGTGATAAGCGGATCCATTTATTTCTAGCCCATAGGTTTGGTTTTTTACCTTATTTTAGATTATTAAATAATGGGTTCGTTGGATGCGCTTTGATTCACCCATTTTTGATTGAAAAAGTGAATAACAATAACATAAGGGATGATCTATCAATTTTGGCATTTATTTCTCGTAAAATTGATTCTATTTTCATCTGACTTATTCCGTTTTCTGTTCCTAATCGATTCGAAAATTTGTTTTTATGATTTGATTACCTCGTCTAATCATTTCTTTTGATTCTGATTGTCTCTACATACTCTTTTATTCTATTTGTGTTGCTAACTCAACGGTAGAGTACTCGGCTTTTAAGTGCGACTAGGATCTTTTACACATTTGGATGACGGGAGAGATTCATCCATCCCATCGATAAATTTGGGAAGACCACAACTGATCCTGAAAGGGACTGAACGGAAAAAATAGCATGTCGTATCAATCAAGAGTTATGAGAATATTTTCTTTTTTCCGATCGTTTCGTCATAAACCTTTCTTTAACTTATTGGAAGATAGCAAAATGTCTTCAATTTGAAATTGGGTCGAATGAATAAATGGATAGAGCCCTCGGGCTTCAATTAATTGAATGAAATTCTAAGAAAAGAAAAAGCAACGAGCTCCGATTCTTAATTCGAATAATTCCCCGATCTAATTAGACGTTAAAAATAGATTAGGGCCTGATACGGGATGGGCTTCTCCCATGAGCGGATTTTTTATTTTTTAATGAATCCTAAATATTCTCATTCTTCATTCTACAATGGAGAGGTGTGTGTCTAAGAAAGAGTATATTGATCAAAAAATTTCCAAAATCAAAAGAGCGATTGGGTTGAAAAAATAAAGGATTTCTAAATCTCGTGTTATCCTAAAACGAATTGAAACTACTTCAATTAAATGGAAAAAGAGAGTATAGAGAATCTGTTGAGAAGTTGACTTTTATCCGAGGTATCTATCTATCTTTTTTTCTATTTGGTGGAGAAGTGATTCGTCAAGAGTTATTTCTTGACCGTAGTATCCTTCTTCATCAAATACCTCATCAAATACATGTTCATAATTTTCTCTCTTAGGAGAGTTATCAATCTTAATCTCTAAATCAGACATGGACTTTATACCGGTGAGGGTACAGGCTCTGATACCATATTTTTTTGCACTCTTTAATTTTTATCAATTTTTGTTCTTGTTATAAAAACGTTGTACTTGTTTGAGATAGCTTTTGGCTATCCTCTTTTGATTAATAAATACGCAATCGCATGCAATATATTCTTCAAAATTTATTATGATAGATCTAGTGATTACTTCACTAAAACCATACTTCTTAGTAAGATAATAATTAGCTTTCATGAATCTTTATCATGAAATCCAAATACTCTACATTATTGGGATGAAAGATCTTCCAGGAACACATTTTATTGATAGTGCATATTACAAGCATAAATTATCATTTCTCAGGAGGAAAAGGCATTGATGAATGTAATCAAGAGATTCTCAATCTGCTAACCCAAGAAAAAGGGAAAAGAAAGATTGATGAAATGAAGGGAGATCCTAGTAGAGAAATTCTCAAATTAGGATGGCATCCCGAAAATCTTGAGCTAGAAGAAAATTCTTTCTACCTAAAGAAAAAATGATAAAAAATAAACTTGAAGAATACTTCGAGAATACAAAAAGTTCTGAACATATGGATTATGTTGTCCAAAACAAGTCTCACAGACGAAGAGATAGAAAACATAGTAGAAGAAAAACTAAATGTCATTGTAGCTAAACCCGTTGACAATTATAAAGTAAATCTTAAGGAAGAAGAAATGGAAGAAAGCTCGAAAAAAGGACAACAAAGAACGAGAAGAAAAAGTCATCAAAACCTATTTAGAGCATGAGATCATAACGGATACCATGGCGGAAACTCACAAAAATTTACCCAGTATAATATCTCAGAAGAATATCAACCCACTATGAGAACTAGCCAAAGTAACATTAACCTTAATCTAGATTGTGTCACAAATAGAGAACAATTAATTGAATAATGGGATAATGAAATGAGGTTAATCTATCTATATCTAAAAACAAGATTGTCATTCTATAAGAGGAAAAAGCCCGCCCAAAACGTCATTTTCATTGGCAACATAAATAGAAAGTTTCGTTTTCTACGTTCCTTCCTTTACATATTTTTATTAAAAATAAAATGAATTTTTTCATAAATTAAGAACATAAAAACAGCCCACCAGATTTCGGTAAACAATGGGCATAAACATTTACCGAGGTAAAACTTCAGTGTGGTTTTGTATAAACTGTTTCAACTTTTTGCTTTTTTGCTGGAATCGAGGTGGAAGAGACAAGACCCTCCTTGATAAATGTTTTAACTTACACGTGGGAGTTAGAATAAATATTAGTAAGCCTTATGGATTTTTATGCTGAGCAATATTTCTGATGTTTATTTAACATGTTCAAAAATAAAATTCTGCATGATTTCTTATTGGGTGATACGGACGGTAATGAACCCGTTAAGCGCCGAGAATAGAATGCACGAGGCCACCCACTATAAATTATGTTACCTTCCATTGAGTTGTATTCGTCTAAACATACGCACACCAATTTATCTTACGCCACACAAAGTTAATTCCCAGCTTCAACAATGAAACGGATTTTATAAGTAGGCAATTGGAGAAGGACTGAGATCAGAAATGATGGAGAAGAAGGAACCACGATTCTCGGCGCCATGATTTTTTTTTTTGAACAAACGCCATGTTGTCTTATGTGGGTGTATATAAAAGGGTTTTTTCCTATGTTGTTGATTCGATGTTGTAATTTCTAAGTTATTGTACTTAATGATTCTCAGTTGTTGTACTATTCGACTGTATATAATTTGTAGGGATTTGAAGGGTGACGACGATCGTACAAAGCATCGTTATCGGCTAGGGATTGTGAAGAAGATTCCCCTAATTTCTCCGGTATTATCGATTTCGATTCTCCTAGGTATTCTTTCTTTCTTCCCCGCAAACCTTTCCTTTTGCTATTCAAGTATATAAATGATGTTTGTTTTGGTTGTTGAAGGTTCTGATTGTATGTGTATAACAGAGGATATCGGTGAAAATCTTAAATTTGAAGGTAAGTTCGATCGAATTTCATAAAATTAGAGTGAGTTTTTTTTTCTTTTCGTTGGTGATTTTGGTGTTGGGGGTTGAAGTGTAGTTGTTTTTTGCCATGTTATTTCCGGTCGTTAGAAATTTCGGGATTGGTTATGTAGAGATTTCAATGAGTGTGGTGGCTGTGGCGGTTGCGGTGACGGCGGCGGTGGCTCCGGTGGAGAAGAAAGAGGAATGGGGTTTACATCTGATTGAGGTTTATGAAGTTTTTTTATTTAGATTTGAACAGGTTAAATCAACGAAATGAAGGCCTTGAAGTAAGGGGAGGTGGAGGAGTCGATGAATAATGGCCAAGATGTGGGTTTTTTTGCTTTTTTTGTTTTTTGTTTTTGATTTGGAAGAGTAGTTTTTTATTGTTGATAAGAAAGGTAGATGATACTGCAGAGAGAGACAGAAATTAAAAGAGATGTAAGCTGCTATGTTTGTTTGTGTGTGTGTTTTTGTTTAGATAGGTGAGTCTTTTATGTTGAAGATGAGAAATGATTATCTTTCTATTGTTCCCAAAAAAAAAAAAAAAAAAAAAAAACTTGGAGAACGGAGAGAATAATAAAGAATGGAGGTTGTTCTAAAAAGAAATTGTTTTTAGCCCGAAAATTTTTAGTCCAAAAATATGAAAACAATTTCGTTAAAAATGCATCGAAGTGCAATATAAAAATAAAATAAATGAAAAAGTATTATGCTAAATATGTTCAGTAGTATTATCTATTTTTTTCTAGAATTTTTATTATTATATATTTTTATCGCCTAATTTTTACTATTTTGTTTACATGTACTGTTTATTACTTACGTCAAAACAATTATAGGTGAATAACAAGAATATTAATATATCTTTTTATTGAAAATTACAAAGGAAAAATACCACAAAACTATTTCTTAAAAAAACAATTTTTTTAATCGAAAAAAAAACAACAACTTTATTTGGATTAGTGGAGTAGTGTAGCATAAGGATAGTAATCTGTCTTTTATGTGTGATTTTCTTTTTTATATTTTTGTGACGATTAAAAGTAAAAGCCTTGGTTTAGTTGATATGGAGTATTAATTCTTGAATTTTGGAAATTTACTTACTACCATTATTGAAGTTTTTCGGGTAATGGGAAACTTTTTTGTTGAAGATTTCGATGAGGGGACAGATTATTTTAGAAGTTGGTGAAGAAAGGGAGTTGATTTAAAGAAAAAAAATGGAGGGAAGAAACGAATGGATAAACTGGTTTTTGAAGATTTTGGACTTTTATGATTTTATTTTGAGATTTTTTTTTGTGTGTGGGGTTAATTTGGGCATGGCGGCTGCGAGGGGTGGTTGGTTGAAGCTCGCTGAATTTGAAGGTAAGTCCAACCTACATTTATGAAGTAATTGTTCAAATGATTTTTTAGTTATGTGGGCAATTACGGTTGAAATAATTTTTTTTAGTGGATCGGAGGTGGAGGAAGGCTATGAAGAAGATTAAAGCTGCAGCGGCGGCGTTCATGGAAGTATGCGATGGTGATGGTGGTTTTGCGGATGTGAGGATACGAACCCGTCGTCGCTTAAGGAGTTTTCTGAAGGTTGAACGGAGTGCCTAGCTGGAGAATAATGTGGATGGTGTTCAACTAAGGGATAGAGGATTTTTTGTTTGCTGATGAGAGGGTATGACCACCGGCGGAAGCGGGGATGATGGTCGGGATCTGTAGCGGCAGTGCGTGATAGAATTTCGCTGTATCTTTTATTTCGTTTTTGTTTTATCTTTCAAAAATGATAGTATTCTAGCTACTTACAATATTGTTATTTGGTCACATTTTTCTAAGATTTTGTAGAGGATAATTACAGGGACAAACAATAACAATTATATTTGAATATGAAGTTATTTGTGTACCATTTTATAATACTTGCTACAATAGTTCTCTTTGATTTTTTTTCTACTCCTTTTCATATGTTCATGATCTTATCTCCAACTTTTTTTTGTGTACTTAATGGTTATTGTTTTTTCTCATAATAATTTAATTGTATTTCGCTTATATATATTTATATTAACTTTAAGACAATTGAGTTGGTTAAATGTTGTTAAATTCAATTTGGGCTTAACTCTTTATTCAAAATAAGGTGATATTTTAATTTTGGCTGAAAAAGTAAAGGCAAGATGATAGGCGAATCTTTAGATTAAATTGTTTCTAATTTTAATTTTTTTAATGAAACGAAGATAATGACTTCTATTAAAAATTACCCAAATAAAGTGTGTAATAAATGATTTATTTAACCATAAGTTGGTGTAATTTTAAGTTTTTGTGGGCCACAAAATGAGAGTCAATGTAATAATAAAGTGTGTAATAAATGATTTATTTAACTATAAGTTGGTGATAAATTTAAGTTCCTGTGGGCTACGAAATGAGAGTGAATGTAATGAGTGTATTTTCAATGTTGAAATACTTATATATGTCATCGTATGTTGTATATAAGAAAGTAGTTGAGAATGTATAATAAGAGACTTTTATTTGAGTCGTGTGTAATTAAATTGCAATGTATTTCAAAAAATATTCCATTTTCCATTATAACTTATCGTTATATTTTGATCATTATAATTAAAATTGTTAATGTGTAAATTTTAAAAGTTGTTGTTTTACTTTTTCACTTATACTTATAATTTCATCACAATTATTTTTATTTTTTTTTGTAAATTAAAAAAAATTCTTACATCGCCGTGCATCGCACGGGTGTACTGCTAGTCATTAAATTAAAACAGATGAAAATCTAATTAATGATTTTGACTTAATATTTACTCTTGCTTGCTAAGAGCAAAACTTTCGAAAACGTTAAGACTACTGTTAGAACAACTAAATGTCTCCCTCTTTACTAATGGCACCAGAGAAGACTTTCTAACCCACCTCACAAATTCAATATACACTTTTTCGTAGGAAGAAACTATTTAACTCAAGGACTTGAGGAAAAGACTAAAAAAGCTGAGGAAGTTAGGAAAAGGCTTGTTAGCTTACAAATATGTGATTTATGCCAATTAGAAAGTTTCTACTGTGACTACGAAAAACACCTAATGGAAATACCAATGGCCGAATGGTCAAGGTATGTAGAAGACTTCATAAGAAAAATTCCTTTTGCAGGAAAAGCAGTATTACCTGAGTTTTTACAATCAGGAGAAATAATAAAAGGTAGCTGAAATTGTCACGGCCAGAATCACAAGTGATATCCAAGGTGATAACCGCACCAACGATAGCACTTGGGATAGCACACACACACTTCGAAAATAAAATAATTTTGTAAAAGAGATGGCAGCGGAATAATAAAACCAAAATTGTTTTTCTCAAGTTATATAAATATAACTTGAGAATGCCTCTTAGGCAAGACTTTATAATCACTATAACAATGAATTTACAAAGACGAAATGTTCTCTATGGCTATAACAATATGAGCTCTATGGAACAAGAGATAAAAAATGAAATCCTATCCTAGCCTTCACAAAACTTGATACCAATGTAATCAAGTGCGAAATTACAAAGGAGGAAGGATGAAACAAACCAAACAAAGAACTCTATCTCTTATCCTTCAAAGGTGTGTATGAAATTGGCTTGTATTGGCATATCTTCAAATGAAACCTTCCAAGCATATTTATAGTCTTCAATTACTTGAAGACTATTAAACATAAACAGCCTTGGGGCTGTCTTGCACATTGAGGGAGAGTAGGGAGAGTGGTTGAGTTTGTTCCTTACTTCAAGCACCCACTTCCTCAATTGTAGCAACTGTGTTGTTTGATCATCAAGTCCAAGCTTCAACGCCTTGTACTCCCAAGCTTTATCAGCCTTGTACTCTTTATTAAATCAGCAACAACTCCTTGACCAAGTCTCCACACGAATTATTGTTGCCAAAGTAACTTATGTAAAGATTTTATGCATAAACCTTTTTCCTTCCAAATTCCCCACGTTTCTAGCTCTTTCTTTGATCATATTGCAACCTGAAATATGGACATACACCATAGACTATACAAATTATATTAACACATTAGTCCATTAATTAATCAATGAGAAATATACAACTATGTAAATTCTAGCACAGAAAATCATTTGCGATATCATCTAGAATTTGGGAAATCATCTACGATATCACCTGCAGTTTACACTAACAATCTCCCCCTTAGTTGGATATTTCTTCTCAAACCTAATGTGCTGCTCTCCTGCAATGTTAGTCCATAAACAAATATACTGAGCATAGAAACAAAGTATAACATCTTCATGAAAATTAACTCTCCCTTAATCAAGGAGCTAATCTAAACAATGATTTATCAAAATAAACTAATTTATTTCAAACTTAAAAAGTTTTCGAAATAAACTAAGTTAAAATAAAAACCATAAACCATTGTAGCAAAATATCATCCAAACTAGCAAAATATCCTAACGATTAAAGTTTTAAAAAGACCAACTAAAGTGTTTTGCAACCAACATAAACAAAATAAAAAGGAAATTGTTTAGAAAACCACATCACCAAATAAAAAGAAATTGTTTTAGAACACCATAAACCAAAACCACCAACAAGATAGTGGCAACATCAACCTTCAGGTTCAACAACTTTCAGGTTTCAGTTTTCTTCTTCTTCAAACTCCTCTTCTTCTTCATCTTCCTCCTGATCTCTTTTCCCTATCACTTCCACCATCACTTGGGCCAGTACCGGTGGTAGCACCTGTAGTAGCACCAGCTCCAGAAGTTGTAGCAGCAGCAGCTCCTCCCCCTGTTTGGGAAGAAATTTCATCAATGAAAGTATCAGTAGCCTGCTTAAGCTTAGCACATCCCTCAACGAGTTCTCCCATTGCACTTGACTGTTTGTGCAAGAAGTTGAGCATTGTTGTCTTTGGGATTGATGGAGAAGTGTTGCCCAGAAGATTTATCATATTGGACAGAATACTTGCAGCATCAGTTCCTGCAAAAGTATTAGGGGCAACACACAGGAAGCACTTGGGATATCACGTGAGATAGTACCAGGAAGAACAGAGGCAGTTTCATCAGATTTTTGCCAAGGAAGATCCTTTGTATACCTTTTACCCTTTTTCAGTTGTTGATCAATGGTATAATACTCAGGTTCAGAGGTGAAAACATCAGAGGCTTCAATAGGCAAGGATTGAAAAACTAAGACTTTGAAGATTAAAGAAGGATAGGGGAAAAAGCTAATGTTCATTTCTTTCTTTCTACCCCACGAGGCTAAGTGTTTGAACACTAATCTTCCAAAGTTAATCCTTAGGTTCTTACCCAATCTGTACAAAGCATTAGCATGCTCCAATGTAACAATATGTTCATTCGTAGTAGAAAGCCAATTGAAAATGCAAAGCTTGTGAAGCACAGAGTACAGAGAAGTAAGCCTAGAAGCATGAAGTTTTTACTTTAAAGCACAGAGTACAGAAGGTTCCTTCTCCCTTGTTGCATCAAAGTTCTCGTCACTTACAGACTCATCGTCGCCTTCAGAATCATCAATACTTCCGTGTTCATCAGAGCTTTCAACAATAAACCCACTCAAGCTGTCACCCTCACTTTCTGACCCATCCCCTTCTCCCATGTCCTCATCATCCTCGTCTTTTAACTCACATCTTCTCAGTCTCGTTAGGGGTTTACTAGGACACGGAGAGCTTCTTTGTGGCTCATCTTTTAATTCACATTTTCTCAACCTCTGACACCGCTTTGTTATATCTTCTTCATCTTTCTCAGCAGGAAAGCTACTCAAATGTGAATCTATATCTAATTCCTCTGGGGGCTGAGATAGGAACTTGCAGATGGGTATATTATCATCATCATCATCATCATCATCACACTCACTATCACTAGTAACAATATTAGAAGCTCTTTTTCTTTTAGGAGTAGCCGTCATAGGTGAACTCCCTTTGTAGCCTTCTATATCAACCTCATCGCTCTGTTCCAAAATCGTCCTTTTCACCTTTTTCCTCATAGTAAATTCAGTCTTGGGCAATTTAGTATCTAATTCACAGTCACTGTCAACAAGATCAATAACACAAACAGAAACAGGCCTTGCACCAGCTGGTGTAGATGGAGACATCTTATTGTTGGGGCTCCCAGCTCCTCTAAATAACTGTTTTCTAACTCGGCTACCATATTCCAATTTATTATCATGAAGAATCCCTATGTCTTCTCTATTTACAAGTGTGTTAAACTGTGTGATGGGTGTCCCTGTAAAAATGTAATAGAGTTAAAACAAGGATTTCAGCTAACAGTGTCCATATTTGGTCATTTCTGTCTGCATGTATACGTATACATATGCTGTAATAGAGAGAGGAAATGAACTCTAATTGCTTGCCAAGTGAAGTCCGGCTGGGTTAATAGAACTTAAAAACAAAAACAAACTGAGTGCATCTTTGGTAAGTACCAATTGCATTCCTTTCCATGCCTTTTGAACTATCATCGAATGAATTATTAATTCTAAAATGACACGGAATGGAATTACCAACTTTGAGTACCAAACGAGCACTAAAATTGTTAGATTTTAAGGAACAAAAACGTCCATACTCCAAATAAATGATGTAAAAAGAGACATATAACTGTATAATAAGCTTAACCATTGAACATATAACAATAAAGGTAACAACTTTGTCATGGTCAAAGATTTTGAATCTGAATACCTAATGGAACTATTACTTCTTCCTATTCTGCTAAAAAAGAAAGAAAATTGATAAACACGTCAAAGTGAGTCATTAGTACCTGATGATTCCAGAGTTGAGTCCATGCAACTGTCCACATCTATTTTCTTTTCACCATGCTCTATTTTGTTTTCTGTATGAAAAGGCATTGACTTGGTCAATCCATCTTCCAATTCCGTAGCTTCAGTAACCTCCTTCTTAACCATCTCTGGTAGCTCCCTTGATCCTTCTAACTTTCTTGACAATGAATTTTCTCCACTCCCCACGAGTAAATCCTCCAAATCTTTACACTTTCTCTTCCAAATCTCAACCTCACTTTCAGCCTTTTTCTTCTCACATTCCAAAACCTTATTCTCAATCATCAAATCAGCCACCATATCCGACTCTGTCTTCTCATCAGTTAAATCAATTAATTCGTCCGCCATTCCACCCTGAGATACTACCGGCTCTCACAGATCCTCATTCTTTTTTCTCAACACCCTAAGCTCGTCTTCAACAACAAGCTTTTCTGCTCCAAGAGCCTCAAACCTACCACTCAACAACATCAACTCACTTTTCAACTTAGTTATCTCATTTTCCAACATCAGACACCTCTCTTCAGCCATCTTACTCCTCTCTAAATCACTTCTACCATCTATACTTTCCGTAATCCCAACATCATCCATATTATTCATTTCAGTGTGAAAATCCACCGACTTCTTCTCCAACTCCGTCATTCAAACCACCAAAATAGCATCTATCCCAATATTCAAAGTCTGCTCTCCAAAATAAGCCCTAATTTCACACATTCATTCAAAAAAAATCACAAAAGATGAAAATTTCTAGCAATATTAACATAAAGACCTAGACAAACAACAAACAGTCGACATATACGAAACCCTAGCTAAACAAATTAAGCCAAATACATAGTTTTCCTTTGAAATCAAAACTCAAAGTTGAATTAATCTTGAACAAAAAGTCATTCGAGGAAATATTTTCCCGCTGCATTGTGAAACTAAACGAAAAACAAGCGTCGTTTAAATCAGGGGAAAGGAAACTGCAGGAGAATACGACTTACTCTTAAAGCAAACAAGAAACTTACGGAACGATAAATCGATTGAAGAACCCTAACTCCACCTTTCTCTATCTCCTTCTAAGCTTTCTGGAGAAGTTGGCACTTGGAAGAGATCGTAACGTTCGAAATTCGAGAAAAGTACCTTTTTCTTTTTTCGTCCTTAAACTTAAAAACTTAAAGTAATTTAAGTTATACCTTTTCGTCCTTCAACAATTTTTTTTTACTTAAGAATCCATAACCTATCATTTTAAGGTTTATGCAGTCCCTCGAGATAACTAGCGTTAATTTTCCCGTTAACTTTGACTGAGTTAGTTGGCGCTTACTTGACGTCTTCCATCTACATAGCGATGAGTCAGCATAGGGGCTTAAAAGAAAAAAATAAAAAAGAAATAAGAAATAATAATAATAATAATAATAATACTAATAATAAAATAATAATAATAATAATAATAATAATAATAATAATAATAATAATAATAAATAATAATAATAATAACAATAATAACAATAAAAAATTAATAATAATAATAATAATAAAATAATTCTAATAATAATTCTAATAATAAAAAATTATTAATAATAATAATAATAATAAAATAATAATAGTAATAAAAAAATTAATAATAATACCCCACACTATTTCTTCATCTTCCAGATACATCCACCACCCAACCCCACACTATTTCTTCATCTTCCATTCGCCATCACCTTCAACCATTTCAAATAATTATAATACCCCTATCAGTAACCAATCCTTCACAACTCCGGCAACATTCATCGTCAACTCTGGCAACATTCATCGTCAACGCCAAAAATAACTAATCTCGTCGCCTCGAATCCCACCGCCCTCAATTGCAAAATCACACCAATCCACCATTAAAGTCGTCAAGAAATGACAGAAAAATTCGTCAAAAAATCTAGCAGAAAAATCCGTCGAGAAACCGATCAAGTTCGACTCAATCGAGTCCAGATCTGAACGACGACGTGAAATCGTCTATGAAATTAAGCCACAAAAAATTCGCATCTTATCCATCTGTGTCACGACCCTAACCCTAGGCACTGTTTAGGCACACGTGGAGCATGTGGGAGTGGGGGTTGCACTTCATTTTATATGAGGCATTGCATGATTTTTAGAGCATTATGTGGTTATTGTTTATTTGATTCCATTATGAGTTTTGAATGTGAATGAATTAAATGGTGAGATAAAATGTTAATGGAATTAATGTAAGAGAAATGTCCTAATGGTATTTTAAAATGGAAGGAATTAGGAAAGTGGTAGGGGCTTTAAAGTAATTAAAGTTTAGGGGTTTAGTTGTAGAAGTTGATACTTGGAGGGCCTTAATGGAAATTGTTGATAATTATCCTTTTAAAAACCTTCCCCATAATCCATTTTCTCCCTCACTCTTCTTCATCTTCTTCCCCAGTCAAGAAGCTTCCTAAACCCTAAAACTTTTCTAAAAATCCTAGAAAATCAACCCTTGCTCCGTTTCCAAGTTTGATTGCGGATTATTGATCACGGGGACGAGTAGTATTCATCTATCCGAAGAAAGCTCCTTGATCTTCTTCATATTTTTCAAGTAAGTTATTATGGTTTTCCTTTCTATGTTGAGCATATGCTTTGATTGATGTCTCAAAGGTGTTAAAAGTTTTGTTGAACTTGATTTCTTCCTTCTTGGCTTAAGAAAAATTGATTAACAAAGAGTTGGAGTTGAAGAACATTAAATGGGTAATGGAATAGTGGGTCACCTTTGGGATTGGTGGAGTATAAATGTTATAAATCATGGATTGAGTGTTGCTATGAGTTACAAATGGTATTTAAACTAGTTTTGGTATGATTGGGAGTGGTGTTGGCCTTGGAAAAACAGAGGAAGGTGAAAAAATGGGAATTGGTGGAACATTGCTGATGTTCTGCGATCTGGTATCTGATTTTGGTCTTGGCACGAGTCGTGCCAAGGGGCACGAGTCGTGCCATTCTTGCCACTCGTGACAACGAGTCGTGAAAAATAGTCCAAGTCGTTCTGAGTAACATGGGGGGAAAAGGCACGAGTCGTGCCATATGGCACGAGTCGTGCCCTGCATCAGAATTTCTGAATTTACTTTTAAAGCTTAGAAACCTATTCAACTTAGAACAGGATTGAACCCTCTTCAGCGTAAGATGAATTAGAACACTTTAGCTACATAATGAGGTCTCACGTAGTTAAAATGAAATTGGGGAAGTAGTCTAAATATCGCTTTGAACCGGGTTGAAAGTCATTGTTGTTTGAGAGCCAAAGTTTATAGAAACTTGGTATTTGATTATGGAATTTGAAAAGGAAGTCGTGAAATGTGATATTGAGAACGCGTAGAGTTACTTGTATGTTGTTATACCCCTACGTGGTTACTTTGGGATGGTTATATGTTAAAATGGTGCGTGTAATGATTGTTGCACGACATCATTGGTTTGATCATGAGCATACATGTTATTTGTTGATTGTGGTAACTCAATAGTGTATATATATATGTGACACTATTTGAAGGTTGAACATGAGTAATCATACCATGTTATATGTTGTTATCCCTATGTGTGGATTTAATTTCAAGTAACTGTTACGTGCTTGAATGTGAATGTGATCAATATCAGCTGATATTTCGGGGGTATAATGAAATACGACCACTTATGAGAAGTTGTAACATAAGGTGATCGGGTTTCATTATACCTGTGTCCGTTTCCACCCCACTGTGGCCACAGTTTGGGGCTCAGTTACTATGGATATGCCTAAGTGTAAGTGCTCCAATTTGAGCTTGTTAGAATTTTCGTTAGAAAATTAACGAATGTTGTAACATTTCTAACAATTCCTAACAATCCTAACTTTTCTAACAAAGTGAGGGTAAAATGGGCATTGTTATTTAAGGTTAAACCTCAAAAAGAATCTCAAAAAGTAAAACAAAAGGAATAAAACCATAAATAGAAATGCTGGAAACATAAACTTGCTGTTTAATTTGAATTTTGAAAATAAATATTCCTCTTGTCCAAAGCTGGAGATGCATTTAATGAACAGTGCACGCCAAGCAACCCTATCCGCGCGGATGACTCTGCATTTTCAGAGGGCTATAAATTGAGCCCTCCAGTCACAAAAAAAGGAGCCACAACACCAATTGCACCGAACCTCTGGCGAAATATAGAGAGAAAACAGTGAGAATTCTTCAAGAATTGTCACCTTTTTCTCTCCAATCTTTCCCAACTCACACTCATCCACTCACTCTCATATTCAAGCCTTAAACACTCAAGTCAAAAACTCAAGAACACAAAGAAGATTGGTAAACCCTCCTTCTCCTTACCCTAAACTCCAACCATGCATGCATTTGCAAACTACAAAATGTAGTTCCTTCATCTTTTTGCTTTAGATCTAAGAAGATCACCATGGAAGACCATCTCCATGGATGATCTTCTACAAAGATCAAAATTATTTTCAAGTTCCCTTACTTTGTTGCAAAGAAAACTCATTTTCAAAACCCTAAAAACCATTTTTAAGCATCAAATCTCATTTTCAAAGGATAAAAATCCCCTTCCCAAGCAAATGAAGTGCTTAGTCCTAATGTACCCCAAGGATGGTTTGGTATAGTTGATTCACCACTAAAATGTCAAGTGATCACTAACCAAAACCTAGGGAAATGGGGACAAGCATGGATCCAAAACCCCCCTTAAAATCATATTTTCTTTCTTGAGAAGTTGCTGTCCAGTAGCAATTTTTTCAGACCTCAGTCCATGGTCTAATTTTTTGGACACAGATAAATGTGGAATTTGGTATTGACTACAAAACACTTTTTGTATCCAACATCCAGATCTTTCCATAAATATTTTTACTTTATTTTTTGGGTGAGTAAAACTCCTCTTTTCAAATTTTCTTTCAGAGGCTAGTTCATCAGCTTCTGGGAATCCAGATCTCATATCTGAGGTTTCCAGAAGGTTTTGACCCCTCAAATCTTCTCCAAAATGGAAAATTCCTTCGCACAAATCTTATTTAAGGTGTCTAGAACAACTTTCATTCTCTGAGTTTATCCAGATTATGAAGTTTTAAGACCCTTGAATCCATTTCAAAATCAAAGGTCCACTGCCTTTTTCATTCTGGCAGAAATGGCTCTCAACTTCAAAAGGTCTTTTGAGTACCAAATCTCAATCCAAAAATCTTCCAAAAATTCATGGGATCAGTTTAAAGTCTTAAAAAGATATCCCTATTTTTACTTTTCTGAGTTTCAAATTATTTTGGCCAAAACACACACACACACACACACAAATGATTTTCAGCTTGGAAGACTCGTTTTACGAGGCATTCCGGGTGCACACTAACGTCCTTCCCGGCGTGTAACATGACCTCCGAACCTAAATCTCTGATCTCGGGCTTTTTTCAAAGTTTTGGCCCTCAAAATAAAAATGGCGTGGCGACTCCGTTTCGTTGATTTTTTCAAATAAAAAATGGGAAAATTTTCGGATACACATCATCACAGTGGCGACTCCGCTGGGGATTAAGCCTTTTTTTTTTAAAAAAAATGATATTTGGTATATTGGTGGAAACCACTAAATTTCCCGTTACCGCCTCCTAACACGAGTCAGAGATAAATTGTGGTTTAACAATCCCACGTACCGGTGTCATCGTTTTCAGAAAAAAAAGCTTTTGAGGGTCAAGCTTCCGTCCCGGCTTTGAAAATCATTTTTGTGTGTGTGTTGATTTTTGCACAGTTTTCGTGTTGTTTTGGCCGCCTCGGAGAAAGTCAAAATTTTGACTGTCGGAATAATGTCCCTAACTGTCGGAATTTTCGTGCTTACGTGCTTATGTGCTCATTAAATTTCAAAAAAAAAAAAAAGATTTTCAAAAAAAAAAGAGAAAATTTTCAAAAAAAAAAAAATCATGCATCATATTTTTAAGACACATAAAATTTTTTCTATTTTACTCAGAAAAAGAATATAGACTGCTTGCACACTACGCGCACGTGACCGTACACTGCACACTACGTCCCTAACCCGGGGAAATTCTTGTCGCGGTCCGTTTGGTCTTATTACGCCTCTCGGATGAGCACAGGACTACCCAAACATCCCATGGAGCCTCGTGTCGACCATGCACTTGTCCGTGACACACTTTGTCCGAGACCCGGTTGGTTTTTAGTGCAGTGCGTGTCATGCCTGTACGTGTATAGACCTTTCCTTTCAAGCCTTTGTCGGCATACCGACTCAATATCTTTCGGGGACCCTAATCGGTCGAAGTTACGCCGGTTTTCCGCCGCGGACTTTGACCAAGATATTGGCCGGCGCCTTGACTTCGGCTCGGCGGCACAAATTATACACGACTCCCGGCATTGACACTTTGAGTCATCAAGGATTAATGATTATTCCATGCCTAATTACGGCCTAATTGACAACAAATCAAGATCAATCGTGGACATTTATCGGTCAAATCATGCCGACTTTTCGTCGAGCCCTCGGACATGATCTTGACTTTTGACGTCGGCTTTGTCCGTAATTTACATCGAATGCTCGTTAAGACTCGATTACCCGCCAGACTTTTAGGATCGTTTTCTTTCGGTCGGTGGGACCCGCTTGCCCTATAGGACCCTCGCCGGGGCATCCACCTGGGAGGTCGAAATACGGGTGGAATACGAGGGGCTTATAGACGTAGTGACGGGGCCCGGCGATCCAGATCGAGTAGTTTGCGAAAAGAAGAGCAATCTTTTCCAACCGATTAGGTTAATAAAACATGTTTTAAGTAAACGTGAACAAATAACTGCGTGTTGCATGAGCCTAAAGCCCAAACACCTACCTTCCTTCAAATCCCACCATCTGAACCTTCGTGTCCTTTCCCCCTTGACTCCGCACAAAGCTTGGTTTCGGGCACCGGGTCACCGTTTGATCGGTTGGGAAGAGTCAGCGCATCGTCGGCTTCACCGTTTGTTCCGACTCCGGGTTTGAGAATGTACGCATCGGCCGGTAATGATGGGGATAACGTCACTCCGCCTCCGGGACCCCTCGAGACGAGCAACGGTGGAATCGGTTAGCGAAACGAGATGAGGTTACGACAGGAAGCACGGCTAAACGGCCTTATGGAGGCTATTAAGAGTCACGGTCGGCCGCCGGCCTCAATCCGGATGGCACCTTCACCGTGGAAGAAGACGAGGATGCCAACCCCACTCTCGGACGCCACGATTACACCGGGATGCCGCCACCCACCTCCTATGGTGCCACTACAGAACCCATGCTCCTCAATTTTCGGGTCGGCCCGGCTCCCGACCACGAGACCACCGGATCCATGCGGCAGACGGCACAAATCGGTGGGGGCAAAATCGCACGGAATGTCTTCTCATGGTTGGGGCTATCTCGGAATGCCACGGCTAATCGGGATCCCGCCTCGGTTCGGAACCGATCAATCGGACCTTCACGGCAACGGCCACGGTTCGGAATGCCGCCACAACTTGGTTACGGGCCACGGTCGGGAGCCCCTCCTCGGAACAGTACTAGTTGTTTGCTCCTCACACAAATCCATTCCTCACTCGACTTCTATGGGTTACCAAGCCTCCATCCCGGTGTCATCAGGATCACCGGGACCGCAGTACCCCAGGGCTACACACCTTCACCACGGGCGGCCATGCAATTCAACAATCCGGGACGGCGGCCCGCACTCAAGCCTACTTACGGGCCCCACTCTGGAAATCCAAGTTATCCGGCCACATCGGGGCTGCCTCCACCTACTTTGTCGGTTGAAAATCAGCAAAGAAGCCGCAAGGTTCTATCCTTTTCTCGAGGCTCCTACTCATGCTCCCGGGGTAACTCGGCCCGGGACGGGTTTTCACCTACGTCCCCCGGATCGGCCGTTCCCTCCACCGGTCTGCCTCCGGTGGTAGCTCCTCTCTCTAGCTCGGCCACTAGCTTGAATGCCATGGTTCCGCCACAAGACCCTCATCCGGGCTGGTTCATGGAACAACACAAGGAAATGAAAGCGCGGATCGGTGGGCGGCGCCAAGAAATCGCCTTCCGGCCTCTGAACCGGACTCCATTGTTCCTCGCCCCACAAATTCGTGATGCCTAATCTGGATCTCTTTGATGGGGCTGCATGTCCGAAAACCCATTTGGACACATATACCTTGGCGATGAAAGCGAAAGGATGTACCAATCGGCGGTTGGGCGACTATTTCGATCTATCCTTGAAGTCCGGTGCCTTAAAGTGGTTCTTTCGTTTGAAACACGAAGCCGGGGCTACATGGGACAGATTACCAATGCCTTCACGAGAGAAATATAAGGCCAACTTGGAATGGGAAACAAATAGGGTTGACCTACAAACAACAGTGCGGCGTCTGATGAGAATGTTGGGGACTTTTACAAGCGGTGGAATGCGAAACTCGGTGAAATGGCCATCCCTCCTTGAAGAGGAAAAGCTGGACATATTCCGGTCATGCTTGAAACCACATCTCGAGAGCCTCCCTCGGTCACTTCCCATACTCGAGACTTACGGGCCATGGTTAACTCTGCGGCTAAGTTTGAAAAGGCCTACAATCCGCAATGGCTGCTGCACTCCTACGAGATATCGGGCTCCTCCTGCAAACACGCCCCTGCTCACGCCAAAGGCAAAGAAATGATTAACTATGCGGGACGGGAATGTAATAACACAACTCCTTTTGCTCCCGGAAAAGCAAGTAGAGCCCGGACACACGGGTCATGAATCTCGAAAACTTTGGAATGCCTCGAATGACATCTTTAGGGGGCTGGTGAAAGAAGGCTGCTGCGGCCTTTGGAGAATTTCCAACCCGGAAATCCGAATGCTCCCGTGGATACTACAAAGTATTGTGCTTTTCATCAAGCTCACGGACATACGGCCCGACAAGCTGCTTCACTCTACGAAAAAGGCAATCCAGGGGCTAATAGAGCAAGGAAAGTTGGAAGGCCCCAGGGCCTAACACGATCAAAAATCATTTGCCAAGGAACCATAATCGGTGAATATGATTGAATGCGAAGAATCTTCACATGCCCAGGAAGATGCTGATGAAGGTCCCCAAATACCCGTGGCCAACCTCGTCGAGGATCCTGAATTCGGATTCCCCCTCAGCCTTGAGGATATCGAACGAATCAACCCATCTTGGTCTCATGTCAGAGACTCCTTGCAAGAATACGAGGCCCGCTATTTTTCGGATGAAGGGAAAACCGATACCGAAAAACAGGGGCTGTTCCGTTCAGAACATGAAAGGACCATTTACACAAGATGGTTAGAACAATCGAGAAGAATCGGACAAGAAAGCTTCCGGCGAGCACCTGTACTGGGACTTATCAGCAAAGAGGCCAAAGAGCATCTGGAGCTAGTACACTTCTGCAAACTGGCTATTGGAGAAGTCAAATACGACCCCGAAGGCGGTGGCGAAGAATCGGAGGAGGAAGAACCCTTCTACATTCTACACAGGTGTTAAATACGTGCCACCCCTCTCACTCTTCCCCCGCAATTTTTGGGAGGAGAAGGCGAGTCACAATTGCCACTTCCAGGAATGGGAACATATGACAATTTCTGCGGCTGCACACACCCATATTCCCCTAACGGTTTTGATCGGCGTTCCCTCTCAGCCGAAATCCCGGTAGTATGGGAAGAAGATTCCGATGACAGCGATGATGATGATGATGACGAGAGTGAAGAGTCAACTGAGGCCCCAGATCCGGAAACAATCTGGAACAATCATGCCGGAAATGAGCCCATGGGAGCCAGGCACAATGGCTGGTTATCAGCAAGCGACGACGAAGAAACTTCGGAAGACGAATATGAGACCGAGGACATGAAGGCCATGAAGTTTCATGGATCTGAGCACGTGGATGTCTTAGAATTCAACACTGCCTACCATGCTTTGGGGAAAGGGTTTTCAGGTGTCCGATCCAGGCTGATAGTCGAAGATCTGGTCGAAAGAGGAAAATTAACTCCCATCCGCCCAAATGAGAAAATAACCATGGTTAGATCAAATCCACCCCAGAACAAAGTAACACTCCTTGTCAGGGTTACCCAAGAAGAGGTCACCTTCCCCGAATGTATGTCAGCTTTCAGAGAAGTCCTAGAAACTGGCATGATACCGGATGCGCCTCCCACACAGAACGCTATAATCATCTCCAACTCTGAGTATTACAGAAGGGAATCAGAATGGCTGCACTATACCGGGGATGAGATCGAAAAGCCGCCGAGTCCCGACAATAGCGACTCTTGTTGCATGATAACTATGAGCAAGGCCGGCCATGAGAGTGAATCGGAGGACGCCCTAGCTCTGTGGGCCATCCAAGGGGCAACAACACAACCCCAAACCCAAAAGCCTGTGACTTGGGAAGCAGTTATAAGGGCCGCCCAGGAAGGAGCCAGTACAGCTCAGCCCCTCACTGTTGCTAGACTCCGTCAGAACCAGTGGCCAATAGCCAAAAAGGCTCCCCCGTTGACCTTAGCAGCATTGAAGAAATCCAGTCAAGAGACAACTGATGAGGAAGTTAATCTGTTGACCCGATCTGGGCAGATCTTCCAAGGGAATCCCAAGGCAGATAAGAAGGCCACAGATCAAGCACCGAAAGAAGATCGCCGCCCCTATGCTAAGACAGCTGAAACTCCAGATCCCGAAAAAGAGGATCCCGTGCTCACCCAGTTGAAGCAAACACAGGCCAACATTTCCCTCTGGTCTCTACTCACTTCGTCCTATCCCCATAAGCTGAAGCTGGAAGAAAGCCTGGCCCGCACTCTAGTCCCTATTAATGCTACTCCCGAGGACGTGGTACAGCTGATTGGAAACATCCACTACGGGAACATAATCACTTTCACAGATCTCGACCTCCCTCAATTTGGGGCTGATCATAACGAGCCTCTCTTCATCACAGTCCAATTGGATGAACGACGCCTCCCTCGGGTCCTGGTTGATAATGGGTCCGGAATGAACATTCTTCCGGCAAAGATCATGAGCTTGCTTGATATCAAGACTACAGACTTGAAGCCTTCTTCCCTCACAGTCAAAGCTTACGACTCAACATCCCGAGCAGTCCTCGGAGTTGCTACCTTGGACCTCTGGTTCGGACAAAAATTGATACCTGTGGAATTCCAGGTTATCGACATCCCGATTACTTTTAATGCCTTATTGGGAAGACCTTGGCTGCACCAGGTCAAGGGGGTCGCCTCAAGCCTCCACCAGTGTGTGAAATTCGTCTCGAATGGGGATCTGACGACCATTTACGGGGATTTAGTCACTTTAGAGGGCACAGATACGGGCGGAATACCTATTCTGGAAATCAAACATGATGAGGAAGGTCTCATGCTAACAGGCTTCACAGTCGAGCCTCCCAAAGCCCAAGTGTGCAACATAGACCTGACGGTCACTCGGGATAAAATCCCACCGGTCTTGAAAATGATGAGAAAAATGAGCTATCTACCTGGCCTCGGTCTGGGGAAACACCAACAAGGAACTCACAAACTCATCGAGGTGAAAGGACAGAATACTCGCCACGGCCTGGGATATGAGGCCTCCTCAGTGGACACTGCAAAAGGAAAAAGATTTGAAGCTGCCACAGGAAAGGTCCCGGTCGACAACCCTAAATCTCTCCCCTTCAGTCCTAATTTGGCTGACTACTTTGTAAAGGGTCCCACACAACCAGGAAACATCACAGAGCCCACTCCTACGGCAGGATGGCTAAAACTACAGGATAGCCTCAACAAGTTTAGAGGAACCAAGGCTAACCCGGTCCGTAGAATGTTCCTGGACCTACCCAAGATACCTGGGGCTACCACTACCATGAAGAGTGAGTATACCTTCAGAGGCGTGCCTGACCTGGTGGAACAGTTCGAGAAGCTCACAACCACTATTCCTACTGCCCAGGAAGATCCGAAACCTGAATTCGAACTGACAGTGCCAAAAGCTAAGGCCACGGAATTTCCCTCAGATGATTGGGATGGTCTGGTTATGCAGCAATTGTTCGAAGAAGAGATACAGGTGCCAGATCTGATTGATCTCGGCTCGGTCCAAGAGATGATAGCAGCAATTGAGAAAGGAAAACAAAAACAGCACAGTTCCCGAGTCATGAGGCCACCAATAGCAAAGCCGCTAAAAAATTGGGAAAACCTCTCAGGCCCGTCCGCGACCAAGGAGGAAATGATCACCAAGCTTGGATTGGTCCCCCGTCCCTTTGTGTCAATCTAGGACAAGTCCTCCCAGTCTCTCTCTTTGTTAAGATCGAGTCTCTAGGGTCGTCCGATGGCCTTACGCCTGAAGACTACGAGTCTGTAGCAAGCGCTGTATTCCTTTTCGTTTTCAATGAAATGACGAACCTTTCTGAGTATCCCTTGATTGCCACTTTAACTAATGATGAATTAATTAAAAAAAAATTTAATAATAATTCATTAGATAAAGAAGCAGACACATTAAACGAAAAAAAAATCAAACAACAAAAAAAATCTTTAAGCAGGTTGTCCGGAAAGAGGAAAATCGAGCCCAAGCTGCCGAAGAGATTTTGACGAGTGTGAATTTGGGAACTGCGGAAGAGCCTAAAGAGACGCAGATTGGTGATTTCTTCGAAGGAATCGGAAAGGATGCTCTGCAAAGTCCTACAAAATCCTCAACTCAAGGAAAGTAGCCCTCTTCATCAAAGAAAACATCATGTGCAGATATGGGTTGCCTTGAAATCATTTCAGATAATGGATCCCACTTCGAAGGGAATGTGAAAACCGCTGGAGAATTCCGAATAACCCGTCACAAGTCATCTCCTTACAGGCCCCAAACCAACGGAGCCGTCGAGGCAGCAAACAAGACTCTGGAAAATATCATCCGGAAAATGGCTGTCCAAGGCAGAGATTGGCCCGAGAAGTTACACCTGGCACTCTGGGGCTACAGAACATCAGTCAGAACGGCAACTGGGGAAACACCGTTTGCCCTCACATACGGAATGGAAGCCGTGCTCCCAATCGAGCTGGAAATCCCCTCGCTCCGCGTACTGCTGGAAAGCCAGATCAACGAGGTCGAATGGCTCCAGAGTCGCCATGACGAATTGGCCCTGCTAGATGAACGCCGATTGAAAGCAATGGAACACATCCGAGCCTACCAAGGAAGAATGGCCAGAGCCTTTGACAAGAAAGTAAAGCATCGGGAGATCCGAGAAGGTGATCTCGTTTTGAAAGAAAAGCCCCCAGTCCGTATCAACCCCCTCGGCAAATGGGAGCCTGTATGGGTCGGGCCATATGTCGTCCAGAAGATCTTCTCCGGAGGAGCCATGCAACTTGCAGACCTCGACGGGAATCCCTTTGTACACCCAGTGAATGGTGACAAGCTGCGCAGATACTACGCGTAAAAAAAAAAAGAGTGCTAAAAGAGTAATACCCAACTAGGTTGAAAACCCAAGAAGGGCGGCCTAGGTAAAAAACAGGGTTGCACCAAAAAAAAAACAAAAAACAAAAAAAAACAAAAGAAAAAAAAAACACAAAAAAAAACAAAAAAAGAAAAAACAAAAAAAAAACAACAAAAAAAAATCAGGTTGAACTACGAAGACCTGAGCTCCTCAAAATGAGGGGAACGTAGGCAGCCGGAAACGGTTCGGTCTAAAGCACAAATAAAAGCCATACTTTGGCATCAATACAATTGATCAGACCATGAAAGCGTCTCGAAAAACTCTAAAGCAATTCAAATATTCATTACAAGTTAAAAGCTCTTTGATGAGTCTAAGCCCGATTCATTCCTACAACTGGCAACCTGCTAAAAGAAAACTAAGATACATAATCAAATTAATGTGTCTGCCATGACAAGAAAGGGATACTTGGAAACCTCAGAGTCACTCCAAGCCACTCGTACTGGCCTCTCCCCTCTTCTTCCCCCTTCGAGTCTTCTTTTTCTGAACAGGAAAAATGTCAGTGTTCCTCCTACCAAGCTCTGGTATAGGAACAGGATCTATCAAACCAGCCTCTGTCAGGGCCTTAGTAGCCCTAGCGTCATCCCTCATCTCCTGTAACCTAGCTGGTAGCATAGGAGCCCTCCTCTCCTGTCTCTTGACGTAAGCCTCATAATCGGTCACAGCGTCTCCGCTCCTATCATGAGGATTGGCCCTCGCCTCGGCCCTCCTCCTCTCAGAAACAGTCAGGTCCTCCGCACCCACAATGGCCTCACGCCGTCTGAAAATAGCCACCTGAGTCTCTCCCAGATGCCTCTCATACCAATCCAGGTACCAAGTGGTCAGGAACACCGGTCTCGGACGCCTGAGAATGACCCGAGGAGGAAAGGCATCATACCTCCATGCTCGGGAAAGAAATGGAAACACTGAGGGATCATCCATAGAAACAGGAGCCACCACCCTGGTGGCTATATCATCAAAGTCCCCCAAAGGAACCTGCTCCAGGCCAAACTGTCTCAGAACTAAAGCCGGAATATAGAAGCTGGACTGAGAAAGCCCCGGAAGCATGACCACATGGGACCCGTCCTGAAGCACTCTGCGAGTCTCCACCCGCCAACAAGGCACTGACCATCTGATATCCTCTGTCTGGAGACCAGCCATCCAACGCTCCCATGAGCCCTGATCATCGAAATCCACTGCAACCCCCCTCCTGGCAAATGTCCAAGGCTTGATCATATCGGGAGTTTCCCGAAGAACCCCCAAACGCTCCATCAGCCACAGGGTCAAGAGGAACGGGCTGCCCCCGTGCATATACCGTCTTCCGGTAGCCAGCCTATCAAGAGCATGAAAAGTCTCTCCCAAAATCAAAGGAACGACATCTCTGCCCAGGCGACAGTGAACGACAACATCCAGCAAAGACCGATGGCAAATCCCAAAGGAATAGACCATGAACAGGGTGCCAAACATACAAAGTGCAAAGGCATCCCAATAGGCATCATCCAAGCCTAGGCCCCTAAATCTGTCGGGAAGACCGGAAATATCGAAATGATCGGGACCGCGGATCATACCTTGCGCTTCCTCCGGGGAAAGATGAAGGAGGACGCACAATCTGTCAACAAAAGAAGCCCCTCCGGGCAAAGGAACCGCTATCTCTTCCACCTCCGGACCTCCAAGCAAGGCCCGAAATTCTTCGACGGAACAATCTCGTTGAAGGAAAGGCAAAAGACATGCCTTCTAGTGTCCCAAAATGAGGAAGAAGCCCTCAAAAGCTCATAATCCGAATCAATTCCTTGAGAGACCATAAGCACTTCACCTTGTACCTTTCTTCAAAGAAGGACCACCTCTCATGCATGATCTCCCGGGACCAATCCTTGAACTTGTTGAAGAATGACATTTGGGATTCTTGGGACAATTTTGATGGAGCATTTCTAAAGTTTTCCATGGTTTTTCTCTCTTTCTCCCGAAAATGGCTGTTGAATTTGGAGGTTGAAGAGGATATTTGAATTTGAAATAAAGTGAGACCAGATCTGAAGCAAAATTAAAGGACAATGTCGGATGCGAGGACCCTATCCGCGCGGGCATGTTTGTCATTTATCAGAAAAATCCGCAATAGCAGATCAAGGCTGCTACACCAAAAGAGGAATATTCCGTCCCGCTTGCTCGAAACCCGTGCAAAAACCTCCCCAAACCGGTCCATATACCAAACACCCTTGCAAAAAAAAAAAAAAAACCAAGGCTCATGCAACCTTTGCATTCATACTTGCATTGCATTCATAAAATAAAATCCTAAATTATTACATTCCAAAAAAAAAAAAAAAAAAGTGTGCATAAAAAAAAAAAAACAAACAAACATCAATAAAATCCTAAATTAATACATCCCCAAAAAAAAAAAAAAAGAAAAAAAAAATGTGCATAAGCTGTACAAATCTCAATCTCAATCTCAAATCTCAAAAAAAAATCAATCGGAGTCTCTAGCGCCCGATGTACGCCTCAGGCCCCTCTTGCGACTCGGGCCCGCCTCCTCGGGAGCCACTGAAAATCTCGGGCTCGAATCGTCCTCGTCTCCGCAAAGAGGCTCGTCAGACCAACCGCACGCTACGATAGGGCAAGCCGAGATCTCGCGAAAAAATCGTATCCGAAGGTGAAGGCGTCGGACTCTGGACGTACGAAGACGACCCGCCATGCCGCCATACGTGTCCCTCGCCCGTGTAGATCCCGAGAATGACGTGATCCGAAGCGGCCGACCGCGGGGATCAAGGAGAGGAGACAGAGGAGTCTACGAAGAAGTCTACGAGCGAATAGGGGAAGCCTCCCGTCGACAGCGCCGCCGTGGTCGCCTCGCTCTAGCACGAGGAGCCCGCAAGCGACCATCCTCTGATGAATCTCTTGGCTCCGATCACTTGCTTCGTCGGCTTCTCGACGACCACCTCCGAAAACTGCACAAAAGCAAAACGTCAAAAAGGAAGTGATGCTAAAGATGATGAAACAAAAGAAAAAAAAGAGAAAGAGAAGCCATACCTTCATACCGGACGAGGCCGGAAAGCTCGTGGAAGCCGCTCGGCCGAGGGAATCTCCACCCTCAATCGGACCCCATCTGGATATATGAAAAATCCGTCCGAGGGTACCGCGGGATCCCAAGCCCTCTCTATCAGTAACACGAGGCATCCTCGGCCTCCTCAAGACGAATGTCGCATATGGCTCGATCGCCACGAAATCCGAGAAGTCTTGGCGGCTGAGTAATCATCCCAGTCACGGGCCGATCGCTCGGAGTGCATCATATCGGCGGGAGGCTCCACCGGTGTCCTCAAGGCGAATTCACGCCATGCTTTGGCGTGTCACCCTCTCTCCCGAGATAATATGCATCGCGAGTCGGACCTCTCGAGAATCCTCCGCCGCAGTCCAAATCTCGGCGCCCTTCACTGCGCCACCTCGAAGCGATCCTGGGGAAGAATATCATCCCCTCATCTGTCTCGGCCTTCGTCGAAAGGAAGGCAATCCGCGTACACGAGAGTCGTACGCCCCACGGAGCTTATCTTCTCCCGGGCATGCTTGGACCAAGACCGCATGGCCGGATACGCCCCGACGTACTCCGCCGGTCGCCACATCGTGACGTGAAAAAACTCCAACGCCCATACTGCGAAAGGTAAAAATCCAATCAATCCGGTGCAAAAGAAAAGTGTGTGCTAAAAAAAAAGGGGAAAGCAAAAAGAGAGCTTATACCTCCAGGGCAAACTCAAAGCAAGACAAGGAGCTCACGGCCTTCGGATGTACCTATCGAGAGCAAAGTAAAGCTCTGCCCGGCCGGACTCTCCCCACGAGACATCTCCGACCGTCTCCATGTCCTCCAAGGACCTCGGCAAGGCAAAGATCGCCGTCCTCAAAGCATGCCCAAAGAGGGTGCTCGAAAAGGCAAACCACAAGAAGGCCCTAGCGATCTGCTCAGCGCCTATCCTCTCCTCCTCGGCCTCGTAGCTCACGATGGTCTCCACAATCTTACCGTAGACCACGTCATACTCCATCCCCATCCCCTTTTTGGGAATAGGGGAAATCCCGAAGAGCTCAGTAGATCCGCATCGCCGTAGCCATCCCGCCACTCAATCTGCGTCCATTGAAGGACAGCCCGTGATCGCAGCGTAATCGGAGGGCGTAACCGTAGCCTCGCCCCGGAAGAAGTGAAAGGTGTGGGTCGCGTCCCACCAATGCTTTGCGCCAAAGCGAACATCGGCCCTTGCTCTTAGGGAACTTGACCGGCCCCTCAAGCACTCAACGAACTCCCAAAGCCCCGTCTCAACAACAATCTGTCTCGGACTCGGCAAAGCTCCTCGGCCCACATCCCAAGCCGATCCCACAGGTCAACTACGGACTCCACCGATCCTCGAGTCTTCATTTTGTTCCCGCTCCGTCACAAAAACGGTTTCCGCCCTGCAAAAAAAAAAAAAAAAAAAAAATGTCAAAAAAATTGCATTTGCACAAAAAAAAAAAAAGCATACACATGCATTAAAAAAAAATTTCGGCAGCATAACGGCATGCAATAGACATTGCCCCATTTTTCTCACAGAAAAGACAGTTTTCAGCAAATCCCATTCAACAATTTTCAATAAAAAAAAATGCATACATGCATATCTTACAAGAAGTCGATGGAAATAAAAATTCCGTCCCATTTTCAAAAAAAAATGCATACATATCTTACAAGAAGTCGACGGAAATAAAAACTCCGTCCCATTTTTTTTTTAAAAAAAAAAAAAATGCATACTTGCATATCATCCATCTTACATGCAACGGGAGGAAAAATCCGTCCCACTTTTCAAAAAAAAAAATCCTAAACATACATACATCTCATATTGGCAAAATGCCCATTCTTTCCAAACAAAATGCATGCATTGCATCATTCATCAATATCAATATTCAAATTTCAAAAAAAAAATCATCATCACAATTTTCGAATTTTCACATGCAATTTTCGGATACAAAAAAAAAATAATGGCGAAAAGGCCAATTCTTTCTCCAAGCAAAATTGCATATTTTGGGATACCCACATAATCAGCAAGAACATCAATCATTCGAATTTTCAAAAAAAAAAAATTTCAAAAATCACCCAAAATTCAAATTTCAAACAAGAAATCAACAAAGGGAATGAAAAGATTCGAAGAATACCGTTCGGAGACTCGGATCGGTGGCCCAATGTTGCCAAGCATCGGGGTAGGGCTCCTCCGCAATCGATTGCGAAAGTGTATAATGCCTCCTCATTCGGACGAGCTCCAATCGTCTCTCCGCTACCGGGCCACGTCCTTGGCCTTGAAAAGCGCCTTCCCCGTGTTCCATTGCTCAAAAAATCGAAGAAATCGGAAGATTTTTGAAGCTTTTCTTGGCCAACAATGGCTTCTCCTCGGTTTTTTCTCTCTCTCTCTCGTCTGTTTTCAGAAACTGAATGGGGAAGAAGAAAAGGGGGCGGCCCCTCATTTAAAAACCCTGGAACACGCTCCTATCCGCGCGGATAGGATTGTCAGGGTCAAAATGACCCTTTTGCCCCTTAAAATTCCAGGACTCTGCAATTCAGTCCCCAACTTGACAGAGTTAACCAAAGTTAACCAAAGTCAGCCCCTTGTCAAGAAAATCAATCCCCGGCAGTAAAACGTAAGACCGAGTGCCCCGAGAAAGATAACGGATCCCGTATCTTTCATCAAAATCATTCTCCGGCAGTAAAACATAAGACCGAGTGCCCCGAGAAAGATAACGGATCCCGTATCTTTCATCAAAATCATCCCCGGCAGTAAAACGTAAGACCGATCTCCCCGAGAAAGATAACGGATCCCGTATCTTTCACCAAAATCAATCCCCGACAGTAAAACGTAAGACCGAGTGCCCCGAGAAAGATAACGGATCCCGTATCTTTCATCAAAATCATTCTCCGGCAGTAAAACATAAGACCGAGTGCCCCGAGAAAGATAACGAAATCTTGTATCTTTCATCAAAATCCTTCCCGGCAGTCAAACGTAAGACCGATCTCCCCGAGAAAGATAACGGAATCCCGTATCTTTCATCAAAATTACCCGGATAAAACGTAAGACCGAGTGCCCCGAGAAAGATAACGGATCCCGTATCTTTCATCAAAATCAATCCCCGGCAGTCAAACGTAAGACCGATCTCCCCGAGAAAGATAACGGATCCCGTATCTTTCATCAAAATCAATCCCCGGCAGTCAAACGTAAGACCGATCTCCCTGAGAAAGATAACGAGATCCCGTATCTTTCATCAAAAATCAATCGACTGAGTCAAACGTAAGTCCGATCTCCCGAGAAAGATAACGGAATCCCGTATCTTTCATCAAAATTACCCCTGCAAGAAACGTAAGACCGAGTGCCCCGAGAAAGATAACGGATCCGTATCTTTCATCAAAATCAATCCCCGGCGATCAAACGTAAGACCGATCTCCACGAGAAAGATAACGAGATCCCGTATCTTTCATCAAAAATCAATCTCCGTGATAAAACATAAGACCGATCTCCCGAGAAAGATAACGAGATCCGTATCTTACATCAAAAATCAATCTCCCGGTAAAACGTAAGACCGATCTCCCCGAGAAAGATAACGAGATCCCGTATCTTTCATAAAAAATCAATCCCCGGCAGTCAAACGTAAGACCGATCTCCTCGAGAAAGATAACGGAATCCCGTATCTTTCATCAAAATCAATCTCCGGCAGTCAAACGTAAGACCGATCTCCCTGAGAAAGATAACGAGATCCCGTATCTTTCATCAAAAATCTCCGGCAGTAAAACGTAAGACCGATCTCCCCGAGAAAGATAACGGATCCCGTATCTTTCATCAAAATCTTTCCCGGCAGTAAAACGTAAGATCGATCTCCCCGAGAAAGATAACGGATCCCGTATCTTTCATCAAAATCATTCCCGGCAGTAAAACGTAAGACCGATCTCCCCGAGAAAGATAACGGATCCCGTATCTTTCATCAGAATCATCAACCGGCAGTAAAACGTAAGACCAAGTGCCCCGAGAAAGATAACGGATCCCGTATCTTTCATCAAAATTACACCCGGCAGTAAAACGTAAGACCGATCTCCCTGAGAAAGATAACGAGATCCCGTATCTTTCATCAAAATCATCCAACGGCAGTCAAACGTAAGACCGATTTCCCAGACGAATACGTCTGATTTTCCCCAGCAAAGGCTAACAAAAATCCCCAGCAAAGTTAACGGAATCCCAAAAGCCAACGGAATCTCGAGTAGTACTCGAACTACGAAAGGGCTTGATTCCCACTAGGGATACGTAGGTAGCCTATCATTAGGTCCAGCCCCTCGACCAAAACGGTCACCCTCTCCTTCGGCAGCAGATGAAGTCCACCGAAAGGCCATTTCAAATTAAGGTCCGAGGCGCCTAAAACGCCATCTCCAAGGTCCGAGGCACCTAAAAAGCCATCATCATCAAGGTTCGAGGCACCTAAAACGCCATCTCCAAGGTTCGAGGCACCTAAAACGCCATCTCCAAGGTTTGAGGCACCTAAGACGCTATCACTAGGAAAACGATAAACCACAAAAATCCCAGGCGGAGCGGATAGCCATCGGACCGAAAATGGTCATTCCTATCCCAGAGAGCGGATAGCCATCGAGCCGAAAATGGTCATCTCTTATCCCAGCAGAGTTTCTTTCCAAAGAACCGATCGAACTCGCTCATCCAGTTCGAGGCACCTAAAACGCCATCATCTCGTGGTCAAAAACCCGAACTACGATCGGCTTGATTCCCATTCGGGATACGTAGGTAGCCTATCGCTAGGTTCGGCTACCCGATCACTCGATCATCCCGCCAAATATGGAGCCTTACTCTTATCGACGACCCCGCTTCCTTCGAAGCGCCGTCGCCGAGGGCTACTGTAAGTGCTCCAATTTGAGCTTGTTAGAATTTTCGTTAGAAAATTAACGAATGTTATAACATTTCTAACAATTCCTAACAATCCTAACTTTTCTAACAAAGTGAGGGTAAAATGGGCATTGTTATTTAAGGTTAAACCTCAAAAAGAATCTCAAAAAGTAAAACAAAAGGAATAAAACCATAAATAGAAATGCTGGAAACATAAACTGGCTGTTTAATTTGAATTTTGAAAAGAAATATTCCTCTTGTCCAAAGCTGGAGCTGCATTTAATGAACAGTGCACGCCAAGCAACCCTATCCGCGCGGATGACTCTGCATTTTCAGAGGGCTATAAATTGAGCCCTCCAGTCACAAAAAAAGGAGCCACAACACCAATTGCACCGAACCTCTGGCAAAATATAGAGAGAAAACAGTGAGAATTCTTCAAGAATTGTCACCTTTTTCTCTCCAATCTTTCCCAACTCACACTCATCCACTCACTCTCATATTCAAGCCTTAAACACTCATACACTCAAGCCAAAAACTCAAGAACACAAAGAAGATTGGTAAACCCTCCTTCTCCTTACCCTAAACTCCAACCATGCATGCATTTGCAAACTACAAAATGTAGTTCCTTCATCTTCTTGCTTTAGATCTAAGAAGATCACCATGGAAGACCATCTCCATGGATGATCTTCTACAAAGATCAAAATTATTTTCAAGTTCCCTTACTTTCTTGCAAAGAAAACTCATTTTCAAAACCCTAAAAACCATTTTTAAGCATCAAATCTCATTTTCAAAGGATAAAAATCCCCTTCCCAAGCAAATGAAGTGCTTAGTCCTAATGTACCCCAAGGATGGTTTGGTATAGTTGATTCACCACTAAAATGTCAAGTGATCACTAATCAAAACCTAGGGAAATGGGGACAAGCATGTGTTGTAAATTCACGCAGCGGAACGGCCCAAGCTTGGAGTAATAATAAGAGCAACACACACGAAAAGTAAATCACACACAAAGGGACACACAAGAATTGTTTACCCGGTTCGTTGCAACAACAACTACGTCCGGGGGCGCTACCAAGCCAAAATATTCTCTCTAATATTTTCAGATGTTACAATTTATTTCTAGGCTATCACATGTATTTATAGGGAACAATAAATCAAATCCTAGTAATAAAAGAATTCCTACTCAAGAAAGTAATCTTCTTTCTTCACAAGTCCTTCCAAATATTACTACCAAAAGGAATCACCAAGCAAGAGGAGATCTCGTCAAGATAGGAAACCAAATCAGTCTAGATTTGTGGCCAGCGCGGCCGCCCTCTCCTTCCAGCGCGGTCACGCAACTGTCCAGAGAGTTCAACGCTTTTGTCCATGCCTCCAGCGCACCCGCCCTGGGCCTAGCGCGGCCGCTCTCCTGTCCAGAAACTCCGACGACTTGAACACCCTTGATCTCACCAACTCCTCCGACCGCGGTTCAAATTCCTTTATCCATGGTTTTGACTCCACATCCCAATAATCTCCCACCTGGAGACAAACCATCCATGATACCTCTCTTGAAACAAATTTCAGTGGCCAGCTATTGAGTTGGTAGCGCCCGGCCTCTTGTCTAGTTATCCAAGTGAGTTGAAGCTGAGCTACGCTTCAACATAACTGTCGGTTCTACCATGCTCCGAGTCTTCATTCCGAATGATCCTCCCTGCACATTCCCGCTCACTTGCTTGCTAACTATCGATCCTGAACAGCGCGAATCCACGTGCCCCACACAATCACAAGCTTGGAACCTTTGTGTGTTCTTTGCAACCCATCGCATCACCGTTCTAGATCCCGCTCCCATGTTGGCCAAATTGGCTCCGCGTCGGCCGACTTCATTACCCAATTTTCTATCAACATACCGTTTAGTGAAATTTCTTCCACCATGGCGATCTCGGCCACCACCATTCATCATTGGGATGCGCCTTCGTTTCCCCCAACGACTCATGTTGCATGTGGTATACAACATATTTTTCACGCCGCCACGAGCCACCAAGCTAGCTCCGCGGTTTACCTTCCACGTCCCACAACCGAAGGTCACCACACAACCCTCCTTATCAAGTTGCCTTATGGAAATCAAGTTCCTCTTCAAATCCGGAATATGTCGCACATCACGTAGCCGCAAAACAGTCCCATCCGTTGCTTTGACCCGAACAACCCCCTTCCAATGACCTTGACAGGATTATTGTTTCCCAAAGCGAACAACCCCAAAATCACCGGAATGTCTTGCTCCATTCTTTACGCACCGGTGCATGAATGAAACGTCGAGCCCGAATCCAAAACCCACGAATCTGTTGAGCTGCTCCCACCCAAGATTAATGCATCCGCTATCTCTCAAAGAACATTCAATTCCTTCGCCCGCCCGACCGCTTCGGACAACTTCTCCTAAAGTGCCCCTTCTCCCCACAATCATAGCAAGTAATCACCTTCTTGCCACCCTTACTCTTTTCACCGACATTTAGTGCTAGCCCCGATGTCCCACCCTTGCTCTTCCTACGAATTTCTTCGCCAAGAATCACATCAACGACATCCGAAAACTTCAACTTCACTTTTCCTGTTGAAACGTTAACTGCTATCGCAGTCGTATCCCAACTTTCCGGTAAAGAAGAAAGTAATATCAACGCTAGTACCTCGTCATCAAGAGTAATAGCCACGGAAGACAGTTGGGTCGCAGTAGATTTGAATTCACTTATATGCTTTGTTGCCGACATGCCCTCCACCATCCTTATGTTCAACAGCTTCCTCATTAGATGAGCTTTATTCACCGCCGATGGTGCCTCGTACATGCTCGCCAACATCTCTAACATCTCCATGGTAGTCTTCGCCTCCAAAACATTCTTCGCCACATCCTTGGTCAACGTTTGCCTAACAAGCCCTAACGCTTTCCGATCCAAGATTTCGAATTTTGCTTCCTCTATGTCCGCCGGCTTTTCTTTTAATGGTAGATACAAATCCTTATTCCACAGAACATCCTCGATTTGTGTCTTCCAAAAATTGAAATCCGTCCCATCAAACTTTTCGATCAATACCTTATTACCATCCTCCAAAGCTCTCAAGAAATCCATGGCAAAAGATACGCCAAGCAATGATTCGACAAAATCAAAGCTCTGATACCAGTTGTTGTAAATTCACGCAGCGGAACGGACCAAGCTTGGAGTAATAATAAGAGCAACACACACGAAAAGTAAATCACACACAAAGGGACACACAAGAATTGTTTACCCGGTTCGTTGCAACAACAACTACGTCCGGGGGCGCTACCAAGCCAAAATATTCTCTCTAATATTTTCAGATGTTACAATCTATTTCTAGGCTATCACATGTATTTATAGGGAACAATAAATCAAATCCTAGTAATAAAAGAATTCCTACTCAAGAAAGTAATCTTCTTTCTTCACAAGTCCTTCCAAATATTACTACCAAAAGGAATCACCAAGCAAGAGGAGATCTCGTCAAGATAGGAAACCAAATCAGTCCAGATTTGTGGCCAGCGCGGCCGCCCTCTCCTTCCAGCGCGGTCACGCAACTGTCCAGAGAGTTCAACGCTTTTGTCCATGCCTCCAGCGCACCCGCCCTGGGCCTAGCGCGGCCGCTCTCCTGTCCAGAAACTCCGACGACTTGAACACCCTTGATCTCACCAACTCCTCCGACCGCGGTTCAAATTCCTTTATCCATGGTTTTGACTCCACATCCCAATAGCATGGATGCAAAACCCCCCTTAAAATCATATTTTCTTTCTTGAGAAGTTGCTGTCCAGTAGCAATTTTCTCAGACCTCAGTCCATGGTCTAATTTTTTGGACACAGATAAATGTAGAATTTGGTGTTGACTACAAAACACTTTTTGTAGCCAACATCCAGATCTTTCCATAAATATTTTTACTTTATTTTTTGGGTGAGTAAAACTCCTCTTTTCAAATTTTCTTTCAGAGGCTAGTTCATCAGCTTCTGGGAATCCAGATCTCATATCTGAGGTTTCCAGAAGGTTTTGACCCCTCAAATCTTCTCCAAAATGGAAAATTCCTTCGCAAAAATCTTATTTAAGGTGTCTAGAACAACTTTCATTCTCTGAGTTTATCCAGATTATGAATTTTTAAGACCCTTGAATCCATTTCAAAATCAAAGGTCCACTGCCTTTTTCATTCTGGCAGAAATGGCTCTCAACTTCAAAAGGTCTTTTGAGTACCAAATCTCAATCCAAAAATCTTCCAAAAATTCATGGGATCAGTTTAAAGTCTTAAAAAGATATCCCTATTTTTACTTTTCTGAGTTTCAAATTATTTTGGCCAAAACACACACACACACACACACACACAAATGATTTTCAGCTTGGAAGACTCGTTTTACGAGGCATTCCGGGTGCACACTAACGTCCTACCCGGCGTGTAACATGACCTCCGAACCTAAATCTCTGATCTCGGGCTTTTTTTAAAAGTTTTGGCCCTCAAAATAAAAATGGCGTGGCGACTCCGTTTCGTTGATTTTTTCAAATAAAAAATGGGAAAATTTTCGGATACACATCATCACACTAAGCAGTTCATAGGATACTGATACCTTACATGGTTCCCTGAAAAATGGGTCTTGTAAGGCGTGAATAGGCTTAAGCCGTTCACAAGAAAAATGGGTTTCATTCCGAGAAAGTACGACTTATGATTCAGACGGGGAAAAGGTAAGATCAGGTAACGTAATGTGTTACTGTGTGCTAAATATGATGTTGAACAACTTGTTTACGTGTTGCATCTTATTTGGCATCTTGCTGCATACATAATAGCTTACTGAGATTCTTTCTCACCCCGTCTCCCTTTAATTTTTTTTAGATCCCGCTGAGACAGGAGGTCAGGACCGGTGAGGCCGGGGCACAGTTGGCTCGTCTTTTGGTTGTCAGGGTACGTTTTGCTAGGAGGGTTAGGTTGGTTGATGTATTCTTTTGGGGAAAGTTGTAAATAACCTTTATAAATGTTTTCAAACTATGGTTTGTAATTAATGTGGTATGGTTGTAAGTGTGATAGTATAAGCCTTTCTTTTGTTGTGGAATGAATGAAGGCAGGTCAATATCTGGAACAGGTTCCTTAACATTTCATTTAGAGCAGTCATGCCAAAATTTTATTAAAACATCATTTGGTTTGAAATGATTTTTGAAAAAGGGTTTCTTCTAAGTCGGGTCGGGTTGGGGACCCTACCATCGGGGCACGAGTTTATAGGTCCCGAGGTTGGGGAGGCCCCACAGTTGGTATCAGAGCTAAGGTTAGACGTCAAGGGTAGAAGTCGAGTCTAAGGGGGAGTGTGATGTCTGACGTCGAGTGTTTGATGCAGGAAATTGTGTGATGGCTGATACTGGTAAAGGACAGCAAAGGGTGGAAGGAGATCCAGATGCGGGGGGATCCGGAGGGGATCCGAATGTGGAAATGATGAACATGTTCCGGTCTTTTATTCAGAGTATGGCAGCTCAAAGCCAAGGTCAGCAACAACAAGAAGGGAGACAAGCGCACGGATTGGAAAAGTTTGTTAAGTTGGCTCCACCTAGCTATAACGGAGATCCGGATACAGTTAAGGCAGAAAGGTGGTTAGAAGCGATGGAAAAGATCTTTGTGGCAATGGGAAGCTCAGATGAGGAGAAGGTTCGATGTGCCGTGTTCAAGTTGGAAGGGCCAGCCGAGCATTGGTGGCAAATACTCAGGGAAAGTTGGGAAAGAGAGCATACTCCACAGACATGGAATAATTTCACTCGGAGTTTCAGGGAGCATTTTCTACCAATGGTGACGAGGGATAAGAAAGAAGCGGAATTTCTGAAGCTGGAACAAGGAACAATGTCCGTGGCTCAGTATTCATCAAAGTTCACTGAATTGGCAAGGTATTGCCCTCATCTTGTACCGGAGGAGAAAAGAAGAGTTTATCGGTTTGTGAAGGGATTGAGATTAGAGTTTAGGAAGCAATTGTTGACCCATGACTTTCCTACTTATCAAGCGGCGGTAAATATGGCTTATAGAATAGAGAATGACATCGAGGAGCACTGAGGCAAGCATGAAGGTGGTGGATTCAAATCCAAGTTCTCAGGTCAAGGTTCAGGTCAGCAGCGGAGTCAGCCAAGGACTACTACTCCGGGAGGGGCTAAAGGAGGAAGTGTTAGTGGTTCTGTTCGTCCAGCACCTAGCAAAGTTGGTAATGTGCGTAATTGGTGTAAGAGGGGTGGTCATTTGGAAGAGAATTGTTGGGCAAAATAAGGGAAGTGTATTAGTTGCGGCGAGATGGGACACTACCGAAGAGACTGTCCAAAGTTTATCCGAAGTCAGGCTGCGGGTGGCAGACCGCAAGGGGTTCCGCCAAGGAGTGGTGTTAAGAGGGACGTGGAAGGAAAACCTAAGGAGAGAGTCCCGGGTAGGGTGTTTGCCCTAGGACGTGGCGAGGTAGATCCGTCAGCGGTCATTAGAGGTATAGTCCCTGTCTCGGGGGTCAGGGCTCGTATTCTTATCGACCCTGGATCGTCTCATTCGTATGTTGCATCTCATTTTGCATTCACATTGCATAAAATGCCCAAGATGTTGCCTTATGTGTTGGAGGTGTCTACTCCCATTGGAGAGTGCCTCGAGTCTTCTTTGATTTATCATGATTGTGAGGTGCTTATATGTGGTCATGTGTTGCCCGTGGATTTGGTAGAGTTACCAATCCGGGACTTTGATGTTATTTTAGGCATGGATTGGTTAAGCAATTGTCATGCCTTGGTGGATTGTCGCAAGAAGCGCGTCACTTTTTCTATGCCTAATGTGCATGTATTTGTTTTGACGCTGATAAGTCATTATTTGGTATAAATGTGATATCTGCATTGAAAGCTAGGAAGTTGTTGTCAAAGGGGTGTGAGGGTTATTTGGCTTATGCGGTCGATGTTCGTAAGAAATCCCCCGAGTTGTCCCAAGTACCTGTTGTGAATGAATTCAGTGATTTGTTTTCAACTGAATATGCTATGCCTCCTGATAGAGAGATAGAGTTTTGTATTGATCTTGTACCTGGTACCTCACCCATTTCTAAGGCTCCGTATAGAATGGCTCCCGCGGAACTTAAAGAGTTGAAAGTACAGTTGCAAGAACTTCTTGACCAGGGTTTCATTCGTCTTAGTGTATCACCTTGGGGAGAGCCAGTATTATTTGTTAGAAAGAAGGATGGTACGCTACGGTTGTGTATTGATTACAGGTTGTTGAACCAAGCCACTGTCAAGAACAAATATCCGTTGCCTCACATTGATGACCTTTTCGATCAACTCCAAGGTTCGGTTATCTACTCCAAGTTGGATTTGCGTAGTGGTTATCATCAGTTGAAGATTAGAGCGGAGGATATCCCTAAAACTGCATTCGGAACGAGGTATGGACACTATGAATTTCTTGTGATGCCTTTTGGATTAACAAACGCTCCAGCTGTGTTTATGGATTTGATGAATCGGATCTTCAAACCTTATCTTGATAATTTTGTGGTGGTTTTCGTTGATGACATTTTGGTATACTCTAAATCACGGGAGGAACATGAGGAGCATTTGAGAATCGTCTTGTCCTTGCTTCGGGAGAAACAATTGTTTTCCAAATTCAACAAATGTGAGTTTTGGCTTGAGAGGATTTCTTTTCTTGGCCATGTGGTATCACGTGATGGAATTACCGTAGATCCTGCAAAGATTGAGGCAATAGTCAACTGGAAGCAGCCGTCTACAGTGACAGAGGTTCGCAGTTTCCTTGACCTAGCGGGATATTATCGGAGGTTTATTGAGGGCTTTTCACGGATTGCAACGCCATTGACTCGTTTGACTAGGAAGGAGGTTCCTTTTGTGTGGGATGAGAAGTGTGAGGCTAGCTTTAATGAATTGAAGAGGAGGTTGACTTCGGCTCCGATCCTTACCTTGCCAGACGGATGCGAGGATTTTGTCATTTACAGTGATGCTTCTAAAGAGGGATTGGGGTGTGTTTTGATGCAAAGGGGAAAGGTCATTGCGTATGCTTCACGGAAACTATCACCAGCAGAGCAAAATTATCCCACTCATGACATGGAGTTAGCAGCTATCGTATTCTCCTTACACAAGTGGAAACATTATTTATATGGAGCTAAATTTGAGATATTCACGGATCATAAAAGTTTGAAGTACTTATTCACCCAGAAGGAGCTCAACAACAGACAGAGGCGATGGTTGGAGCTCCTGAAGGATTATGATTGTACCATCTCGTATCATCCCGGGAAAGCGAATGTGGTAGCGGATGCTATTAGCCGTAAGGCTCATCTATCATCTTTGAGATCTCGAGAAGTGAAGAGTCACATGTTGTTTGCGAATGTGAGAGCCGTTTCAACTCTTTATGGGGATCTTTTGGAAGCTCAACAGAAGGATGAGGAATTGAAGAAAATCCGAGAAAAGTTGCAAGATGGAAAAGCGAGTGAATTTTCAGTGAATAAAGAGGGGATTTTAACTTTTAGGGGTCGAATTTGTGTTCCTTCGTCTCCGGAGATCAAAAGACAAGTGTTAGAAGAGGGTCACAAATCCAAGTTTGCTGTTCACCCTGGGAGCACAAAAATGTATCAAGATTTAAAGAGAGGATATTGGTGGAATGGAATGAAAAAGGAGATTGCCGAGTTCGTGTCCAAGTGTTTAACGTGTCAACAAATTAAAGCGGAGCATCAACGACCTGCGGGATTGCTACAACCATTGGAAATTCCGGAGTGGAAATGGGAAGGCATTTCGATGGATTTTGTTACGGGATTGCCTCCTACGCCTAAGAAGATGGACGCGATATGGGTAATCGTAGATCGGTTAACTAAGTCTGCACATTTCCTCCCTGTGTCAATCAAGTATTCCTTAGAAAAGTTGGCTCAATTGTACATCCGAGAAATTGTGAGATTACATGGAGTGCCGGTTACTATTGTGTCAGATAGAGATCCTCGGTTCACCTCCCGGTTTTGGAGAGCATTACATGAAGCATTGGGGTCAAAGTTGAGTTTCAGTACCGCTTTTCACCCTCAGACCGATGGACAAACGGAGAGAACGATTCAGATCCTCGAGGATATGCTTCGAGCATGTGTTATGGATTTTCAAGCATCTTGGGAAGATCATCTACCTCTTGTGGAGTTCGCCTACAATAACAGTTATCAGTCCAGTATAGAGATGGCACCTTATGAGGCTTTGTACGGAAGGAAATGTCGGTCTCCAATCTGTTGGGATGAAGTTGGCGAGGCAAGACTTTGGGGTCCGGACTTGGTGAGAGATTCAACCGAGAAGATAAAGGTGATTCGAGATAGGCTAAAGACAGCTCAAAGTCGACAGAAGAGTTATGCGGATACGAGAAGAAGGGAATTATCATTTCAGGTGGGAGACTCCGTATTCTTGAAGATTTCGCCAAGAACGGGTATCAAAAGGTTTGGGAACAAAGGGAAGCTAGCACCGAGATTCATTGGTCCGTTTGAAATTCTAGAGAGGGTGGGTGAGTTAGCATACCGTTTGGCTCTCCCTCCATCTTTATCTTCACTTCATGACGTATTTCATGTGTCCATGCTACGGAAGTATTGTTACGACCCTTCGCACATATTGAGTTCACCTCCCGAGGATGTTAGAGCGGATATGACCTATGTTGAAGTTCCATTGAGAATTTTGGAGCGACAAGTTAAGGAGTTGCGTACCAAGAGCATCCCTGTGGTTAAGGTTTTATGGAAGAATCACACAATAGAGGAAGCTACATGGGAATTAGAATCGAAAATGAGGGAGAAGTATCCCAGCTTGTTCGATCATCCCGGTAAGTGAAAGTCAAATTCGGGACAAATTTGGTTTAAGGGGGAGTGAGTGTCACGACCCTAACCCTAGGCACTGTTTAGGCACACGTGGAGCACGTGAGAGTGGGGGTTGCACTTCATTTTATATGAGGCATTGCATGATTTTTAGAGCATTATGTGGTTATTGTTTATTTGATTCCATTATGAGTTTTGAATGTGAATGAATTAAATGGTGAGATAAAATGTTAATGGAATTAATGTAGGAGAAATGTCCTAATGGTATTTTAAAATGGAAGGAATTAGGAAAGTGGTAGGGGCTTTAAAGTAATTAAAGTTTAGGGGTTTAGTTGTAGAAGTTGATACTTGGAGGGCCTTAATGGAAATTGTTGATAATTATCCTTTTAAAAACCTTCCCCATAATCCATTTTCTCCCTCACTCTTCTTCATCTTCTTCCCCAGTCAAGAACCTTCCTAAACCCTAAACTTTTCTAAAAATCCTAGAAAATCAACCCTTTCTCCGTTTCCAAGTTTGATTGCGGATTATTGATCACGGCGACGAGTAGTATTCATCTATCCGGAGAAAGCTCCTTGATCTTCTTCATATTTTTCAAGTAAGTTATTATGGTTTTCCTTTCTATGTTGAGCATATGCTTTGATTGATGTCTCAAAGGTGTTAAAAGTTTTGTTGAACTTGATTTCTTCCTTCTTGGCTTAAGAAAAATTGATTAACAAAGAGTTGGAGTTGAAGAACATTAAATGGGTAATGGAATAGTGGGTCACCTTTGGGATTGGTGGAGTATAAATGTTATAAATCATGGATTGAGTGTTGATATGAGTTACAAATGGTATTTAAACTAGTTTTGGTATGATTGGGAGTGGTGTTGGCCTTGGAAAAATAGAGGAAGGTGAAAAAATGGGAATTGGTGGAACATTGCTGATGTTCTGCGATCTGGTATCTGATTTTGGCCTTGGCACGAGTCGTGCCCTTCTTGCCACTCGTGACAACGAGTCGTGAAAAATGGTCCAAGTCGTTCTGAGTAACATGGGGGGAAAAGGCATGAGTCCTGCCATATGGCACGAGTCGTGCCCTGCATCAGAATTTCTGAATTTACTTTTAAAGCTTAGAAACCTATTCAACTTAGAACAGGATTGAACCCTCTTCAGCGTAAGATGAATTAGAACACTTTAGCTACATAATGAGGTCTCACGTAGTTAAAATGAAATTGGGGTAGTAGTCTAAATATCGCTTTGAACCGGGTTGAAAGTCATTGTTGTTTGAGAGCCAAAGTTTATAGAAACTTGGTATTTGATTATGGAATTTGAAAAGGAAGTCGTGAAATGTGATATTGAGAACGCGTAGAGTTACTTGTATGTTGTTATACCCCTACGTGGTTACTTTGGGATGGTTATATGTTAAAATGGTGCGTGAAATGATTGTTGCACGACATCATTGGTTTGATCATGAGCATACATGTTATTTGTTGATTGTGGTAACTCAATAGTGTATATATATATGTGACACTATTTGAAGGTTGAACATGAGTAATCATACCATGTTATATGTTGTTATCCCTATGTGTGGATTTAATTTCAAGTAACTGTTACGTGCTTGAATGTGAATGTGAATGTGATCAATATCAGCTGATATTTCGGGGGTATAATGGAATACGACCACTTATGAGAAGTTGTAACATAAGGTGCTCGGGTTTCATTATACCTGTGTCCGTTTCCACCCCACTGTGGCCACAGTTTGGGGCTCAGTTACTATGGATATGCCTAAGCAGTTCATAGGATACTGATACCTTACATGGTTCCCTGAAAAATGGGTCTTGTAAGGCGTGAATAGGCTTAAGCCGTTCACAAGAAAAATGGGTTTCATTCCGAGAAAGTACGACTTATGATTCAGACGGGGAAAAGGTAAGATCAGGTAACGTAATGTGTTACTGTGTGCTAAATATGATGTTGAACAACTTGTTTACGTGTTGCATCTTATTTGGCATCTTGCTGCATACATAATAGCTTACTGAGATTCTTTCTCACCCCGTCTCCCTTTAATTTTTTTTGATCCCGCTGAGACAGGAGGTCAGGACCGGTGAGGCCGGGGCACAGTTGGCTCGTCTTTTGGTTGTCAGGGTACGTTTTGCTAGGAGGGTTAGGTTGGTTGATGTATTCTTTTGGGGAAAGTTGTAAATAACCTTTATAAATGTTTTCAAACTATGGTTTGTAATTAATGTGGTATGGTTGTAAGTTTGATAGTATACGCCTTTCTTTTGTTGTGGAATGAATGAAGGCAGGTCAATATCTGGAACATGTTCCTTAACATTTCATTTAGAGCAGTCATGCCAAAATTTTATTAAAACATCATTTGGTTTGAAATGATTTTTGAAAAAGGGTTTCTTCTAAGTCGGGTCGGGTTGGGGACCCTACCATCGGGGCACGAGTTTATAGGTCCCGAGGTTGGGGAGGCCCCACAATCTGACTTTATATTTTGACTTTCATTCAACCTTGATTTGTGATTTGATTTAGGGAAATTGACTAGCTTGGAACTTGATTTTGGATGTGAATTTCTTTGGTACTGGTTGTTGGCGGTAATGGCCTTTGACAACGGTTTTGTGGTTGGGTTCGATGGTGGTGGTGGTGCGAATTGGTTGGAATTGGATGGTTCTACTGGTGGGTTCGATGGTGGTGGTGGTGCGGATTGGTTGGATGGTGGTAATGGTGGTCTGAAATATGGAGAATCAAAATTAAAAAAAATTATAATGATATTTCCTCCGTCTCAAAATGAATATTCAAAAATAATAAATTTAAAAATAGATTAAAATATTTTTGACATTTATTATTATTATTATTATTATTATTATTATTTTATTTATTATTATTATTATTATTATTATTATTATTATTAATATTTATTATTATTATTATATTATTATTATTATTATTATTATTATTATTATTATTTTATTATTATTATTTCTTTTTTTTTCTTTTTTGCTTTTTTCTTTTTTCTTTTTTCTTTTTTCTTTTTTCTTTTTTCTTTTAAGCCCCTATGCTGACTCATCGCCATGTAGATGGAAACGCCAAGTAAGCGCCAACTCAGCCAAAGTTAACGGAGAAATTAACGCCAGTTATCTCGAGGGACTACATAAACCTTAAAACGATAGGTTAGGGATTCTTAAGTAAAAAAAAAGTTGTTGAAGGACGAAAAGGTATAACTTAAAGTACTTTAAGGACGAAAAAGGTACTTTTCTCTTCGAAATTATGGGTTAACCGCTCAAGTTTTTACTTTCAGAAGTGTGGGTTGGAGTATGGGAGAAAAGGGGTGGGAGTATTTTGGGAAACATTTATTTATTGAGTCAATTCATCAAAAGCCCTTGGTATAACATTAATTCTGGAAAAGTGAACATTATTTTATTTAATACCTATAAACTACCTGGGACAAATTTTCCCCCACCAACCTTTTTTGTTTGTGCTCGCGATCCATTGCACATCTCGCGCTCCAAGAATGAACTTTGAGATGCATGTCTAAGACAAGTTGATAGTTTACTATTAGAGTGAAAAATTCTGAAATTCACTACCAGAAGTGAAAAAAAAACCTCTAATATTCAAGTATCAAATGAAAAATGTGCAAATTTGGGAGAAAAATTTTAGACCATTTTTTGGCTTTGAAAGATAACTCTCGGACTAGCTTTTTAGCCCAAATCAATTAAAAAAATAGTTAGAATATTAAGAAGAAAATGACATACATACAATCAATAAACGATCGAAAATGAAAAAACACTCAATTTAACTCACACAAAATCAACCAAACGCCAAATCAAATCACACAAATTAACTTTTAGAAACAAATATACAAATTCTTTTCAAAAATCACTAAATCAACTCTACACTAGATTTTCAACCCTCATCCAGTACCAATGAAAATCTAGAACATGGCAGCATCTGACTTCCCCATACCAATAACAATTGCTCCAAACACTAATCTAAAGCGCCACAAAACACGGCTGGAGAAGATTGGTCTTGGGAGAAACCCAAGCTACAATCTGCAACCATAATCAAAAGACAAAAATTGAATTAAAATAAATCAAAAAAATAATCGGTTTATACATTATGGAATACTTTCTTAAAGACTACATTGTTAGTACATGAAAATTAGAAAACAATAAAATAGGAATAAAACAAAAATCATAAGAAATATGCATATCTCTATATACAGTTATGTAGTATTTTATCATTTAAAAAAGTAAATAAAATACACGAACATGTTTATCACATACGGAGTAAGTTATTGAAATTAGTAAAAAAAGGTGAAGATTATAAATCTAGTTAAAAAAAGGTGATATTTTATTTCATTTTGATAAATAGAATTTTTTAAATAAAAACAAAAGATTTGTTCATATCAAAAGAATAGTATAGTTATCTAATAAAATTTAATATCATTCTTTTTCAAATTTATTAATAGTTTATTTACTATGTTTCAAATATTTTTAAAAAAAAATTTAAATAAATTGTTTGATATATCGAACTAAAATAAACACAATAACCATATTATCCCATCTCACTTACTCCCGCGCGATGCACGGGGCGTTACTATTAAAATAGAAGATCAACATTGGGTAAATGTCTACCTTGAATTTTATAAATATCACATCGTAAGATTAAATCGGCAATACAAATATAGTAAAATGGAAAATATATTATCGTACAATTTAAAATATTTATTACAGAAAATTATAGATATCGAACTATGCTTCAAAGAATTTTTTTAAATAATTAAATAAATTGTTTGATATATCAAAATAAAATAAACCCAATAATCATATTATCCCATCCCACTTATTAAATTGAAACCCAAACCCACATTCATCACACTCCCATATGTATATACTAGTAAAAGCCCGTGTCCGAGGACACGGGGAAATTTTTTTTTTAAAAAAAAAGAAAAAAACGCCCGTGTCCGAGGACACGGGAATTTTTTTTTTAAAAAAAAAAATTAATTTTTTTTTTAAAGAGAGGGCAAAATGGGAAAGGAATAAAAAAATAGGGGCAAAATGGTGAAATGGACACTTGGAACTGTTCATTGAACAGTGCCAAGAACGTCCTTCCTTATACTATAGATACATACACACACACACACACATATATATATATATATATATATATATATATATATATATATATATATATATATATATATATATATATATACACATATATATAGATTATTATTATATTAAATAACCCGATATACTTTAAAAATAAACAACGATTTTGTTTAAAAAAATTTATATATACCACAGAGGCAAATGTCAGAATTGCCCTTAAATGAACGGTTGACACATGTCAGAAATGAAAAAAAAAATCCTCCTGCGTACACGCGCCACTGTCGACGCGTGAACGAAACGCGTAAGTTGTAGAATAATCACAGTCTGCCACTTATCAAACCCATATTCATCATACTCCGCCATATATATATATATATATATATATATATATATATATATATATATATATATATATATATATATATATATATTTATATATATTTATATATTATATTAAATAATCATATATACTTTATAAATACACAATGATTTTGTTTATACATATTCAAAATCATTCCAACTCATCATCATATACCTCATCACTTTTATTTTATTTTATATTCTTTTTTTAGTAAAATTATTATTATTATTATTATTATTATTATTATTATTATTATTAAAACATTTTACTTCACACTTAATTAATTTTCACTAAAAAGAAATTGAACAATTAGTAAAGCATAATTAACAAATTTATATTTAAATCAGAGGATTTTTTTTCTTTGTCCAAATCAAATGAAAGAAGTCTCTATTTAAAGAGGAAAAAATTATGAATTTTGGTGTAAAAAAAATAAAACAATATTAATTTAAAAAAGAGGAATTTTTTTATTATCATTTATAATTAAAAAAATAACTTCAAACTTAATTAATTTTCACAAAAAAATAAATTGAAAAATTAGTAGCCAAAAACTCACAAAAAACGCGTTTTTTATGAGCTTACAAAAAAACGTGTTTTACGCTCTCACACAAACACACAGAGGCCTCCCACTCTCTTTCTCTCTCTCTCTCAACGCACAATGCATACAACGAAAGCCAAAGGCGGCAATTGGCTTTTCATTACCCACGATCCCGCCGACCCAATTTCTCTCCTCTCCCTCCTTTTTGACTCTGCCCAACCACCGCCGTCGTCGCCGTCGACCCTTGTTTTCCGCTACGAGCCTTTGATTATTGCGGTTGAATGTAGAGACATTGTTTCAGCTCAATCTTTGGTTTCTCTAGCTATTTCTTGTGGGTTTAGGGAATCAGGGATTACGAGTGTGAATAAGAGGCGTGTGATTGTTGCAATTCGTTGTTCGATTAGGTTGGAAGTGCCATTGGGTGATATTCACAATCACCAATTTGTTCTCCGTCTAATCAGAAGCTCCGATTGGTATTCACAATGAAAGGTGATTTTGATGTGCCAGTTCCAGTTCAAACTAATGCCAGTGTTTGTTTTTTTGAGTGCCAGTTCATGTATTTTAGAGTGCCAGTGTTTGTATTTTTGAGAGTATTGCTGGGGGATTTTGATGTGCCAGTTTCAGTGTAAACTAATGTCAGTGTTTGTTTTTTTGAGTGTCAGTTCATGTATTTTGGAGTGCCAGTATTTGTATTTTTTAGAGTAAAAATGATTACCAGCGTTTTTTGGTGCCAGTATATGTGTTTTTGAATGCCAGTTCATGTGTTTTTGAATGCCAGTTCATGTTTTTTTGAGAGCCAGCAAAAATAATTATCAGTGTTTTTGAGTGCCAGTATATGCATTTTTGAGTGCCAGTAAATGTGTTTTCAAATGCCAGTCCATGTATTTTTGAATGCCAGTGCCAGTTCATGTATATAAAAGTGCCCGTGTAAAAAGTGTCAGTTTCATGTTTATAAAATGCCAGTATGAAATCACTGGTCATTTGTAATATTAACACTGGCATTTATCATGGTTGCTAGTAATTACAAAAATGTCACCGTTTATTTTGAACATGGTTGCCAGTAATTACAAAATTGCCACCGTTTATTTTGAACAGCGCTTTGGAAAACACGTTTTTCCTTAGCTTAAGAAAAAACTAGTTTTTTATAAGACCAACTCAAATTAGTAAAGGATAATTAACAAATTTATATTTAAAAAAGAGGTTTTTTTTTCTTTGTCCAAATCAAATGAAAGAAATAGCTATTTAAAGAGAAAAAAATATTATGATTTTTTGGTGAAAAAAAATAATTAAAAAAGAGGATTTTTTCACTATCATTTATAATTAAAAAAATTACTTCACACTTCATTAAATTTCACTAAAAAGAAATGAAAAAATTAGTAAAGGATAATTAACAAAAAAAAATTATATTTAAAAAAGATGATTTTTTTTGTCCAAATCAAATGAAAGAAGTATCTATTTAAAGAGGGGAAAAATTATAAATTTTGGTGCAAAAAATAAATTAAAAAAAATTAATTTAATATATAAAAATTGAGGTTAAAGAAAGAAATGGGATATTTTTTTTTAAATCCTTCCAGCCAATCAAACGGTGCCACATGTCAAAATTAAAAAAAAAAAATCAGCATCGGACGTGCCCTTGTCGGCGTGTATCATCAACGCGCCAATGAAAAGACGGAAATGCCCCTCTCCAGGTAAGCGACACATGTTCAAATTGATTTAAAAAAAGAAAAGAAAAAACTTTTCCCAATCAGAGACTGCCACGTTGCCTTTTGTTCTTGTTAATTGCAAATATGCCATGGTGTAAAAAGACAAAAATACCCCTCATTCCCCCTTTAATTACCACTACAGTATATCTTGTTATTATACTCCCTCCGTCCCCTAACAAGTGACACAGTTACTGTTCCGCACGGAAATTAAGGAAAAAGTGAAAAGGTTGATGTGTTGTGAGTGTAGATAGTTGAGTAGGAGAGAGAATGAGTGGAGAGAATAGTAAATTATAATGGTGTTGTGAGTATTAAACTAATGTAGGAGAGAGAATAAGTGGAGGGAATAGTAAAGATTCTTTGCTATTTTAGAAAATGTGACTTATCAGTGGGACGCTCAAAATAGCAAAGTGTGTCACTTGTTATGGTACGGAGGGAGTATACTATAGATAGACTATTAGACTCTGGTTAGTTCGTGACGGTTGTGAATAGACCGGAGAACAGACGCACAGTCTGCACGGAACAAATTAAAAATGCCGGGGATTTAACCGTAAAGAAAACTGATGAGCCCGGATCTACTGGACCGGGCCCGCGCTCGGTCTAATCCAAGGAACCAGTGACGTGGCATTTTCTAGATCGCTGGAGGGAAGACCGCGGACAAATAGGCCCTTGTGGTCAAGACCGTGTCCCTTCTCGCCTCGTCCCCATCGAGCACCATTGGGACCCTGCTCGCTGGATCCGTGCCCGCATGAAGTCATGCCCGCATCAACCGTGCTCGCGTCTTATATCTTTGACCGCGGGCACAACGTTGACCGCGGGCACATGCTGCTTCCCGGTTAATGTCAAGCCTTACTGAGCAAGTTAGCTTACTGGCTCTGACAGGCCACTTGCCGGCTCCCCCATCACGCATTCAATGCGGCTCAGTCCGGCGCCTACTATTCCATTTAATGCAATAAGCCGGCTACACGGCTCATGTCCCTTTCGGCCATGTCCCTTGGACGATCAATGTTCCCTCACCGACAGGACCAATTAGGCTGCGGACACGTGTAGCCGGTCAAATACCAAAGTGCCCCTAGGGCGATCTCATTGCTTACCTCAACAAGCACCATGGCATTGCCTATAAATAGAAGGCCTTTACCCCTTGGGCAAAGTAAGTTCCATATACAATTGAGTAAGCTCTTTTACTCTCTAAACCTAAACACACACACACTCCAAAGGTATTCAAAGCCTTATTACTCAGTATTCTTACTCTCACACCCGAGGGCCTGAGTTGGAGTAACATCCAACTTTGACCTTAACGGTGCTTGTTTGTGTTGTGATCTAGGTACATCAAACCACCAAATATATCCTAGCCAGATATCCTTGAACCGCTCCTGACCCCAAAAGCTGTGGCGTCATCAGTGGTTCCATTGCCGGGAAGCCGACTTTCTTTCGTTTTCTCGTTAAAAATCTTTTGTTTTCAAGGCACCTCACGTGTCCTAAACAAATCCAGTGCCGAAAGGCTCTTCTTTTTACATCACTAAGTTTTTCCCGTTTAAAACTTTTGTTTTCAGACACACCTTGTAGTCTAAACAACTGACTGTCAAAAGACACTTCTTTTCGATTATTTTCGCCATTACGAGACATGTCTCAAATTCGAAAAATGCTGGTCATTTGACCCTAGAGGAGGAGAACCAAGCCGAACCCTCCACCATCAATAGGGAAAGGCAAACCAACTCTATTTTCAACAGAATGGGGGCCCATTCTCTGCCTCAAAAATCCCCAAAGACAACGAGTTCTACACCGGTTAACCGAGGAAGCCCGTCTTGAGAAAGCCCAGCCCTACTAAACAATAGCCCAAAAACTCCCCAAGCTCACGTAAAAAACACCACTCTTACCACCCCACTTTCGCCAGAGCAAATCCTGAGAAGGAAGGAAATCCTAGCCTCCAAGTCCAAACTGGTCGCGGAGGCCATGGCCATCAACGACGCGGAGATGGAAATGTTTGAAATAGAGGCCAATCGAGGGCTACCGTTCCCTCAAGGGTCACAAAGGTTCTCCCAACGAGCACCCGCTAACTCGCTTGCTAGTCAAGCCGTGGGCAAACCGGGTTGAACCGGCCCTTACGCGGACAGCCGGCCAAAGCGGAGCGTGGTGCATGTAGAGGATAGCGAGGAAATGGGGAAGAGGCACGGTCAAATCGCCGTGCGAGGTCCAAAGCCGGACCCTTGGCTCCGGCCAAAGAGAAGGCCGTGGCTCCACGAGCTAAAAAGCAAAAGGTTGATGATCGAGAACCCCGAGTTTGTGGAATTCAATGCAGAAGATGTGGGAAACCCATCGAAGGCTGCCCGAAGTGTGGCCGCACCATGGACGCCTTCGGCGATAAAATTGCGCGGCACCGATCCAGAAGGGCAAACCCCCCGAGATGGACACCTATGACGGATCCAAAAATGCCAAGAGTCATATGGGAAGATTTGAGGGCCAGATGGCTTTATTCTCCGCGGATGAGTCAGTGATGTGCAAAGCTTTGGCTGCGACCTTCACCGGCAAGGCCCTATCTTGGATGCTAGCCCTCAAGCCCCGGTGTATCCAGTCATTCGGTCGGTTCGTAGTTCTCTTCCTCAATGCCTTTGCCGGAGCAGTGTGCCCGCTAGACCAAAGACAGATCTTGTCCGTGTCAAGCGTGCACCAAACGAGCCTACAAAAGATTATATATCCCGGTTCGGGAAGGTGAGCGAGGAGATTGTGGACACAGACGAAGGAGATATCGGACTATGTTTTGAGGGCGGCCTCGGTTCCTCCTTCCTCAAAATGAATTTTGCCTCGGCAAACCTAAATCGATGGAGGAAATGTATGAAAGGGCCTCGGCCATTGCCTCCGCCGAAGAGCCTAGTGTGCCCGCTCCCGAGCTTCGCGAAAGAAAGGATAAGCCAAGTCCAGGAGACCACCCCGAGCACGCTCATACCAAGAATCGGGGCAAAACAGAGGGGATCGAGAAAAGCTCAAGAAGGCCATGGCCGAAACGGTTTACACAGAGCTCACCGACCCAAGGGTGGTGATCATGAGAGCCTCGAGACTTTCTGCTCCTCCCCATGCTTCGAAAGCCAAATGAGAGGAGTAGACTTAAGTTACGTGAGTATCACAACGACCACGGGCACGGGCGAGGCATTTCCGGGCCAAGCGAGTAATCCAAATGAGAAAATCAATAACGGGGAGCTAACCAAGTGGGTTAAGGGAAACAATACGCCCCAATAACAATGATCGGCGGGCACGACACACGCGGGGACCAGACAGAAATGAAAGAGATAATAATGATGACGATTTTGGGGACTATGACATTAACTTCATTGGGGAGGAACCTCCCTCAAATAAGCAGCTGTCCCTCCAAATTCGAACATTAGAGAAGGTTTTCTCCATCCATACAGCTCCGGAGGAAGAGCAGAAATTGGGTTCAAAAGGAGTGAACTTGCCTCCACCCTTTTTCATTCCACACTGACCACTCACCCTCGAATGAGAATCAACCGGGCAAACATAGGCCGAGTATTGGTAGATACTGGAGCTGCCCGCGACATACTCTACTACCATACTTTGGTTGGAATGAGAATGACAGAAGCACATCTCACTCCATATGCGGGCATGCTCGAAGGCTTCACCAACCACGCTGTAAGGGTAAAGGGGACGATTGTGTTTGACGTAGCTATTGGGGAAAAACCCATGCAGAAGACGGCCAAGATAACTTTCATGGTGGTCGATCTTCCTTCCCAATACAATGCCATTCTCGACGAATCGCTCGAGCCGAATTGGGAATAGTTGCGTCCGTCCCCACCAAAGGGTGAAATTTAACACCCGGGCGGGGTTGCTACCATCAAGAACCGGCCGGGAGATTCCTCCCGAAACCTTTGGAGGAAAAAAGGAAAGAACAGAAAGGCCGGACCTCCCGCCGCGAGATAGAGGGCGAGGACAAAATGATAGAGGGAAAGGCGAGGACAAGTCAAAAAGGGAAAGCTCTTGCACTCCCGCCGCCACCCATACCTATTGGCATGCTTTCTTTCCATTCCACAAAGGTGGAGCTCAAGATGAGCAGAAAATCGAAACGGTTGGGCTGCCTGTTGAGGAGGTTATATTGATCGAGGAATAGAGGGAAATTGACCGTGATATCATATATTCAATGGAAACACGACCGAAGCTCGGGTCAACCCCCAACTATTGTCATTGACTCCTGCACAATCGTGAAATCGGCGACCTTCAACCTAACGACGAGCTCGAGGAGGTGGTAATCAATCCCCACTTCCCGAGCAAACAGTTAAGGTTGGGCATGGAAATTCACAGCGAGGAAAGAAGGATACTTATTGAGTTCCTTAGAGCAAATTGCGATGTGTTCGCTTGGAGGGTGGAAGATATGCAAGGCATCAGCGAGGATGTGATCCTCCATAACATCAACGATGACCCCTCCTTCAAAAACATTCACCGAAATCCAGATATTTCTCCCCGGAGAAAGAGATTGCCATCAAGGAAGAGGTGGAAAAATTGCTAAAAGCGGGGATAATAAAGGAGATCTCCTACCCCAAATGGCTGGCCAATGTGGTCATGGTTAAGAAATCCAATGGCAAATGGAGGATGTGCGTTGATTTCACCGATCTCAACAAGGCATGCCCCAGATTGCTTCCCTCTTCCTCGCATAGACAGTTGGTGGATTCTATGGCCGGACACGAGTTCTAAGCTTCATTGATGCCTACTCCGGCTACCATCGGATCCAGATGGCTCACGAAGATGTCCGCTCTGTAGCCTTCATTCTTTGCGGGCAAGACATACCGCTACACTATGATGCCACTTTGGGGTGAAGAATGCGGGAGCCACATATCGGCGCATGGTCAATCTGGTCTTTAAAAACCAACTAGGCGAAATACGGAGGCCTACATTGACGACATGGTCATAAAAACTAAGGAAAACTCCCACGAGCTCGATGTGGAGGAAACCTTCAAAAACTTGCGCCACAACAAAGCATGAAGCTAAACCCCTTAAGTGCGCTTTCGGGGTCAAGGCGGGCAAGTTCCTCGGATTCATGGTCAACCAAAGAGGGATAGAGGCTAATCGAGAGAAAATCCAGGCCCTATTAGACATGAAACCTCTGCTGCGTGAAGGATGTACAAAAACTCAATGGTCGCATCACCGCACCGGGCCGCTTCATCTCGCGGCCAGAGAGATGCCTCCCCTTCTTCAAAACTCTCAAAGGGGGGAAGAGAGCCGATGAATTTACATGGAGCACTCGAGTGCCATCGGGCTTTTGAAGAAGTCAAAACATACCTCGGGCGGCCACCTCTACTCGGCGGCCGGTGCCGGAGAAGAGCTCTTTTTGTATTTAGCCATATCGATCCGCGTGTTCTTTGTTCTTGTAAGGGAGGAGAATAACTCCCAAAAACCGGTTTATTATGTAAGTAAGGCCGTCCGCCGTAGAAGGGCGTTATCTTAATATAGAAAAGTTAGCTTACGCCTTGCTTGTATACGCTCGAAAATTAAGAGCCTACTTTTACGCACATCCTATAAGCTGTACTAAGCGAGGCCCCGCTTAGAAAGGTTTTACATAAACCAGAGTCCTCGGGGAGAATGCTAGCTTGGTCTATAGAGCTCACCGAGTTCCGGATCACCTACTCCCCGAGAAAGACAATCAAAGCGCAGCCTTAGTTGATTTTGTAGTAGAATCATCATTCAAATTAGCGGACGGCAACCTCGGGAAGAGAAAGCGAGCGTAATCGGAGGATGACCCGAGAAGGCCCGAGCACGTAAATTGATCAACCCGGGGAGCGTCCGGAAGAGGTATGGACTTTATATGTGGACGGCTCCGCGAGCAAGTTAATCGGTGGAGCGGGCATACTTGATCGCACCTGCGGGGAGAAATTTATAAGGGCCTTAAGATTCAAGTTCGAGGCATCAAACAATCAGTGAATATGAAGCGATTATAGCGGGCATGGAATTGGCAAGAGACTTGGGAGTGCGAATATTGAGATCAATAGTGACTCTCGGCTCATAGTTAATCAAATTAGGGGGAGTATGATACTATCAACCCGGTACTAGCTCGATCGTGGCCTTGCAAAAACCCTCATCAAAAATTTCACTTACTATGAAATTTGAATCAAGTCATGAGAGAGGACAATGTGGAAGCCGACCTCCTCTCAAGAATAACCGAGCAAGAAATTGGTGAGTTGGAGACAAATTGCCGATTGAATTCACGGAGAGACTGCTATAGATCGAATACGAGATAAACAATATTGAGGATCAAGTAAGGAATTTGGGTGGATGAAATGAAGGATTACATCGAGAAGCAAACCCTCCCCGGGGACCCAGTAAAGGCTAGAGCCATCAGAACGGTGTCCGCGAAATACCTCGTCCTCGATGGGGTGCTTTTTCGGCGATCATTCACCAAGCCTTTACTAAGATGTGTTAAAACTCACATGGTCACCAACTTACTCTATGAGGTTCATGAAGGAGTTTGTGGCGGACATCCAGGTGCTCGCACCCTCTCAGACAAGATCAAATTCCAAGGATTCTTTTGGCCCACAATGAGAAGGGATGCGCAGGAGTATGTTAGAAAATGTGATAAGTGCCAGAGATTTGCGGACATCCCTAGACTACCATCAACAGAGCAGACTTTGGTGGTACCATCGTGGCCGTTTGATACGTGGGGGATAGATCTTATTGGACCATTTCCAACTGCCAGAGGAAGCATTAAGTATGCCGTGGTGGCCGTGGATTATTTTACCAAGTGGACGGAAGCAAAGGGCTTGGCCACTATTTCCGAGGATAACACTATCAGTTTTGTCCACGACCACATCTATTGTCGATTTGGGGTTCCCCGAGCAATAATTTCAGATAATGGCACCCAATTCTCCGCAAAATTCACTACTGAATGTGTGAGAATGAAGGTGCAACACCGTAAGTCCGCAGTTGCCTATCCTCAGGGAAATGGTCAAGCTGAGGCCGCGAACAAGCTAGTCCTAACTGCCTTAAAGAAAAATTTGGAAGGACGAGGAGGACGTTGGTTGGACGAGCTCCAGATCGCATTATGGGTTGTCCGCACCACAATAAGAAATTCAACAGGAGAAACTCCCTTCTCGCTCACGTATGGGTCAGAGGCAATGGCTCCAGTTGAGGTAGCCCTACCCTCGTACAGAATCACATACTTCGACGAGTCTCAAAACGAGGCAAACGAAGGTGTGACTGGACGATCTCGAAGGAAAGAGAATGCGAGGCACATGAAAAAATGGTGAACTACAAACGAAGCGAAGAAGCACCATGATAAAAGAGTAAATAAGAGGAGTTTTTCGGTTGGAGACTGGGTACTCGAAGCGTAGAGGTCAAGGGACTCAACCTGGTTTCAACAAAGTTTGTCCCCGAAATGGGAAGGTCCATATGAGGTCACAAAGATAGTCAAAGAGGGCACCTACATATTGCGACCAAAAGAGGGAGAGGAGCTTAAGCACGCTTGGAATAGCGACCACCTTAAGAGATACTTCTTTTAAAATCTTTGTAATTTTTTGGAAGGAGTATAGACTATATATATATAAGGGAGAAGTTATCATCATATTTTGATGCAAAAATCAATTCCCACCAGCCTCAAAAGCTAGGGTGGATGCCCGCGTGCGGATGCCAGTGAGTTCAAGAGCCAACATATGAGCTCCTACTTACTGATGCGCAAAGATCTAAGGATCCGCATGCCTATATATGTACAAAGATCCATTACGATCCGTACTATGATCGCGGGGAGGACTCTCTCCTGCTCGCGTGACACCACCAAAAATAAGTGGATATAGATGAACGTAGGTACAAAGGCCATGATGCCCGTGCCTACGGATTCTAGTGGGGACAATGACACAGTCCGGACCCACTAATTGCGCGAAGGACCTCGTTAGGGCCGTTACTCGCATGCCTGTATGTGACAAAGGCCTACATATAAGCCCGTTCATCAGATCGCCACGAGACCCTCACGAAAAAACCCTAGGGAGTTTTGAATAAAGGGTCAAATAAGTGAGAACCTCCAATAAGGGGATACAGATGCCAGGGGGTTAAAGGGCCTCTATGCTAAAATATGCTCCTACCTTTACATTGCGCGGACAATAGCCTCACGGCCACCTTACGCATGCCCTATGAAAGTATGCTTGCCTTGGCTACTTTTGACTTACACCACAGCTCGCAAGGCTGGGAATAAGTGTAAATGGATGAGAGTGATCAAACTAGTTTAACAAAGCCAAACAGACAAACGAGGTTAAGGCCTCAAAGTTTGCCACAGGGCTAAACAAACGCGATCATAGAAGAATAAGGCTGACTCTCACAAAAAACCTAAGGGTTTTGAATAAAGAGTTAGGAAAACTCAAAAAATGCGGGCAAAGGGCCTACTAAGCTGCTGCCCGCAGAAGGAGAGTATAAAGTTAATTGCAAATCAAAAACGCTGGAAAAAGTAATAGGCAAGAATGCAAGTATTAAGGTGCTCGAAAATTGCCAAACTACTCAAAATAGCCTACGAGACAAGCAATTAAGATAAAAGTAAAGGAGCCAAGTGAAGAAGAATGCTTCTATTAATGATAAAAAGTATTTACAAAATCCTAAAACTATTACAAACAAGAAAAAGCAAAAATCCTATACTAAGGGAGCATTCTCCTTGGGCTCCTCGATGGCCGCTCCCTCGGTGCCCGCTTCTGGCTCCTCAGTGGCCGCACCCCCTGTGCCCGCTTCGGAGTCCGGAGTTGGGGAAGGCAGTGGTCCCAGGCACCTCGGTGGTAGGAGCGGCTTGTTGCTCGGCGGAGGCCGAAGCGGGAGCCGCCCGCCAGGGAATAGATCTCCAAGGGCCGGCCCCTCCGGGAAGAACCCGAGCCAGGGCATCCCCCAAAGATAAAGGGTTGTCCCCGCGCGGCGCATCCGGTTCGGCGATCGAGCCAGGCGATCACTTACGCCACGGGAGGCGAGAGGCCGCGGCGGAAAGATCTAGACCTCGACCTCGTCCTCGGACGGAGGAACTAGCGCATGCCCGGCACGCACTCCGCGTCGCAGCAACGGCAGTGAGCCGATCACGGCTAACCGCCGCACGGAGAACATACCGTGGCCGCGGTTCCGGATCGTGTCCGGACACCGGCCTCGTATTGGGCCAAGCACTCCGCATGATAAACTCATCGGAGTTCTTATACTCATCGATGGCCTCTTTGCGAGCTTCGGCCAGCATCCTCTCCTTCTCCAAGTGAGGCCCGGGTCGAGGCGGCGGCTTCTCGGAGAGTTCATCCGCCTTGGCCTCCGGGATCTCCACTTGCTTGGAGGCATCCGGCTTGGCCGTGAGCTCGGAGTTCCTTTGCTCCAGTGAAGTTTGTGGCCCCTGAGCTCATCCCGCTGGCCCTTTGCCTTTGCAAGGCTCCCCTCGGCTCGGTCACCCGCTCCCGGAAGCCCTTCAGATCGGACTCCTTGGTCGCGAACTCTTTTCCTTGGCATCCGGGGAGGGAGCTCGGAGTCCCCACCTTCTCACAGGCTGCTCTAGCTCGCGGAGTTTGCCCGCCATGTCCTTGGTGTTCTTGGGCAAGCTCGGCGGACAGGCTGTCACTAGTCTCCCGGAGCCGCATAGCCTTATTGCCCACCTGCGAGGAGGATAGTTAGAGGGAGAAAGCCTAAAAATGTCAGAAGGACAGACGGAAAGAATCAAACCTCAGTCAGGGCAATCCCAATGTCTCCCATCAGGGCTGATGGGTTCTCCTTCTCCGCCACGGAGTGATAGAAATCCGGGGCAAAAGCACATTGATGAGCCCTATCCCAACAGCTGAGTTATGGGCAGAGCGGGCATACAGGTCCACCCCTTCAATGGCGGGCACACCTCCCACCTGTTTCCTCTTCTCCCAGGTCTCCTCGCGGGTGGCCAGGGAGGATATCGGATAAGCCACCGAGCATATGGTCCCCACGGCGGAGGAGCGATGGTAGAGGTAGTGGCGGCGAGTGGAGGCTACGGGTAGAGGTATCCCCCACTTTCTGGGTCTTGGAGGACCTCTCCCTATGCGTCAGATCAGCCTCTCTTTCAGTCCTTTTCTTGGACTGCTCCACAGTTATGCCGGAGGCAATAGTACGGCCGGGAGAGGATGCCGGAGAGCATTGGGTGGAGGAGGACCCCGGGGAGGTGGAGGCAGATTTCCGGTGGTCGAGAATGGTTACGGGAGCGGCTAGAGTCTCCCGATCCTCTGCTCGCTACGAGAACAGTCTTGTCTTTTGTGGGAACCCCTCCCATCTCATTACGCCTCTTACAGGCGGCTTCCTTGTTGGCCCTCTGGTTCTTGGCCTTCAGTTGAGCAGCACTTAGAGGAGGAGCCATCAGAAATTGTACACTTCCGGATCTACTCTGGAGGGAAAGAAAAATGGTTAGCAAAGCAGTTCAAAAAATCAAAGGCAACGTAAATTGGCAACAGTTTTATAGAGGAATCAGAGACCAATTATTTCGGGAGGATCGCACTCAGCGCCCAGCATACAGGTCTTACAATCTGCCTCGAACTGGTAATGTTCATGCACCCGCCAATCAGGGTCGCGGGGCAAAGGCTCTATCACTACTCTGGGGGCATGGGGGGCGCCCTCCCTGCGAGGAGCCACCCCCGAGTAGATCAGTAGGGGCTCATCTTCCACTATGGCCCCCACATCGTAAACAGGCTCCTCCCGCATTGTCCAAATAGGCGGCGGGTGTCTCTCTAAGGCACAGCGCAGAGCATCGGCAGAAGAGGGGTCTGGATAGCTGCTCGCGGCCACCTTCATCGGGACTGGATTTGAGGGTTTTGAGAAGGGCCATCCAAACCTAGACTCAATGACCAGGATGTCCCTCTGGTTCCATTGGTCAAATTTATTTGAGGGAGGAGAGAAGGTCCGGGTAGAATAATTCCTAGCCTTCAAACTCAAAATGTTGCGGCTGATCTGGTTCTGATAATAAGCATAGAGCCCAGCAAGGGTAGGTTCATGGCCCAGGAATCTGCACACAGCGATGAAGGAGACAATGGCTCGAATGGCATTGGGAGTCGGAGTGCGTAGGCGGGCGGGAATTGAACGCCAGAAAGAAATAAAAGAAAGGGTCCAGGGGCAGCCTCAATCCGTTCTCAAACTGGGCCCCATAAAAAACGCAGGCTCGGTTGTCCCCGCGGACATCTGCTACGGTCTCTGGCCGCAGCTTGTCCTTGTCCGCCAAATGAATATGTCCTAAGGTGCGGACACGGTAGGCGTTGCGGTCCACATTGTAAACCTCGTAAATGTCCTCCTCCCAGTCAATGGTGGCCACCTCCTTGGCCTTCTTACGGCCACGACCAGGATTCACATCCCTAGCTGGCCTCTTGCCTTTGTTCGGGCGGGGGCCACAATCTCCTCCTCCTCCTCGGAGTCGAGCTCTCGAAGGCATCCACAATATTGGTGGTCTCAGCGGCCTTCTTGGAGGTCCCCGCGGCCCTCCTATCCCCCTCATCGCGGTCATCCTCTTCGGTCTCCGAGCTCGAGGAGCCAAAGAGACCGGTGGGGTCACCACGGGCGAGGGCCACCTCCGATTCATCCTCACCGGTTCCGAGTCACCTCGAAATCAAGGGGTCGAAGCTCCTCGCTGCTACTCGGTTCAATGGGTTCGGCACCGAGGCCGCGGGCACCACATTGGGAAATACGGTCCTCGGGGCGGGACATCGAGGGTCATTCGGAGTGCATGCCGGTGCCGCGAAAGATTGGTTTTGATGGGGGTCCATTAGCTCACACTTCTCCCAATCAGTTATACTCGTTCGGGGACACGGATCGCTCTCCTCACAAGTTCACGGCGTTGAGCACGATCTCTCTCGCGGGAAACACCTGCACAAAACCCCCATTACAAAATTTCTTAGCTGCGGTGATCCGACACCCGAGTACATTACGATTGTAGATGTACTTCCTCTTGGCCTCCCACATGCGGGGTGGGACAAAAGGCCCCCAATCATCTCTCTCACGAGAAAAACGAGGAAACACCTAAGGGATAGCCTTATCCACCCCAATCCTACCTTCCTAAAGATACCACCGGTCATTTACGGGCAGCGAAGATATCGGGGTGGACCCGTCTCCTAGTTCTATGGGACGGCGGGGTCCAAATTCACGAGTGGTCATTTCGTTCAAAACCCGAGAAAAGAAAAAATAGAAGGAGATGAAGAAGAAAAACACCCAATACTTACGAGAGAAGGATTGAGAAAAGGATTCGGAAAGCGGTAGCACAAGGATCGCGGCAAGAATTTTCTCTCTCGAAATGCTCTTCGAAGGTTTGGAAACGGTAAAAAGGGTTTGAGGTTTAAGGGTTTGGTATTTATAAGGCCTACCAATACGGGTTAACCGTTAACCCGTATTAATTAGCCCACAAATCCTACCTCGGACCCCGAACCGTCTCCAAACGTTTGAAAATTCAAAAATTAAATACCCTCTTGCATTTATTGCCCCCCAGGTGGAGCGACACGTACCCGCACGTACCACTACCCGTCTTTTCATCTCGCCGGGGCCCACTATAACCGGGAGGCACACCATGCAAGGGACCACGTGTCACTCACTGGTGCCTCCCGAACGTTCATAGGCCCGTAGGGCCGGAGCATAACAAAAGCGCTAACACCGGTGCTCGCTCGAGGAGCGGTGAGGCAAACCGAGCTTCTAGTAGCTCCTCACTCGAGACCATAAATAATCACACTTGGAGCTAGGGGCCATTGATGAGCCCGGATCTCTGGACCAGGGCCCGCGCTCGGCCTAGTCCAAGGAACCGGTGACGTGGCATTTTCTAGATCATTTGGAGGAAGACCGCGGACAAATAGGCCACTTGTGGTGAGCCAGTGTCCCTCCTCGCCTCGTCCCCATCGAGCACCATTGGGACCACTGCTCGCTGGATCCGTGCCCGCATGAAGTCATGCCCGCATCAACCGTGCTCGCGTCTTATATCTTTGGCCGCGGGCACAACGCCGACCGCGGCCACGCCGCTTCCCTAGGTTAATGTCGAAGCCTTGCGAGCAAGTTAGCTTGCAAGCTCCCGGCTGGGCCACTTGCCGCTCCCATCACGCATTCAATGCGGCTCGGTCGCGCCTCTTATTCCATTTAATGCAATAAGCGCTCTGCGGCTCATGTCCCTTTCGGCCATGTCCCTTGGGACGATCAATGTTCCCTCACGACGGGACCAATTAGGCTGCGGACACGTGTAGCTGGTCAAATACCAAAGTGCCCCCTAGGGCTGATCTCATTGCTTACCTCAACAAGCACCATGACATTGCCTATAAATAGAAGGCCTTTACCCCCTTGGGCAAAGTAAGTTCCATATACAATTGAGTAAGCTCTTTTACTCTCTAAACCTAAATACACACACACTTCAAAGGTATTCAAAGCCTTATTACTCAGTATTCTTACTCTCACACCCGAGGGTCTGAGTTGGAGTAACATCCAACTTTGACCTTAACGGTGCTTGTTTGTGTTGTGATCTAGGTACATCAAACCACCAAATATATCCTAGCCAGATATCCTTGAACCGCTCCTGACCCCAAAAGCTGTGGCGTCATCAAAAACGATAGAAATGAGGCTCTTCGGATCCGGCTGCAGCCGCCAGTACCTCCGTCACCGGGAAACCCTAGTTACTGCCGGCGGTAGAGTTTTCAACAGCTTAGGGTTCAAACGGGTCTTCGCAAGCATGTCGAATGAGGTTACAGAACTAAAGGAGTTCACTGATTACTTGGACAATTTCAAAAATTACGAGAAATCTGGTGTTCCCAAAGACGCCGGAACCGACTCAGAAGATGGATTTGATCTCGGAAGGATGCGGAGATTGATGCATTCACTTGGTAACCCACAATCCAAGTTCAAGGTTTAGTGTCCTTTCTCGAAAATTACAATGGTTAATAGTCTTACTGCTACTTAGTATACTTTGTGCTTGATTGGTATGCCACAATGTTCATTCCATTCTACTCCCACCGTCCCAAAATGAACTTCCCAATTTTTTTATTTTTTTTTGGTTACTACTAATGAACTTTGAGTAATAATTTTAGATTGATTTAATTATCCTAATGAAAATCTAAAACTTGTTATTGATAGTATTGTTGATGGTGTATCAATGACAAGGTTTAGATTTTCATTTGTATAATTAAATCAACCTAAATTAGGGCTCAAAATTCTTTCGCAGTAATCTCAAAAAAGTGGGAAGATCATTTTGGGACAAATGGAGTATATTCTGTGTGAAATTGAAACATTCCCCAGAACTAGTTCAATGGTTCAGCATATGGATTTTAATTAATCCCATGAAATCTATCACCAGACATTAGCGGTTGCTTGAAAATTTTTATGGAAAGAGAGGAAATTTTGTTGTTTTGAAATTAATGGTGTTAGTGGTATGTAGTTCAGTTGATCTTTGAAATATTAGAAATTGTAAGAGATTTACTTATGTATATATACCTCCTCAAGACCATTGTTGGTTGCTGAGAGATTTTATGTTGCAGAAAAAAAAAAACTAGACTGTATTGAATGTTTTGGGTTATCTTCATTTCTGTTTGGATTGCTGTTACCAATGAATCTTTGTAGGTAAATTTTTGTTGGCGTAAATGGTTGAGATGCTACATCTAATTCTTAAGCTTCTTGGTGCTGCATTGCGAATCATCAGGCCTCAAAGCTCATTTGAACGGTTTAATTGTATTAAAAATGGGAGAAACTTAATCAGTGATGATGATCAAATCAAATTGTATTTAGGACCAGGGTCATTCTTTTGGCTGGTGGCATACTCCCTCCGTCCCACCCGACTTAGGAGAATTTGCCATTTTGGGTGTCCCATTCAACTAAGGACATCCCAAAATGACAAGTTTATATTATTTTTATATTTAATAGGACCCACTTGTCATACTCACAACAACAATCCACTTATTGTTCTTCACACTCATTCTCTCTCCTATATTACTTTTCATACTCACAATACCTCCTCCACTCATTCTCTCTCCTCTTATTATAATAGTATTTAAACGCCGTGCCGGGAGAGAGAATCCTAAGTCGGGTGGGACGGAGGGAGTATGATGAGGAGAACTTTCGCTAATTCATACAATGTTGAAGTGATCAATCTGAATCTCCATTTATCATGTATCTGTTGAAATAGTGAGAGGAGTAATCTGAATAGTTTTAAGCATACACTCAAAAGAAACTTGACTTATGTATTCATTTTTAACAGGTTGTTCACATTGCTGGGACTAAAGGAAAAGGATCAACTGCAGCGTTCCTCTCCAGCATTTTACGGGCAGAAGGGTATTCTGTTGGCTGTTATACAAGGTATGACTAAATCATTTTCATTTTTTTCCTAGCTGAACAGTATTCATCATTTCCTCCAGATGTTAGATACAAGAAACTTTTAGTTTTAGCCTTTCTATTGAAAATTCTTTCTTTTCTGTTCTTCCTTGAAAATTATTTCAATATGCCTTATGTTGCTGAATTTAATTACCTAAGCGGTAGCTTGCTTAAGAATCACATGCATCCCGTCTTTACCCTTACAAACATTGGCTTCATATTCTTTGGGCAGCCCTCATATCCGGACCATAAGGGAACGCATATCATTGGGAAAATTAGGTGAACCTGTATCAGCTAAGGCAGTGAATGCCCTTTTCCAGAGGATAAAAAGGATTCTTCACCAGGCAGCCGATCTTGAAAAAGGGTGTCTCAGTCATTTTGAGGTGTCAATTCCGATTCTGATTATCTCTTATTCCTAGTGCATACATATACTGGATATGTGGTTTTGGGTTCTTTGGCAGAAATTATAGTTATTTCCCTTAGTATCAGAACTTTTGACAGTTATTCTAATTGATATTGTTAGGTTTTCACTGCTGTAGCCTTCAGCCTCTTTGCAGAACAGAATGTTGACATTGCTGTAATTGAGGTTCATTCTCTTTATCTAATCCGCTTCCGCAAATAAATTTTTGTGGCTCACTCCATAATTATTGTTGCAACTTCTCGTCAGTTATTATCTTTTCTACATTAAGGATATTGTAGACTGCAACTGTTGATCTGATGTTCTACACTTTTGTTTTTATGCAGGCTGGATTGGGTGGAGCGAGAGATGCAACAAACATTATCTCTAGTTCAGAGCTTGCTGCTTCAATTATTACAACTATTGGTGAAGAACATTTGGATGCACTTGGAGGTTCTTTGGAGAGTATTGCCATAGCAAAATCTGGAATCATTAAAACTGGGCGCCCAGTTAGGTGGTTCTCCCCAAATGTTTCTATTATATGTTTCTATTGTTACTAATTAAAAGAAATAAATTATGATTGAACACTCTAATCATATCTGCTCTTACATAATTCTTTTGATTGTGATACTCAAAAAATATTTGCTACATGCTACCTGGCAATTAATGTGTATGAGACAATTTTGTGAGGAACCTGTACTGTATTATATGGGTACATGATACATTCTGGAGTTTATATTTATATCTTCTTCACATTCTCCAATTGAAGCGTGTGAAGATTACTAGTTGCTAGTATGTGCTTGGTGAGGCTCTACTTTCTCGTGAAAAATCAAGCAGGGGTTTTGATTCATGATGGCCTTAATGATTTTGCCTGTAAATTACTTTAAAGAGAAGCTGGTGTTGGTGGACTTGATTTAAATTGAGATCGCAATAAGATTGGCAACATGGGAGTACACTGTGCTTGCTTGCAAGGTTAGCAATTGTTGCTTTCAGTGTGAAGGGATTGGAAATATTTTTCCTTCTTGCCATGGTCGGTGAGGATAAGCTGCTCCTGTGTGTTTCATTTGAGCTAGGTACATTTTGCAGTTCTTTTGGGTTGTTTGACTTAGATGTTCCAAAAAAAATTGTACTCCCTCTATCCCAAAATGAATGTCCAAAACAATTTCAAATTTGCTCTTGATCGAGAGGAAATTTGAAAACTTTTTAGAGATTCATTTTGGGACGGAGGGAGTAGTTGCTTGCTGGTGAGATTGGGTGGTGAATAAACTTACTGTCTTGGTATTGTATGAGTGGTGATCTTTTTGAAGTGTTCTTTATTGCCAATGGTGGGAAGGGTAGCAGAAAAGATGGTCACTCAAGAAACAAGACAATTAAGGAGCCATATTTGTTTCTTATGATTCCATTGTTAGGATTTGTAATATATTTGTTGGAAAGCATGCTAGTAATTCGGTGGCCGATATGCTAAATAAGAAATTTATGGTGATATAGTGTTTGTTGGACAGACATGGATATTTGTATTTACACTTCATAAAATGTTAATATGTGCATATTTTTCTTAACTGAAAATGAGCGGGAAAATAACACATTGTACCAATTGTCAGGATAAATGCTGATGAAGCTGCCTCATCTTTGTCATCATTGTGAATTCATGTTCATCCTATTTATTTGCTGCTGAAGCCTCTTACTTATGCAGCTATTTTGTGTATACTGGAAATGTTTTTGTGATAAAGCTTGACTCAGCTAAGTGGTGAAAATTTCAGGTGGTTCTAGGTGGGCCATATCTTCCCCATATTGAGCGTATTCTCACTTTCAAAGCATCCTCAATGTGTTCTCCGATAATATCAGCATCTGGTCCTGGAAACAGAAGTAAGATCAAAGGCATCAGTTATGTCCCCGGAAAACCTTGCCAATCTTGTGATGTAGTGCTTGAAATTGAGAAGGATCTGCCATTGGTATTCACTTGTAGCATTACCTTGTGTATATATTTTTAGCTTTTGACTGAGAGTTTCTAACTTGCGGCTGACAAATCAAATTATATAGTATCTTGAACTGTTGGATGTAAATATGCGTATGCTGGGGCCTCACCAACTTCAAAATGCTGCAACTGCCACATCTGCTGCACTCTGTCTTCGCAATCAAGGTGACATTGCCATTTTTCGTTTCCAGCCTCTTTAACATTGAAGTATCTCTTGTAGATTTAAAACAAAAAAGTGTTTTTTTATAAGATGTTGAATTCTCTCCTTTTCCTTTTTTTCTTTCCCCTTTCTTTCTTCTGATTATCTATGGTTTCAGAGTAGTTTCTTGCATAATACCCATCAAAGATCTTTTGCTCAATCGGAGAGTAGTTTCTTGCATAGATGATATGCATTTTTCAAGGTTGTTGAAAAATGTTTTGGCAGCAACAATGATCGTGATTAAGTATTAACTTAAGCAAGATTCTTCTGTAGATTGTTTTATTCTGCGTAGTTCCTCTTACGATTTTAGACTTCTTGACCCATAAATGGCTTGACTTTAGAATTTCTAGATAAGTGCGTATTGGAAGTTTCCCTCCTGTTGGATGTTTCTCATTGTTTCCGTTTACTTCCTTTTTCTTTTACCAAAAGAAAACTTCAATGAAATTCACCTTTATGTTTGATTCATTATATTGTCTCGCTGGATTTTCCAGGGTGGAGAATTTCAGATACTTCAATTCGTGCCGGCTTAGAAAGCGCATATTTGCTTGGAAGATGCCAAATTCTATCATCTGCTGAAGTTGAGGCATTAGGACTACCTGGAGCAACTATAATCCTTGATGGAGGTTCAATTCAAATTTTGTCAATCTAGATTTTTTGTACTCATAATCTTTAATCTTTCCTGGCATAATATTACTTATCCAAAAAAATTCTTTCGTGGCATAATATTAATATTTACTTATTTCAGCACATACGAAAGAGTCTGCCAAGGCTTTGGCTGATACAATTCAAATGACATTTCCAAAAGCAAGATTAGTTCTGGTGGTTGCTATGGCCAGTGATAAAGACCATGTTGCATTTGCTAACGAACTACTTTCAGGTGAATTACTTATTTAGTCCGTCGTATGTTGATTAATTGCATCAATACTCATATTTTTATGATAAGCTAATTGGTCTCTTAAACAGTTTTCTGTTCTCGTTTTCGCTCATTACTGGAATTTCTTTTCATAAAAGCCACACATTTTGGGATGAAGTAATTCATTTCCCACTATTACAGTATTCCTGTAAATTAAAACAACATTCTTTCCACATGACATGGAAGAGCTTGACACCGGAAGACAATTTTTCTTGTAAAAATGATGTAAATTATCACTTAAATTTCAGACAATGCTCTCTCCATCCCATAGTAAGTGTCACACTTTCTTTTTTGTTCCGTTCCAAAATAAATGTTGCATTTCAAAATAAGGAACTGGTCTTAGTGCAATTTTTCCGTAGTACAAGCGATATACAAAAAAGTATAACACATTTCTAAAAAATATCGGCAAGTCAACTGCGACAATTATGATATAAATTGGAAGCAAGACTCTTCTATAGGAAAGGGGAGTGGAAAGTGGGGACCTTGGACATCCTAAAATGAAAAATGACAATTTTTAAAAAAGCTTTAACCCAGGTTTTGCTATGCAGTGAGGCAACTGGAAGCTATATTTTTGACAGAAGTTAGTATTGCTGGGGACAAATCTCGAACAACTTCTTTGTCAGTGCTAAAAGATCGTTGGAACCAAGCTTCTAAAGAAGTGGATAGGGAAATTTTAGACTGTGGAGTAGCAGAACAATGCGAGTTGCTCAAAAATCAATCTTCAACAGATCTTCAAAGTAAAACATTGTTATTTACTGATAGTTCTTTAATGGCTTCCATGAAGGCTGGAAACCAACTTCTCAGAGCAACAAAAGAAGATCAATCAGGTATCATTGTAGTGACTGGATCACTGCATATTGTGTCATCAGTTTTAAGTGCTCTACAAGGATAATTTATGTATTTTTCTCTCGAAATAGAATCGCTGCAGCTAGCAATCTCCTGCTATGCTGCATCCCAGGGCGAGGATTTGGCTGTGTCCTACTATTTGCGAGATGGATGGCCAAAATTAAAAATGGTTTATTGAACCCCACAATTGCCCAATTAATCTTGGTCGTACAACTGAAAAAGACATGGCTTGTTATCTTGCCATAGGATGCAGAAGAGCAGGAGCTTGCTCTCTGCAGCGTTCTTGATCACTTTTCTGTATTAATAGATTCTACTTTAATATGGACGACATTTTGATCATGAAATCATGGACGTTGATTTCGTGATAATTAATGGAGCCCACAAAAATCTAGCGAAGCAAGGTGATATTATTGTTATAACGATGTGCATGGTGTGATTCTAAATACAGTAAATAATTTAACAGAATTCAATTAGATAATGCCAATAAAAATAACATTAAATAAGGTAGCAATGATGGATTCAGGATTTTTTTGTAAAGAGGCAAATTTATAATATAGTGTTAATTTTTCTTGAGGGGAGGGGGGGGGGTGGGGGTAACACAATTTTCAATAAGTAAAAATTTAAATTTTCAAAAATTACTTGTACTATTTTTTTAAGGGTTAATGATAATTTAGGGTCTGTAGTATAGTGACGGTACCACATTGGGACCTGAAGTCTTAAAACTATAAATATGAGGTCTGAATTTAGTATTTTGATCAATTTGGGGCTTTTTGACGAAAAACGTTAAAAAACCCCGTTAAGTGACCATGTGCGAGGCATGTGACATTCAGTGAGGGCATTTTGGTTATTTCGCGTTCAGGCCCAGACTTCAGGCCCTAAATTGACATTTTTCTTATAAAATAATAAATAAAAATCTTTAGTTTTTCTTTTTTACAAAAAATAATTAGTAAATTATCCAATTTATAAAATATTTTTTGGAACATTAATAAATTATTTTAGTAGCATTATTATATTTAAACTAAAGCTAAATATTTCATTTTTTAAGGAATATATATTTATTTCATTGATTATATAATGAATAAGAAAATTATAAAATAAAAATATTTTTTTACAAAAAAAAAAAAAAAAAAAACTAAGAGTTTCTTCTCAACCCACCCCCGCACCACCATCTGTCTCAAAACGACCACCAAAATTCACCCACCTTCGGCAGCCACCAAATTCCAACCCAACACTGCCCAACCCAAATTCACAGCCCCGTTCCCATCTCAAAACCGACCACCAAAATCCCCCCACCTTCATCACCTTCGGCAGCCACCAAATCCCAACCCAAATTCACAGCCCCGTTCCCATCTCAAAACCGACCACCAAAATCCCCCCCACCTTCATCACCTTCGGCAGCCACCAAATCCCAACCCACCACTGCACCACCAAAATTCACAGCCCCGTTCCCACTGTTTCTCTCTCCCTACTTCTTTCTTTCATCTTCTTTATGCTCTAATTTGGATTTCTTGGTCATTTCTCCCAAATCTTTGTTCTTATACCCAACTTTGATTGAAATCCCCAATTTGAATTGGTAGTTCCCCCAATTTCGGTGCCTGAATCTGAAGGATTAAACAGAGTGTGGTGCAGATCAGGAAAGAAGTGCCCGATTAGGTTCATATTTGCAGTGGTGGTGGTGAAGGTGGTTTTCATGGAAGTGTGGTAGTGGTGGTATTAATGGTGTGGGTGGTGGTGGTGTTAATGGTTGGGGCGGAGGTGGGTTGAAGGCATGCTCGAAGATGAAGAAAAAGAAGGTTGAAATGGGTTGGGATGGTGTGGTGGATAGAGGTGGCGAGAATGGTGGAGGTGGGGTTTGGGGGAAGGAAGAAAAGGGTGGGGATGTGGATTTTTTTAATTTTTGGGTTAATGTTTTTTAGAGAGAGAGAGAGAGAGAGAGAGAGAGAGAGAGAGAGAGAGAGAGAGAGAGAGAGAGAGAGAGAGAGAGAGAGAGAGAGAGAGAGAGAGAGAGAGAGAGAGAGAGAGAGAGAGAGGAAAAATGTCAATTTAGGGCCTGAAGTCTGGGCCTGAACGCGAAATGACCAAAATGCCCTCACTAAATGTCACGTGCCCTCACTAACAGTATTTCGGACATTTATATCCTGATAATGTTTATATATTTACAAAAAAAATCATTCATTATACCCTTATAATTTTAACATATTTACAAAAAAATCAATCATTAACTTACTATTCCTCCCACTCATTCTCTCTCCTATTAAATATTTTTTAACTTTTACATTCTCTCTCCTCTAATCTTCTACCCACTTTCAATTCTTTACTCATTTTTAAAAAAAATTCTTAAAAAACGTGCAAAGATGCCATGACTCAATTGAAGTGGGACGGAGGGAGCCCTCCGTTTCATACGACTTGTAACAATTTGCTATTTTGTACGTTTCACTCAACTCAGGACGTTTCAAAATGGCAAATTTATATTATCATTTTTATACGTATTTAATAAGACCCACTTAAAAACAATTTCCTTACTATTACTCACACTCATTATCTCTCATATTTTCCTTTTCATATTTACAGTAGCTACTACACTCATTTTATCTCTTATTATATTAGTATTTCTTAATTTCCGTGTTAGAATAGAAATTCTAAATCGGATGAAAAGGATTTGGAACCTTCCCTCCTAAACCTGACTCCTTTTTACTCCTCCATTTGTCTAAAATTACCACATTATATATATATACTAGCAGTACTCTCGTGCGATACACGTCAAAATCATGTTATTGTATTTAACAATTAAAATTTAATATATAAAAGATTATTTTTCTCCACTTGTTTTCCTTACAACATTTTCTCATTCAAAATATTTTTAAAAAAAGTTTATATTAAGAAATAATGACAATAAACTAAACATGAAATATTCAATTTAAAGATCAATTTTTTTATTACAAAACAATATTAAATAAAATTCAAATTTCAATAATCATGTATTACATTTAAAATTAGAGAATTTAACAACATAAAATATACTACGTAATGAAGATATACATCACAAGTTCTTTTAGAGCATTAATTGTTAACCATTTCCATTTGGATAATAATCATATAACGAAAACACATATAGAATGCTACAAATGAGGAGTTAAATGCCGATCCATGATATTTATGAACGTTCTATGTTTATCACCATATTAAATAAAATTGATATATTAATACCTTTCACAGTTGATTCTGCCCCATCATTTTTCTTCCCAAGCATACACGATTTACTTATTTTCCTTTTGAAATAGTACTCTAATGGCTGTAAAGAAATCATTTGAAGAAAATGAAGAAAAATGATATAAATAGAATAGTACCCCAACTGATAGATAGATCTATGTAGCGAGTTAAGTTTAATTAGGGTTAATCTCGTTGGCGTTTAATTGGTAATTATAAATAACCTAAATAGCTACAATCGGTCATTCGATCGATGATAAGAAAGTAAATGAAATCGGTGACATCACCACTAATGTGGCATCAGTGGATCATAAGAAGAAACCGGTCATACTAAGAAGGAGAAAAACCGGTCCAATTCCCTTTTAAGTTTTCTCTCCTCATTCTTAACTCTCGACCGAGCAATGGTAGCATGAGAGAGAATTAAGTTGCAACCTTGTCTCATTATCCACATTTTCTCTCACTTCACTTTCAAAGTGATATTAAAGTGGACAAAATTATTTTTTCTTATTATAAATAGTTTCTTAAATATATTTTATTAATAATATTCTAACAAAGTTTAGTTCTAGAAATAAATAAATAAATAAATAAATAAATTATATTCATCTTTAAAATATATTTTTAATATGTATTAGTATATATTTAGAAATTTTATATCATAAAATTACTTGATACTCCAAGGAATATTTTATATTTTCTTCCTCTTAATATGACCGGTTTGCGTTATCTTCCTTTTCCCATACCAAGATTGATCGGTCACAGGCACAAGAGAACAACACCGATCCGTCGCCGGTTAAAAATATGACCGGTCATGTTTTTAATATGATCGGTTAAAAATTTAACATATTTCAATTCAACTTTTGCATAAAAATATTATTATTTATCAAAATTTACAGGAAACAGAAAAAATGAAATACAAATGAAATGCAGATTTCAGAAATGGGAAAGTAAACACAATTTTTTTTGAAAGATATGCCTTATGAATGAGTAGAATGGAATCAAACTGTTAACAAAAAAAAATGACTTCTCTGTGATATAGGATTGCAACCGATATTAAAAAGGGCCAAGTGGGCAACCGATGGAGACTTCCATGAAACTGGGTCCAATAAGAAAAGATTTTTAAAATAGTCTTAAACTCTTACCGATATGTTTATAAAATAGGTCAAGCTAATATTGTGAGCGATAAGAGTGAACCGGTTGAGGAGGAGTCAACCGTTAAAGATGTGATAATGCTCCTAGTTTGAATGCAACTGTTGAAGAGATAGCTCTTCAACATGTGACCGGTCAACCGTTAAAGATGTTGAATTATTTTTGAAAAAAAATCTTTTTTCCATTGTTTTCTTGTTTTTTTTTTTTTAAATATGCGTAAGGTCAACTTGGTTTTTCTTTGCCATGCTGGTCTCAGCAACTCCCTTCATGTTAATGTAGCTGGTCCTCTCTCTATTCATTCTATTCGACTGGTTGAGTAAACTCTTAGAACCGATGACATATTTATAAGGAATCTATCGGTCAATGACATACTTGTCCAAGTCTCGGAGCTTCAAATAAGGGCATGATCCTATTCTCTTACTAACTTGGTTGTGATAATGCCCCAAGTCCCTAGGCTTTCAACTAACAAAAATGGAGTTATCCGACCTATCATCAACATTCATTATTCTTTTTAACTAATCAATTTATTATGAATGGGTGCTATTATTAAGAGTAGTGATGCTACCATAAGAAATTGGTTGCACAGGAAACTAATCGGGGTAGCAACGATGGCCGGATCGGAAAAACACGTTCCACGAGGTCCTAAATAATGTGGGACCTACAAGAGAAAACATCGTTAGGGTGGGGGGATTTTCCCCCCAAAAACCCTCCGGCGTGAGAATCATTAATCCGGCACATAACATATATCACAATTTATATAGAGAGAGAGAGGGAGGAGAGAGAAGCTCCTAAAACACACATACCTCATAAATGGGAAATGGGGGGAGTATATATAGGCCATGCCCATAGGTGACATCATCATCATCATCATCATACTTATCTTAACTTTACTTTGACACGTGTCATGCCGGGGTAGCAACGGTGGGAAGTCTAACAAAAGACTTAACATTTAACATCTAACATAAGTCATATAACATAAATCATGCACCATTACATGCACATATAACATATGAGAACCAACATGCGAGACCCATCTACAACATGCGACAATTATAACATTATCAGCATACAACACGACATGCTACATGCGACATATGATATACGAGAACCAAGCCATATGCGGGAATCCGGCCATAACCATACACACATAATCCTTGGCTAAAACCATCATCGGAACCCGAACATGCGACATATAACAGGCGGCAGGTAACCATTATAACATTAATAGCATACCTCATGAGACATGCGACCTACGATGTGCGACATGATACATCGACAACCAACACCCGTCATACGGGAACCTCCATCCGACATGCGGGAATCAATATCCGGCACACCATATACAATATGCGAGGGCCAAGCCATTGGCGGGAACCATGACCAGAACTATAGCGATAAGCCTAACTTTGGCTAACATCATAATCATAAGCACTCAATATGCAGCATATAACGTACAACATATAATACGCGGCATACGGAAAATAACATTTAATATGCGGCATAGAACATAACACATAATATGCGACATATAGAACATAACACATAATATGTGGCATATAGAATATAACACGGGGGAACCAAACCATAATTATAACTTTGACAATATTCTCATAAAATGTGGACCCCCTATAGACCATAAAATAGGGCCCCCTATCCTCATAAAATAGGGCCCCCCAAAGACCATAAAATAGGGCCCCCTATCCTCATAAAATAGGGCCCCCTATCCTCATAAAATAGGGCCCCCCAAAGACCATATACTCGGGCCGGGTAAACATTTAACATGAATAATATTTTGCCATGGCGCATCAATTAGACATCTTCCACTGTTGCTGGCCTTTAGCCTATGCTTTTGAGGAAGCCAAGGACTTATAATATGCAATCTCTTCAATCCTTGAAAATTATGGGGTTATGCCTACTCTTCTCTCTTTACACCGACTCAAGTGTGGAAGATGTTTTCGAAGATGAGCCTTTCAAAGAACCTGTAACGGGTCAAACTTCTATTGCCTCTATAACAGGTCAAGAACCTTCAACCCGGTCAAGATCCTGTTTTCGTCCCTACTCCAGCGACCAGTGAAGCTCTTCCAATCGGTCCATGTCTCGTCTCTCCTACTCCAACTGACTTCACTGCACAGTCATCCAGAGTTACAACCGATGAAGTTGTTAATGCTAGTAATGCTTCTACTAATCTTCCTCCCTTGACTGATGAAGATTTTGAAGAAGCACTTCAGCAACCTACCAAAAGGGCTGATCTGGTTGTATCGTCGGTCACGTCACGGTGTAGCGATTTACCGCAAAAATTATTTTATAAATTAATAATTATCCATGGATTAGTAGTTTAATTTTTCAAGCTCACTAATATTGTATGCTCCGTATTAGTTAAATGTAGGGTTTATTACAAAAAACTCACTAAAAAAGATGGCATTTACAAAAAAAAAAACATGTAAGATGGAAAATTACAAAAAACTACTTTTTTTCTTTTTTTTTTACAAAAAACTTTTGTTTTTTGTTTTTGTTTTTTAAATCAGTTTTGGTCAAACAACTGATAATTTCAGTTATCAGTTGTTCAAACAAGTGATAATTTTAGTTATCAGTTGTAAACAAGTAATAAATTATCAGTTGTTTAAACAACCGATAACTGAAATTATTAGTTGTTTGACCAAAATTGATAAAAAAACAATTTTTTTTATATATAATTTCGAACTTATGTGTTTTTTTTTTTTTTTTTTTTTTTATAATTTTGCATCTTTCTAAAGTAGTTTTTTGTAAATGCCTCTTAAATGTACAATTTTTTAAAAAAATTAATTAACAATATTAAAATAATGATATGGAATTTTATAACATTTATTATTATTATTATTATTTGGAAAACCATTAACACTGTGCTAATATATAATTTCATTATTTTAATTAGGGATTTTTACCAATAAGACCTTGAGATAGGGTGAAATTTACCAATAAAAACAGTACATTTCGAATTTTATCTTGGGGTCCAAGAGTTGAAATCAAAAGACCGTAGAGTCCCTCGCCTGTTTATAACAATTTTAAATATCCAAAACTGCCCTTCTTTCTCTCTCTATGCGCAACTCCCTTTCTCTCTCTAATCGCAATTCCGTTCGGCGGTTGATGGTGACAATCTCCGAATCATCTTCATCTTCAAAAATCCAAGTGATTCAATTCAATCGATGGATTCCATCAATCTCCGAATCATCTTCATTCTCAAAAGCCCAAGGGATTCCTTGCGTTTTGAGTTCAGATTCATTGGGCATGGCGACAACTCTGTTATTGGTGGTTGTGTTTGTGCTTGATCTGGTTGCCTTTGCACTTCTTTGTTCTTTGCCCGAACAAAGAAGAGCTTCCGTCTATTTCTCTTTCCTTTTCTTGCTTATTTTCAACTTAATGCCAGTATTGTGTAATTCTTGTTGTTTAATGGGTGCTGCTTGATTTATCTGACTGAACTAATAATGGTCTAATTGGGTTTTGGCTGATTTTCGTTTTTGGGCTCAATTGATTAGTAGTTTTTTTTTTTCCATTAGCTTTGTGGTAAAAAAATAAAAAATCAAGGGTTTAAAGATTTCCCTTTTTCTTCTGCTCGTAAAGTTACGACTTAAGTTGATGAATTGCTACTGGGATTTGATTCCCACATATTGGTTGATATTCGGGTTCTTGTTTGATATTTTTGTGGGTAATACTTTGATTTTGATGTACTCTGCTTTTGATAACATGGAAGCTGCACAGAAGGTGTTTGATGAAATTCCGTATCATTGTGTTGTGTTGTGGACAGTGTTGATTTATGGGTATGCTAAACAAGGATATGTTGAGACAGCTAGATTGGTTTTCGATGACACACCATTGAAGGATAGAGGGGTTTGGGGTTCCATGATTACCTGGTATGCACAGAATAATTGTTTTAAAGATTGTTTACAGAGGTTTCGTTTAATGCAGACGAGTTCCAGTTTGTTATAATTGTTTGATTTCTGGTTACTCCAAGTCTGGGAATCCCTTGGCAGCCCGAGAGATTTTTGACAAAATGACAGACAGAACAGTTACATCGTGGAACTCTATGCTCTCATGTTATGTACATAATGGGGATTATCTTGAGGGATTTAGATTTTTGAACAAATGCATACTGACGGTTGTTGTGCTAATGAGTACACTGCTGACTGCTGTGACACTGCTAACTATTTGCTCTAAACTATTTGGAAATAGGTTTGAGAGTTAAGAAGTATATCGATGATAAAAGATTTTGTCTCAACTTGATAGTTTCAACCGCATTGTTGGAGATGTATGTGAAATGTGGGGCCGTGGATGAGGCACGCAGAGTGTTTGATCAGATGGTTGAAAGGGATGTTATTGCATGGACTACCATGATTGCTGGTTACTCTCAAAATGGTATATCCAGCAAGGCATTAGAACTTTTCGACAAATGAGAAGGAATCAAGTTAAACCTAATGATGTAACTCAAGTTACAGTCCTATCAGCTTGTGCTAAAATGGGATCTGCAGAAACTGGCGAGTACATTGGCAACTATGTGGAGACTCATGCTCTGGGCTCAAATCTTTATTTGGCATCATCACTTTTGGGCATGTATTCCAGGTGCGGGAATATGGAAAAAGCTCGTAAAGTTTTTGAAAAGATGCCTCAAAAGTATGTGGTTACTTGGAACTCAATGATAACAGGGCTATCAATAAATGGTTTTGCAGAGGACTCCATTGCTCATTATCAAAAGATGAAGGAAAGTGAGGTTAAACCAGATGATATTACTTTCATGGGGTTATTTGCAGCTTGTATACATGCCCAAAAGTGATGATGCCAAATAAAGATTTGAGAGGTTGGGTTGGGTTGGGATGCTGAATGAAGTTGTGGTGTGATCTGAATGAATGTCTGAATTGAACTTGTGATGGCTTTTAGCTAGTAGGGAATTAATTAAAGTAGGTTTGACGGTAGAAATAGAGGTTAAGAGGTTTGTTGACCATTAAGACTTTGTTCTTGGAAGGCAAGTTAAATCTATGGAATTCTTGGTTTAGTGTTTTATTGTGAAATAGAATTCTTAGTTATTGGTCAAAACCATGTAAATAACTGTATAATGGTTTTCAAATTTATAAACTGAGAATTCTCAGTTATATGTGGTTTACCCGTTATTTATCTGTTATTCATGATTGTTTGTGCACAACTGTGAGCTCAATTTCTCAGTTATGATTGTTGAGGTCAATTTCTCAGTTATGATTGTTGAGGTCAATTTCCCAGTTATATATTGTGCATAACTATGTGATAGATTTCACTGTTTTTATGTCATTCTTTTATAGAACAACAGTGAGGTCTATTTCACAGTTGATGGTTGTGATGTGAATAAATGTGAAATGTTTTTCACACTTCTAAAACTGTGAGGTCAGTTTCACAGTTATTTATGAATGTGAAATGGTTTGGTTTTTGACCTTTCTAAACTGAGAACTGTGAGGTCAATTTCACAGTTAATTTGGTACTTAGTATGTTTGTTTACCTGTTATTTATTAGTTGTTGATGATTGTTTGTGCACAACTGTGAGGTAAATTTCTCAGTTATAGTTAGAGTTAAGTACCTATTTGGTCACTGACTTATAGCGTTTTTTACGGTTTCATCCCTATCATATTTTTGTGAACGTTTCAGTCCTTGAACTACCTATATAATTTTCCAGTTAATCCTTCCGTCCACTTTTCGTCAATTTGTCCGTTAATGAGGGTTGAAACCGTAAAATGTTAAACTCTAGACCCTAAAAAATAAATTTTAAAGTTACAAAATACCCCTCTCTTCTTTTAAAACCTAAATCATTTTACATAATAAAAAAAAATAATAATAAAATAATAATAAAAATAAATTTAACAATAATAAAATAATAATAATAATAATAATAATAATAATAATATAATAATAATAATAATAATAATAAAATAATAATAATAATAATGAAACAATAATAATAATAAAATAATAATAATAATAAAATAATAATAATAATAAAATATTAATAATAATAATAATAATAATAATAATAATAATAATAATAATAATAATAATAATAATAATAATAATAATAATAATAATGAAACACCCCAACCTTTCTTCTCTACTCTACTCTCCCCACCGTCCTTCCTCACCACCCATCATCGCCCCAGTCACCACTACCAAACGCCGTCATCTCTCCGTCGATATATAGGGAAAGAACCCATTGAACAATAATTACTGTTGGAGCTTCCAAGAAATTCAAGGCTAAGGAACCCATTGTTGCAGTTCATGATCCCGAACCGGATATGGAGCTTGAGGTTCCAATTGAGGAAGAACCCATTGAATCCAGCGAATCCGAGCAAAGAGCCCCAATTTCGAGGGCTCGAATTTCTCTCTGTAAATCCACGCCCTTTGATTCTCTCTGTAAATCCATTTTCGATTTTTTGGACTACCCATAAGAAATTGGAGCCCGATTTCTCTAACCCAGTTTTGATTTCTTCGAATTGTTCCGACGAGATTTCCGCCTGAGACCCGAATGCGATGTAAAGAACGGGGATTCCTTGTTCGAGCTTCTCGTCCATTAGAGTATCCATGGTGATTTCTGTTGATTGAGTAGAGAGAGAAACTTAGAGAGAGAAAGTGTGTGTGAGGGAGTGTGTATGTTGTGGTTTGAGAGGATGGGAAGGGAGAAGGAGGCCGGAGGTGGGAAGGGGAGAGTTCGCCGGAGATGGAGGAAACGGGTGACTGAGGTCGCAGAGGAGAGGGTTGGCCGGAGGGGGTCGCCGGAGTTGGGGGTGACGGTCGCCGGAGATGGAGGGAACGGGTAACTGGGAAAGTGTGTGTGAGGGAGTGTGTGTGTTGTATTATTATTATTATTATTATTAATTTATTATTATTATTATTATTTTATTATCATTATTATTAATATTTTATTATTATTATTATTATTATTTTATTATTATTATTATTTTATTATTATTATTTTATTATTTTTTATTATTATTATTTCATTATTATTATTTCATTATTATTATTATTATTATTTTATTATTATTATTATTATTATTATTATTATTATTTTATTATTATTATTATTGTTGTTGTTATTTTTATTTTTATTTTTATTTTATTATTGCTATTTTATTATTATTATTTTATTATTTTTTTTTTTATTATGTAAAATGATTTAGGTTTTTAAAAAAAAGAGGAGGTGTTTTGTAACTTTAAAATTTATTTTTTAGGGTCTAGAGTTTAACATTTTACGGTTTCAACTCTCATTAACGGAGAAATTGACGGAAAGTGGACGGAAGGATTAACTGAAAAATTATATAGGTAGTTCAAGGACTGAAACGTTCACAAAAATATGATAGGGATGAAACCGTAAAAAACGCTATAAGTCAGGGACCAAATAGGTACTTAACTCGTTATTGTTATGAGTGTTATTTTTGTGTCATTCCTTTGGGACAACTGTAGAACAAGTTTCACGGTTGTTGGGTTTGATGTTAAATAACTGTGTAATGATTTTCACAGTTATTGTGCATAACTGTGAATTCCATTTCACAGTTATTTTTGTGTCATTCCTTTAGGACAACTGTAGAGTAAGTTTCACAGTTGTTGGGTTTGATGTTAAATAATTGCGTAATGATTTTCACAGTTATTATGCATAACTGTGAATTCCATTTCACAGTTATTTTATGTCATTCCTTTAGGACAACTGTAGAACAAGTTTCACGGTTGTTTGGTTTGATGTAAATAACTGTGTAATGATTTTCATAGTTATTGTGCATAACTGTGAATTCCATTTCACAGTTATTTTTATGTCATTCCTTTAGGACAACTGTAGAACAAGTTTCACAGTTGTTGGGTTTGATGTAAATAACTGTGTAATGATTTTCACAGTTATTGTGCATAATTGTGTAATGATTTGCACATTTCCAAGATGAGAATTATGTTTGTGCACAACTGTGAGATCAATTTCTCAGTTATAGTTATGTGTGTTAAGGTTACTTTCTCAGTTATTGTGCATAACTGTGTGATTGATTTCACTGTTTTTATGTCCTTCTTTTATAGAACAACAGTGAGGTCTATTTCACAGTTGTTGAAAAATAATTTTATTTTATTTATAAAATTTAAAATATATGATGAGTAAACTTGTTTGATTCATCTTGGCTATGGGATTAAAACAGTGGTCTCGAATTATTTTTTCGACTTTTAGATTTTGAGATATTGTATTTTAAAAATTTAAGAGGAAAAAAAGGAAGAGAGAGAAAAGGAGAGAGAAAGATATTGTATTTTAATTTTTTTTTTAGATATTATACGTAAAAAAAGAGAGAGAGAGAGGCGACTGGGCATGGGAGGATGGGCACATGGCGTGAGTGTGATCGGGGGTATTTTGGTCCAGAAAAATTATAGAGACTTATTGGTATGTTTTGAAAATGTTTGGTTTTATTAGTTGTTTTCATTTATCTGAGGGACTTATTGGTCAAAGCCTCTTTTAATTAATCTAAATAAATAAGGCTAACAACATAATAAATAAAAATAATTTATAACTATATTATTTTAATATTTCTCTTGAAAAAATATTAAAATTTTGTTCTACTTTTTGCATGAGTTAAGTTGTATTACTTGTGATCTGTCACCAGTTATGTTTACTCAACCAGCAAAGCATCAGTCAAGTGTCAAGCTTCCTCATTGTAATTATTTAATCGATTGACTTCTAATCGATTGATTGCTTGATCTATAAATAGTCTGGTTAAAATTATTTAATTGTAATAGTTAGGTTGAGGTAAAGTCTCCTAAATGTCCCCCCTTATTTATAAAAGGGTAAGATTGGTTGTCCTCTTCTTTGTAATTTTATTTTAATTAATAAAATTTAAGGGTATCATCCCTTTATTTTAATTAATAAAATTTAATCGAACCGGCCACCTCTAAAATAAGGTGGCCGGTTCGGTTAACTGGCGGTTTACGGTTACCGAACCGGCGGTTTCAACCTTGGAAATCTTTAACCGAAACCGAACCGGTTAACTGCCTAAACCGGTTACGGTTTTACGGTTTTCCGATTAACCGTTTCTTTTTTTAATTTTTTAATTTTTTTTCAAATTAGGTTTTTAAAGAAATTTTTAACAGAATAAAAAACAGTTACGAAAAATCGGTGTAGCGATAATCTTGTCAAAAAGACTGCAGGCAATAAATTAAAAGCAAAGGAAAGGTATAACCCATTTCAAATTTTCAAGGTTTGAATTTGACTGATGTCAACCGCCTACTCCACAATTGGTCACACAAGAAAATCGGTCAGCAAGCTTTAAGTCATCAACCGGTTCGGTCAGTGAGCTGATATGGAGCTGATCTTATCTGTTAGCTGATATGCTTGTTTGGTTGTGTAGCTAATGTGTACTCCAAAGTCCAAACTGATGCTAAGTAGTTAGTAAAAATAGTATTACTGATAATTAGATTGTGTCATAGGCTCCTCAACTGATGGGTCTACCGATATATTTATAAAATAGGTAAAGTTAATATTGGGATAGCTGATTGCTGAAGTAATGCTTGACTAATGTCATTATCGATTTATAATTCATTACTGTGTCCAAATCAAATGAAAATAGTCTCTATTTATAGAGAAAAAAAATTATGAATTTTGGTGTAAAACAATATTTTAAAAAAATATCTCAAATAATTTCATTTTAAAAATCTAAATCCCAAAATAACCCACATTTGAAACTATTTGCCAATCAACTTTCTGAAACTCGCTACACGATGTAGTGAGATTGTAATTTTTTCGGTTAAAATCGCTACACGGTGTAGCGAATTTAAATTTGCTCAATTTTATTTTAATTTATGCTATTAAAAAAAAAAACTAAAATTTGAACTCGCTACACAGTGTAGCGAGTTCAAATTACCAAAGCAGGCCACAACCGATCCAAACCAAACCAAAGGTACAACTCCGTCTCACATTAAATTACAAAATAATAATTATTAATAACGAAAACTACGATAAAGAGATAAAAGATAGATGGAGTTCGTACTTTGATACCTTGTTCAATGGCGGTCAAGAGCAGTATATTGGAGATTTAAATATCTCTTCGAGTATGGTTAATCGAGATTTTATGCGGAGAATTCAAAAGAGTGAAGTAGAAATGGCAATGAAAAAGATGAGATTGAAGAAAGCTGTAGAACTGGATGGTATACCAATTGAGGTTTGGAGATGTTTCGGGGAGAGGGGAATAGATTGGTTAACAACGCTATTTAACAAGATATGGAGAATTAACACAATGCCATTAGAGTGGCGGAAGAGTACTCTGATCCCTTTGTATAAGAACAAAGGTGATATCCAAGATTGTACCAACTATCGGGGGATCAAACTAATGAGCCATACTATGAAACTTTGGGAAAGAGTAATTGCACAAAGGCTGAATAAAATTGTGGATATTTCGGATAACCAATTTGGGTTTATGCCGGAAAGATCGACTATGGAGGCAATATATCTTATGAGACAAACCATGGAGAAATATCAGGATCAAAAGAAAGATTTGCATATGGTTTTCATTGATTTGGAGAAGGCGTATGATAAAGTGTCAAGAGAGGTACCTTGGTGGGCATTAACAAAGAAGGGTGTTTCAAAAAAATATATTGATATTATCAAGGACATGTATAATGGAGTTAGTACTTGTGTACAGACTAGTGTTGGGAAGACTGGAGAGTTCCCTATAAAGATTGGAGTGCATCAAGGTTCCGCACTTAGCCCCTTTCTTTTTGCTTTGATAATGGACGAATTGACAAGATCAGTCCAAGATGATATACCAAGGTGTATGTTGTTCGCAGATGATATTGTGCTGATTGATGAGACAAGAGAGGGTGTTGAAAGTAAATTGGAGTTGTGGAGACACACTTTGGAATCTCGAGGTTTTTGACTAAGTAGAAGCAAGACTGAATATTTGAAGTGTAAGTTTAGCAGAGTTGGAGGTAGGGAGGCAGGGGCGGTCACATTTGATGGAAATATTGTCCAAGCTTCTGAGTTTTTTCGCTATCTTGGATCCAATATCCAAAAGGATGGAGAATTAGATGGTGATGTGGCTCATAGGATTAAAGCAGGTTGGTTGATGTGGAAGAGTGCCACAGGGTTTCTATGTGATCGCGGCATGCCCAATAGATTAAAGGAAAAATTCTACCGCACGATAATTATGCCGGCATTGCTTTACGGCACCGAATGTTGGGCCGTGAAACAGTGTCACGTGCATAAGATGAATGTGACAAAGATTCGTATGCTTCGATGGATGTGTGGTCATACAAGAAAGGATCGATTGGGAAATGAGGTGATCAGAGGTAAAGTAGGAGTTGCACCCATTGAGGATAAAATGAGGGAAAATCGTCTGAGGTGGTTTGGACATGTGAGAAGGAGACCGAGTGATGCATCGGTTAGGAGGCCGGAACAGTGGAGAAATGATAAAATGGCGAGAGGTAGGGAAAGACCCAAACAAACTTGGATTAGAGTGATTGAAAATGATATGAGTTTACTTGGAGTGGATGAAAGTATGGTGTTGAAGAGGCAAGAGTGGAGGGCAAAAATCCATGTGGGGGGCTGATTTTTTTTTTACTATATTTTTTTATTATTAATATTATTATTTTATTTTTATTTTTATTTTTATTTATTTTTATTTTCTTATTTATTTATTTTTTTTCCAACAACCTTTTCACACGATGACATATGAGGATTCATGTTAGCCGACCCCAAATTATTTTGGGACTAAGGCTTTGTTGTTGTTGTTGTTGTTGTTGTAATAAAGAAAACTAAAACTAAATATTATTTTTCCCATCTCAAATAATACTTTAAAAAATATACTTCCATAAAAAAATATATTATTCATTTCAAAAATAAATATTACTTTCGACTCAAAATGAATAACCAAAAAATAATACTACATTTTTTATCCAAAAAATGAGCATTACTTCATTCATCCCAATGAATATTTTAAAAATTAATACTACTTCATTCGTCTCTAAAATTAATGTTTGTAATTTTAGTGCATTCGTCTCAAAATATGACATTAAGATGACATTAATTTTTTAGACGAATAAAGAAGTATTCTTTTTTTAAATGTTCATTGAGACGAAGGAAGCCATATTCATTTTTTTGGGACATAGAAAAAAATTCTACTTTTTAAGAAAAAAAATTCCTTCAATTCAAAAATGAATATTACTTTCGTCCCAAAATTAATACTATTTTCTATATCCAAAAAAAAAAAATTGCTTTATTTATCTCAATGAACATTTTAAGAAGGAATACTACTTTACTTGTCTCAAAAATTAATATTCATTTTCTTAGACGAAGACATTAATATTATAAACATTAATTTTAAAAAAGAATACTACATCGTCTAAAATATTAAATTACTATCTTTGTCCCAATAAATATTTTATAAAATATTACTTCATTTGTTTAAAAAATTAATGTCATATATTGAAACGAAGACACTAATATTACAAACATTAATTTTTGAGGCAAATAAAGCAATATTATTTTTTTAAAATATTCATTGGGATGAAGAAAGTAATGTTCATTTTTTTGGAAAAAAAATGTAGTATTATTTTTTGGTTATTCATTTTGAGTCGAAATTAATATTTATTTTTGACATGAAGATTATAATTTTTTATAGAAGTATATTTTTAAAGTATTTATTTGAGATAAAAAAAAATAATATTTCTATTTAGTTTTCTTTATTAATAATTATTATTTTGTAATTTAAAGTGAGACGGAGTTTGTACATTTAGTTTGGTTTGGATTGATTGTGGCCTGGTTTGAACCTGTTGGGTTGGGGACAAAAATTGGAAAATGAAAAAGAAAAGAAGAAAGAAAAGAAATGGAGCAACCTGTAAAGGCTTCATTTGATTTTTATTCACCTGATTTTTTACTTTGACCGGTTTCTTCCCCAACCGACACCCCACAAGCCGCCGTTCTTCACCTGATTTTTCTAAATAAATACTTATTTAGAAAAATCAGGTGAATCCTTTACAGGTTGCTCTATTTCTTTTGACCGGTCACCATGTCAATGATTTACCGATTCTTGTCACAAACGATCCTTGTGACCGGTTAAACTCGCTACATGGTGTAGCGAGTTCTTCTTTGTTAATTAAGTTAATTAATTCAAACACTTAAACCTAATTAAACTAAACTCGTTACATGGTGTAGCGAGTTTCAACGGTAACATGTTGAACTCGCTACACTGTGTAGCGGGTTATAAAATGTTAGTCATTTTAGAAAATAGTTTCAAATGTGAGTTATTTTGGAATTTATATTTTTAAAATGGTATTATTTGAGAAAAAAAATCCATAATTACTTTATTTATATCTTATCCATTTTTAAGAAACATATATTGGATAAGTAATTTTTTAATAAAGTAATAGTAAAAAATAATAGTTTTAACAAAAAAAACTTGATGCAGCAGGAATTGTGCTTATCAATCTTCCTCCACGTGGCAGGACGAATCACCTGGCTCCTTGACCTGAAATCAGAACCCACGACTAGCCGGATGTGTCTCCGGCGAAGACGCTCGGGCGTGAGAGTAAGAACACAGTTGTATAAAGCTCAAAATGTATTGAATACTGAATTCCAATAACAAAATGACAGTTACCTTTCACCGTTTGGTAGTGATGAAGTATTTATAGACAAGAGTGATGTATTTTTGGGGAAGCGACAAGTGCTCCGAGATTGTAGCGGCAGTTACTTGGTCATGGGAACGTGCCTATAACGGTCCCTGATTTGTAGGGATGTGGTTATGAGAATTGTTCAACCAAATACGCCAGCAAGTGTCAGGTCGTCACTTGTTATTTAGGTCGAGGTTGCCATTCGAGGGATGGTCGACTTTGTCGGGTAGAGCATGGTTCGTACCCGAATTGTAATACGGAATCGAGGTCGGACTAAGTTAGGTCGGGACTGTTAGGTCGGTCCATGGACTTAGTCGGGGATATTTGAGATGGGCCTTGGGCCTTGCTTTGATTGGGCCGGGATCATTGAGAATGTGGGAGTCAAGGCCGTATATGATTGGGCCTTACCCACTACCTAACTCGACACTTTTGGTATGTTCGGTGGCTGACTTACGAGTTGACTTCGTCGACTTGGAAGTTAAGAGGATCTTTGATGAGAATTGTTTTACTCGTAGGTCCATACTCGTTCTGAGGAATAGTCGACCGTGGATGACGTGGCACAATCCTGGACGTTGGTAACGAACGGTCGGAGATGAAGGAGCGCCGTATTTCGTAATGATTACAATTAGACGTTTGATGATCCGTCTTGGGAACCGTTTCCGCCATTAATATGGAATTTATTTTTTGAATTTTCTTTTTTCCCTTCCAATCTTGGAAAATATAAATTGCAAAATCCTTCTCTGTTTAGAACTTTTACCGTTTTCAAGCTCTGAGAATCTCCGGCGAAAATAGCGAAGAAGCAGTTGAGTTAAATTAGGCTTCCGTCTTCGGCAACAGCTTCCTATTCCGACCTTTGCAAAGGTATTTCTCTCCCCTTCTTTCTTTAGGGCTTTAATTTTTGCTCTGTCTTTTATTTCTGCCATGGCTAGGACCTTTAGTAGCGAACCAGGGGCATGGTATGGTTACTGCACTGTTAACCGTAGGGTATACAAGAATGTGAACGGCGAGTGGAGAGAACTGTCCTTGGATGAATGTGCTTCCATTTTAACCAAGTGGGAGTTGAATTTTAGTGAAATAGGTTTGCCCATTGTAGGGGACGTTGAAAACCTGGTAGTCGAGGATTCAAATATCGTCACTTTCCATCTATTCCATGAACTGCTCGACCATATTACTTTGTTCTATGTTAGGGATGTCCACAAACCCTCTTTCCTTAGGAATAGAATAGGCTTTCCAGGGGAGTCTAGGTCGCCCTTGAATAGGTCGACTGAAATTATTCATAGGCCTGACTCCCCTATTTCTCCTTCTTCTTGTACAGATATGACAACTCAAGGCGGAGCTACAGCATCTACTTCCTCTGGTCCCAGAATCGTGGATGCGTTTGATGATACGGCCGTGCCAGGAAAGAATGAGAGGGGTTATGTTCCCCAAGGGCCATTACGTAGAAAGAAAAACCTGCCCTCTAGGTATAGCATGATTTGGGAATTCTGTGAGGTAAGTAAGGAAGATTATAGGGTGACCATTTACACTCAGAAGGAGTTTATGAAATTGTTTAGGTCGTCATTCACCAAGGATGCCACTAGGGTAGCCTTCTTCTATGGTCAATTCGTAGCTTGCCTCAGGTTGCCTCTTGATCCCTTTATAAATGAGTTTTTAGAATGTGCCAATGCCCTTCCCCTTCAGCTCGGAGCCAATACTTGTAGGGTCCTTGTGTGCTTTGCTATGGTGTGCAGATTCCTAGGGTATGAACCTTGCATGAGAGTGTTCAAAGAATTTTTACGTATTAAGTATAGCGGGGATGACTGAGCATCGGCACCCCTTCTAAACCCAAGTCTCCCAAACTTTTTACCAACCTTCCCGGCAAGCACGGTGGATGGAACTCTCATGTAGTGGTGGTAGAGAGCGATTAGGATGGGAATTCCCATTGCCCAACGATGAAACGAAACCATTGATGAGAGGGACTATTGGGAGCCGACGGCATCTTAACTTGTATAGGGCTTTATGTCGATTAGTTGAGAGAAGGCCCAGTGGGAGAGTCTGCTCCGCACCAAGTATAATTTCATCCAGGCTGGGATGATGTCTGGAGATGGAGTGGTAGAGCCCCTTATTCCTGTGTCGAGAGGACAAGTATATCATGACTGGGTTACTTATTCTCTGGGGAGATTTGGAAATATGTGTCAACTTTGCAAGAAGACAGAAAGCTACTGCAAGGATAATGGGGAGCACGCCGGTGGTAAGATCTCCTCGTTACGCAACCCTTTACTCGTCCCATTGCACCTTGTCGATCTGACAACATAATAGATTATTTATATTGTGTCCTTCTTTTAGCTCGTCATTTGTTAGCTCGCATATAAGATAATTGAGTCGTACATAGTTTGCTCGTACATAGAACTTGTGCTCGTATGTAGAACTTTCGTATGTCGATCTAACACTTTGTTGTTTTGATTTTGTTGCAGTTCTAACACCCGACCAAGAAGCAAATATGGGGTCGCATCGTGGGCGTCTCTGATAAGAAGAAAGCTAGAAAAGCTCATGGAGCTGCTAATGCTCGAGCTCATAGACAGAGGGAAGCCACGTTGAGGACCAGCTTGCTGTCCAAGGATAACATTGGGATGGTGCCAATGGAGGGGATTGAAGAAGATGACCCTTTGCAGAGCGGTACCCAGTCTGTGGACGCTGCGATGGGGGTGACGAGTCCACCGGGTCGGCTAGAGCAAGTCTAAACTCCGACCCAATCCGGGAGGTTGATGCTTTGCGACCTCGGGGCTGAGATGGCGAGGGCTAGTCCCTTAAACGTTGTGATTGTTGAGGATGACAACATGGAGGTCGACGCAGATGACCAGCCTTTGAATTCGAGAAAGAGGCTGCGCTCTGAGAAAGGGAAGTCGATTTCTTCGAGTCAAACGCCTCCTCTGTCTCTCCTCCCCCACCAAAGAGTCTCTTGAGGACCGGATGAGGAGGTTAAGTGATGTCCCTCCTCTTGAAGGGTCAATTGCACAGTCGCCGCTATCCGAGATATGAACTTGGGTCGGAGTGATAGTGAGAAGAGTTTGTGGATGTGGAGTCTTGGCTCACTTTCTTGATAAGGGAATAACGCTGAAGAATTCTCGGCTCGATGCAGGATGGCTCATTGCGAGGTAACTTCCCACTTTCTCTTTCATTCTAGTCGCTTACTCTTTTACTCGATCAACTTAAATTACATGCTAACACTTCCTTGATTTCTCTGGCATGCAGAATCTTACCATGGTCGAGCAAGTTAAGAGCTCCTGGAGGGCCTCCATTGAGAGGGAGAGGCAAGCCCTTCGTGATTATTCCAAAAAGGCTCAAGAGCTTGCGGAATGGAAGGAGAAATACAATGATACGGACAACTCATACGAAGCTTGATGAGCATGTGAAGACCAAGGCCTTGTCCGACCTTAAAGCTGCTGAGAATCCAAGCTTAAGGAGGTGGAGGCGGAGAAGGATGCTTGAGAAGAAAGAGTTGGAGAAGACTCGAGGCGAGTTGGCGCACGGTTAACAAGCTTTTGAAGGAGAAAGACACTTTCTTTGATCGAGCTAAACGAAGATCATCGGCGAGCACGGGTGAAGTGGCAAGAAGATCTTCGAGTGCCTTTGCTCTTCTGCTAAGGATCTTCTTGGCTGCTTTGTTGATAAATTCAAGGAGAGCGATGAATACTACAATGCCATCGTGGCCAAGGCACAAGACTTTCTTGAGGTCGGCAAGAGGCACATGGCTCGTCGAGCACTGGTGGATCCCACAGCTACAGTTACCATCGAGCAATTAGCTCGTTGGTTTTCTGAGTCCCAGTACGACATGGCAGCTCGCCAGGGTCATTCGCTTGTTCCCTATCTCGAGAATGACTTGGCTTTTATTGCTCAAGAGGATAGCTGTGAGAAGTGGGAAGCTCCTCCTGTTGCCGATAGGAATTTTGATGTTGTCTTGCAGGAGCTAGATGATGCTGAGGCTATGGAGACAGAAGATGGACGGGTATACTCAGAGTCGGGCAAACCCTTAGACCCCCAACAACAAGAAGATGGGGAGGGTCGAGCTGCAACTGACGACCAAACTGATGTCGGCCAAGATTCTTGAATTGTTTAGTTGAATTGTAATGAACAAGTCCCCAACAACATTTTTGTTTTTTGCTTTAACATTATCTTAATGCCTTGGCCCAGTTTTTGGGAGGCATGATACTTTTGTAAGTTTATTTTCCCAAGTCTTAGCCCGTTTTGGGAGACTTGTTCGTATTTAATCGTAGCCATCATCTTTTTATTGCATGCTTTGTATGCTTTTTGAAATAAGTATCGAGCTAGATATAGATAGGATAAATGAGTCAATTTGAGCTTAGAAGCGACTTGATCTTTGTTGATTTAGTCGACCTCAAACTTGATTGACTTTTTTCGAACGAGATTGACTATGAGTCGAACTTTGTTCACAATATTGGCTGAACCGGGGTCGAGGCTAATTAAATCGAAATCGATTAGTAATCGGACTTGTTAAAATAGATAAAGGCGATTAAGAATCGAGCTTGTTAGAACGAAGGCGACTAAGAGTCGAGCTTGTAAGAATGAAGTCGACTAAGAGTCGGACTTGTTAAATAGACAAAGGCGATTAAGAATCGAGCTAATTAGAACAAAGCGACTAAGAGTCGAGCTTGTAAGAACGAAGTCGACTAAGAGTCGGACTTGTTAAATAGACAAAGGCCGATTAAGAATCGAGCTAATTAGAACAAGCGACTAAGAGTCGAGTTTGCTAGGACGAAGTCGACTAAGAGTCGGACTTGTTAAATGAACAAAGATGATTAAGAATCGAGCTTGTTAAAACGAAGGCGACTAAGAGTCGAGCTTGTTGGGGTTAGTGTAACTCTACATTTGGTCGAATAAAGCTGCGCTTTTTATTGAAGTAGGGAACAAGCTTACATCAATTTGAAACTAGAACTAGAACAAACTTCAAGTGTTGCGGCCCGAACTAACTTTTTGAGCTCCAATTTAGGAAACCGAACTAGAAGTAGTACTTGATCAAGTGAGTAGCATGCCAAGGATGTTTCAACTCGTCTCCTCGGGATGAGCTATCATGTAGGTTCCTTCCTTGACGACTCGAGTAACCACATAGGGACCTTCCCGGTTAGGAGATAGCTTATTCTGTTGGGTTCTCCTTCTACCCGTTGCCTCGATCTTTCTTAACACGTGGTCACCTACTTGGAATGACCTTGCCTTAACCCTCTTGTCGTGGTAACTTTTAGTTATTTGCTTGTAGTTGACCATTCGAAGGTAGGTTTGTATCTCGCTTCTCGTCGATCGAGATCCAAGTCGATCAATCTGTTGATGTCATTCGCTCTGATTGAAGAAAGTCACTCTAGCAGTAGGAAATGCGAGCTCGGCGGGTGCCGTGGCCTCTGATCCATATGTGAGAGCAAAAGGGGTTTCCTCAGTAGGCCCCAAGTGGTTGTACGAGCGCCCCAAAGAGCAAGGGGAGTTCGTCCAACCAATTGTTACGTCGACCTACGAGACTGTCTTGAGCGAAGATAGAACAAGTTTATTTCTTTGCCTCGGCTTGCCCATTTCCTTGAGGATAGGCAACGAGAAGATTGCCAATGCTTGATTCCTACCCGATTCATCTACGCCGAAGGCTGGAGAAGCTGAGTCCGTTGTCGACACTATAGCTCGAGGAAAACCAAATCGACACCAAATGAAGTCATGAATGAAGTTGATGGCATTCTCCTACGTGATTCGAGCTAATGGTTTGGCCTCAACCCATTTTGTGAAATAATCGATGGCGACGATCACATACTTGCAATTTCCTCGGGCGGGAGGGAAGGGTCCAATCAAGTCGACACCCCACATGCTCAAATGGCCAAGCCGCAATTCTTGGGTACGCTCGGTTGTAGGCATATGAGGTAAGTTGGTAAACCTTTGGCATTGATCACATTGTTGAACAAAGTTGTGAGTGTCGGCTCTCATGTGTGGCCGGTAGTACCCCAAGGTAATTAACTTGTCGGCGAGGTCCTGGCCCCGGTGTCCGCCACAAATCCCACTTTGTGTACTTCATGTATCAATAGGGCGACCTCTTGAGGGTGGATACACTTTAGCGGTGGTCGAGTGTAGGATCTTACGAATAGGTCGCCTCGCTTGAATGACGTATCTTGGAGCTTTCTTTTTGATAGCTCGAGCTTTATTCTCGTCATCGGGCGGCTCGCCGCTTTCTAGGTACGCCTTCATTTCCTCGATCCAACACTTCTCATGAGTCCAATTTCTCGAGGATCATCTATGCATTGAATTTTTACCCTTTCATAATTTGGATTTTCGAGGAAGGAGATGGGCTCATCATGTGGCTCATGCGAAGTAGCTAATTTCGAGAGGAGGTCGGCTAGCTCGTTGTCTTCCCGTCCAATCCTCTGAATCTCCCGAATTCCAAGTCTTTTATCAACTCCTTTACCAGGTCGCTGATATTTGATTAGAGTGGAACTAAGCACTTCGTACTCGCCTTTGACACAGTTGACTATCGATTGTGAATCACAATAAGCCATGATCTTAGTCGCTCCAAAACACTTGGCGTACTCTATAGGCTGCTATCAAGGCTTCGTATTCGGCTTGGTTGTTGGAAGCATCGAACTTGAACCTCGGTGATTCCTCATACACGGTTCCGGACTACGGCTCGATCAAGACAATCCCAGCTCCACTAACATTTTTGGTCGTGATCCATACGAATAAACCTTCCAACAATCGTCGGGTAGAGCCATGGCGGGTTGGCACTCGTGTTCTTTCCCCTTAACCTTTTCCTTTGGAGCTCGCGCTCGTCGTCTTCCTTGGTGAACGTAAGCTCGACCAAGAAGTCGGCTAGAGCTTGAGCCTTGATGCCTTTCGAGGTCGATACTCAATGTCAAATTCGGTAAGGGAAATTGACCAATTGAAGCGATCGACTGAACTCTCCGGCTTGTGCAATATCTTTCTCAAAGGCGCATTAGTAAGAACCACAATTGGGTGAGCCAAGAAATAAGCTCGCAGTTTCCTTGAAGCCACGACTAGAGCATAAGTGACCTTCTCAGCATTGTAATACCTGCTCTCCACATCTGATAAGGCTTTGCTGATGTAGTATACTGGCTTTTGAAGCCCTTCATCTTCTCTAATCAAAACCGCGCCAGCGATTTATCTCCCACGGATAAATACACAAACAAAGTTTCACCGGTGGTCGGGCTACTCGGGAGAGGTGGAGTAGCGAGGTAATCCTTGAGTTGTTGGAACGACGAATGACATTCGGTCGATCCATTCAAAACTTTTCGTCCCCTCGATGCTTTGAAGAAGGGGAGAGATCTCTCTGCGACTTTGATATGAAGCGACCAAGAGCTTGCTACCCTTCCGTTAAGTCATTGCATCTCTTTGACCTTTGGTGGGAGCCTTCATGTCGACTAAAGCCTTGATTTTTTCTGGATTAGCCTCTATACCCCGTTGTGATACCATGAACCCAAGGAACTTTCCAGCAGCTACACCAAATACACACTTGCTAGGGTTGAGCTTCATGTCGTTTGCTCTTAAATTGGCGAACGTTTCCTTTAGGTCGACCACGTGACGTCCAGTCTTTGTTTTGATGACCATATCGTCGACGTAGGCCTCCATGTTTCGACCAATTTGAGAAGCAAAGACTTTGTTCACCATCCTCTGATAAGTCGCCCCTGCATTCTTCAATCCAAACGGCATCATGTTGTAGCAGTAGATGCCTCCAGCCGCTTGAAATGCCGTTTTCACAATGTCATCCTCGTGCATCTTTATCTGGTGGTATCCTGAGTAAGCGTCGAGGAAACTGAGGGTGGAGTGACCAGCAATGGAGTCAACTAGCTTGTCGATCCTGGGAAGGGGATAGCTGTCTTTTGGGCAAGCAAGATTGAGAGTGGTGAAGTCGACGCACATCCTCCATTTGCCATTTGATTTCTTCACCATGACCACGTTGGCCAACCACGTTGTATGAGTGGCCTCCTTGATTATCCCTGCACTTAAAAGTTTTTGTACCTCAGTTTTAATAGCCTCTTCCTTGTCACGAGCAAAACTTCTCAACTTTTGGGGTCTAGGCTTTATGGTCGGGTTAACTTCAAGTCTGTGAACGGCGACCTCTTCCTTGATTCCCCTCATGTCCTCTACCCTCCATGCGAAGACATCATTACTCTCCTTGAGTAGCTCGATGATTTACGCTCGCTCCTCAGCCGATAGCGCTTTCCAATCTGAATTTTTTGGTCGGGGTAGGAAAGGTTGGTAATTACTGACTCTAGTTCGTCCACAGCTTCTAGCTCTGGTCCATCCCTGAATTGTAGAGTCTCAATTATTATCTCTCTGACCCTTTGCCTTTCCTCAGCTCCCAAATGTGGAGCTTCCTCAGCTATCATGTCATCCAACTTGTCTGCAACCTCGCTGGTGGTGGTGGTGGCCCCCGAGTTATTGTCGAGCTGGAGGCATAGGTTGCCTATGAGGACTTGGTCGACCATAACTATATCTGGATTGACCTCTGTGGTGTTAGAGTAACGTGTCGACTCAAGCATGACCTCGTCATTTGAGCGATAGGTCGACTCCTCCACATTGGCGATTGTAGACAGCCGAGTAGTTTTGGTGACTGATTGAGACAGCTTTAAATAACCATCTGCCGTCTCGATCTCAAGCTCTCTCTTCTTTCTTTCCCGAAGAACATGGTCCAAGTAGGCTCGAGTTGTGCCTTGTACGCAGCCTACTCCAGCAGGTGTGGGGAACTTGACTCGTTGATGAGGGATCGATGCCACCATTCCAAGAGCGACCTGTCCAGGAATACCAAGTATGGCAGCGTAGTCACTATTTACATCAATCACGATAAATTGTACCTTTGACACAATCCTTTGGGGGTGATGGCCTAGGTCGACGTCGAGCTCTATCTGGCCTTTAGCATCAACTCGATGGTTGGTGAAGCCCTCCAACCTACCATCATATCTTTCCAACTGCTCGTCATTAAGACCCATCTCTTTGAAAGTCTTGTAGAACAATATATCTTTGCAGGCCCCCGTGTCGACTAAGAGTCTGCTCGTCGTACATCCGTCTATGAGACCTGGGATGACGAGAACTTGCTCCCTAGCCGCCATATTAGTTGCCAATTCATGAGGGTAGAAACTGATCACTTCATCTCTTACATCTCTCCTTGGAGGTACATGTGGGGCTTTGTTGGTGAAAGATCTTGTGTTTGATGGGCGTGTTGCTTGCTTGTTCGATAATGACCCCCCGGGTTCAATCTAGGTTGCCTCGGACCTTCTTTGTCCACTGTTGTTGCTCACCCCCACCGGCTTGAGGCCTTTTCACATAAGCGTCGAGCCTCCCCAGGTCGACCATTCTTTGGATAATACGCTTCAAACCCAAACAATCTTCAGTTAGATGGCCTGTGTCCTTGTGGTAATCACAATACTTGTTGTTGTCTCTCCTAACTTGTTGCACAGGTTCGTGGGGACGGGAGGAGCCAACTCGGCGGCATTCATAATTTATGTTCGACTCACCGTAAGGGGAGTGAAAGCCTCGGGCACCTTCTCTGTTGCCCTAGTCCTGTTCTTCCCATTTTTATTGTTTCCTCCATTCTTGTTGGGGTCTTTCTTATCATCGGCAACCTCAACCTTTGGGCTCTTACCATTCTTCTTCTCTTTCCTTTCCTCGGCCAGAGCAACGTTATACACCTTTTCGAACAACTCTGTCGAGTTGTATTTGTCTGGCTTGTGAGCTCATAATCCATGTCTTCCGAGGAAATACCACTCCGGAAGCAATTGATCACATCCCTGTCGGTGAGATCCTCTTCAATCTTGTCCACCATTTCTTTAAACTTGGTGAAGTAGCTCATGGAGCTTTCATTTTTGGCCTGCACCAAGTTGTTTAGATCGATCATTTGTCACTTTCCGAGCCCCGGTGTCGAGAAGCGATCTAGGAATTTCGTTCTTAAACGAGTCCAGGTGGTATCTTTTGCCAACCCATTAAACCACGTCAAGGCTGCTCCTGTGAGGGTACTTATTAAGGCTTTGCACATATTGTCGTCTTCATTGGCGACAAAGCACATCGTGGCTTCCAGGTGTGCTATGTGACTTCTTGCATTGGTGGCTCCAGAGTACTTTTCCAATAGGGAAGTACGAAACTTGGAGGAGGTCATTGTCTCTCATCTCCTTGGATAGAGGTCGAAGAGCAAAATCAACTCGTTCAACCTTTCCAGTCTCCTTTTTCTTCTCTTCCTCCCATTGTTCAAATTTCCTTTTCATCAACAACCATTCCGGGCGTCGGGTCTTTCATTTCTGGAGGGGAACAACATTTGACTTCGACCTTCACTTACGGGGAGTTACTGCCTACTCCTCCTGTCTCGTGAGAATGAGCCCTCTACGATCGGGCGGAGATGCGTGCTGTCATTTCTTTGTGGCGACTGCGCCTATCGGCCTTCGGATGGCGACTGCGCCTATTATCCCCAGTGGCGACTGCGCCTCTCCTCTCTTATAGGCGACTGCGCCCATTCATGTCTCTATGAGACCACGATCTCTGTGTCCGTCTTTGGAGAAATGCGATGCATTTACATTGGCGGTTAATTGCGTCCTCAAATCAGTTGAGCCTCACTGCTCCTGTTTACAGTGAGGCTAGCCCTTAGGTCGTTACTTGGCACATGAACGATAGTGGGAGCTCAGTGAACTATCCTGTCCTCGCCATTCTCGTCTACACCCTCATTTGGCCTAGCACTCACGGCACATGCCTATCGAGAGATGGCGAGTGGGAGCCACTCTTTACGATCGTACGTCGGCTGCTCTGCCTCCTCCATGGCTATCAAGTCGGCCCAAGATTTGAGCTCGTTCTAACATCATTTTCCTTCTTGCTCATGGGATTAATTGAGGGACTGCCTGTTTCCCATGTTCTTTGTCCCGATTGGACGCTTAGGAGGAGGTGGGACTCCTTGTCCTTCCATATGCCTTTTCCCTCTCCTTGTGTCGAGCAATCCTCTTGCCATCAACAACCTTTGGTAGAGCGCGTGGCTCTACCATGAGGACGGTGGGTGGGGGAGGAGGCAAATCCATGTTTTCAGCATTGACGTTGAGATTTCCAGCGTTTGTGTTGGTGTTGTTGTTCACTTCAATGAATTCTTCAGAAGCATCTTCCACATGCCCGTCTGGGGTTACCATGGTTGTAGGTTGAGAAGAGTTTCGAGGTCAAGCTTTAAGCACGATTCCCGGCAATGGAACCAAGCGATCTTTGCGGGAATTGTGCTTATCAATCTTCCTCCACGTGGCGGGACGAATCACCTGGCTCCTTGACACAAATCGAGAACCCACGACTAGCCGGATGTGTCTCCGGCGAAGACGCTCGGGCGTGAGAGTAAGAACACAGTTGTATAAAGCTCAAAATGTATTGAATACTGAATTCCAATAACAAAATGGCAGTTACCTTTCACCGTTTGGTAGTGATGAAGTATTTATAGACAAGAGTGATGTATTTTTGGGGAAGCGACAAGTGCTCCGAGATTGTAGCGGCAGTTACTTGGTCATGGGAACGTGCCTATAACGGTCCCTGATTTGTAGGGATGTGGTTATGAGAATTGTTCAACCAAATACGCTGACAAGTGTCGGGTCGTCACTTGTTATTTAGGTCGAGGTTGCCATTCGAGGGATGGTCGACCTGACTGTCGGGTAGAGCATGGTTCGTACCCGAATTGTAATACGAAATCTGAGGTCGGACTAAGTTAGGTCGGGACCTGTTAGGTCGGTCCATGGACTTAGTCGACTGATATTTGAGATGGGCCTTGGGCCTTGCTTTGATTGGGCCAGGATCATTGAGAATGTGGGAGTCAAGGCTGTATATGATTGGGCCTTACCCACTATCTAACTCGACACTTTCGGTATGTTCAAAACTATTTTTGTTTTTTAAAAAGGAAAAGATTTTTATTTTATCATTTGTTCGTAATAATAGTAATTAATAATATTTATTTAAAAAAATGAATTTTCTTTAAAAAAAATTGATTTTTTTTAATTTAAAAAATGAATTCAATCAAGTAAAAAAAAGGACAAATAATGAGGAAAAATGACTGGCCAAGCTACGACCACCACTGACCTCTTTATTCAAATGTCCAAGCTATTCAGACATATTACTACTTTGCCATGCATTTAGGAGGGAAAAATGATTGGCCTAGCTACGACCGATCAAGGAAGTTGGTTTTTTCTCCTTTATTTCCTTCCAGGTGATGCCTTTTGTTTGTTTGTTTTCCTTTTGTT